>JARHVA010002094.1:2082500-2405000 GCA_037957365.1 Torreya grandis | reverse complement strand
TGTTATATAATCCATAAAATAGTGTCTACATAACCCCCCTTTAAAATAATAATAAAATTGCTAGTTAAAGGAAATGAATGTGTACTTGGGTGTGTATAACACAGCTTGTCTTTGCTTGAGTCAAACTTGAGTGTTTTATTGGTGACTGACCTACAACCAAGAGCATGTTATAGTACATAATAATTTCATATAATATGTAATTGAAATACTTGAAAATATTTAAATTTAAAGATCAAGGTTTAGGAGTATACCTATGTATCATTGTAACTGCCTTACCTATTGTCAAGTTGATTTAAAATATGTATCATTGTAAGGCTTTAAGATTGAGATTAGGACATATATATATATATATATATATATATATATATATATATATATATATATATATATATATATATATATATATATATATATATATATATATATATGTAAAGTGTATATATCTAAGGAAATAGAGAAATACAAAGATATTGGAAGGCACATACCCCAAACCTTGGAGAAAAGATTAGTTCCCACTTAGTAGTTGAGATTAGCACAATTGTACAACCCAATCATATTTGTAACCTGGTATGCATGAGTGTACCATGTCAAATCATATTATCAAATTACTAAGGCTAGATGATATAATCAATTATAACCTTTAAAATAAGTAATATTTAGTGATTTAATCATCTCAATCATACCAAAAGAGAACCAATTATTATAGTAGATTGGCTCCATAAAAGTACATCTTGGGTATTAGTACATAAAAGTATATTTTGATGGGTGATGAAAGTAAGATAGAGTGTTTTGAAATATGAAACTAATATATATTTTAAAATATTAGGTGCACATTTCATAGCATATTAACCTTATATATGTTTCATGTTGAAACTATGTATAACAATACTACTAATTTATAGAATTCTATCACAACTATGAATCTGAATCATATAACTATGTATTTTGGCCACTTTGAAAACTATGTAAGTGTAGATTATATACTTCAAAATAATGCCCCTACTTTATATGGACAAATATAAAAATTGGAATAAGTACCAATTTGGAGGACATGTTTCTAAAATATGCCCCCATTAAAATCTAGAGATATTGAATACTGAATAAGTGTGAAGACCATGATTTCAAAGCATGCCCCCCATTGAATTTGAAACTATGAATATGTGGTATCTATGTCTATTTTACATTCACCAACTAAATATAAAAACTAATATGAGTAATAAATACTGAATGAGTGTGGAGAACATGATTCTAAAGCATACCCCCACTAAATCTAAAAATTGTGTCAAATGTGAAGAACATGTCTCCATTGATATGCCCCTCTTTGAGGTGAGGTAGGAATAGAAACCATTAGTTACCTCATCTCAAAAGGATTAGACAAGTGTATAATATGTGAATGGAACCATTTAACATATAAAATGATATGTTTAAGTAAATGTAACATTAAATCATATGGTACAATGTGATCACATGAAGGCCTAAGATGCATGATAAATATCATAGAAAAATATAGATAGTAATAATACAAGATCAACAATCAAATCAAGTGAACACACAAGAGAACTCATAATGTTCATAAAAACAAATATCCATAAAATCAAGGATGACATATTTAAATGTTCATACAAAAATCAATGACATGTTCAAATGTCAAAGAAAGTATACATAGGCATGGGGGCCATAAAAAAAGGAGTGTATTAAAATGATCCAATAAGAAAGACAATATCAAGGCAAGATAATGAAGGAAGTGCATAAAATAAGCATAATAAGCTAGCATAAACATATTATAGTATCCCATGGATCAAATGTGTTATAAAAAACATCATGTGCATAACATATCAAGTACCTTGTGAAAGATATAATCATAGATAAAGACATGTGTAAGTACATATATGAGATCAAAATATGATAATGTAGAGTGACCATAAAATGATATAACCTGGAAGTATTATAATCATAGAGGTAGATTCCCCTAGTGTATATGGCATGATTAGAGGAAAAGCCCAACATTTGAAATAGGAATAAATCATGTGTGTGTATACATGTGTCACACTCAAGTATAAGAATGACACACATGTCTATGTATAAGTAAATGATATGACATACATTAACATAGAATTAACACATATATGTCAAGGATCTAATAGAACATGTAGGTACCAAAAATGTTTTGGTATTTTTGAATGTTTTTTTTATTTTTTTGATATTTTTAGAATGTGAAAGGGAGAGGTTATCCTATGATCCATCCAAAGGGTGATCATAGATATCTCCACATTGTGAACCTGGTGTAATAATATGGTAACACTATCAAGGAGTATGTGTAGGTGTAATATATGCCACTGTAGTGTTTGTCATGCTCTACATATGTAAAATAGAACTCTATGACCTTGGAGAAATATTATTAGTATGAGTAGGGGTTCGTGGAACCAATTGTTGATTTTTATATGGTTTTTTTGGAATAGAAATAATAGGAACATATGTAGGTGCTCTAGATATATGCACATGGTGTGTAGTAGCTAAGGAATCTATGGAATATTATGTATGTCTTTGATTTAATGGTGTCTCAAGTGCTAATTAACTAGTAAAGTATATTACTTATTGTTTACCCTTTTACTATAAATTACCATTAGTAGGTTTGATATTTAGTTACCTAGGTATAATTTTATTTTATTCAAAATTATGTTTGTATGGGATTCTAGAAACTATAATTACCCAATTGGCATGAATGTATTTAACACACATATGCATTATATAAGGTATTGATTGAAGTGTATGGATCCAAGGTAATTCCAATAACATATCAAATATTACCATGAAAGGTATAACTAAAAAGGTGGTAACCACATGTGTGAGACTAATCTATAAAGGTAGGTCAGTCTCGTTAGGAACCTTCTAGGAGGTCCCATTGAATGCTATAATTGATCGAGTAGAAGGATGAAAATCATGATTAGTATATAACCTAAGTGCATAAGTAATGTCATGGTGTAAATGTCCTTAGTTTCACCATTATAAATCACAACATTGCATATAAGGTGTTTAAAAAGTTATGCTCGAATGAATAAAAAATGAAGATCAGAGTCATCATCCTTAATCTCACTATCATTAAAAGAAATAGAAGGTCTCTGAATCATAAGAGGTATATGTCATGTATAAGTACCAATAATCCCATCTAATGGGTGTTCATAATGTGATGTAGGAAGATGTGCATTATATACTATTTGCACTTATGGTTCCTTCTTAGAATGGTATCGCAAAGAATTTTTAAATAATTTATGTTTGTGGTGATCACCAAGATATGAGCCTGAGTCCTTTGGAGGATCATCAAATATAATATTTTTTCCATCAATAAAGCTTTAAATCTTATGATTCAAGGTAAAATATATGTTCATAGAATGTCTTGGTCCTTAGTTATAATCACAATAAGTATTCACATCATATCCTTTAGGTAGAGGTCTATTTATATCAACCTCTATAAGATGAGGAAGAAATATAAGTTGACACTCTACTAACCTTAGGACTAGTGAGTTGTGAGACTTAGGTAAGCATGTAAATGATCTCTTTGGTGCATTATATAGGATAAGCTTATTAGGCTACTATGAAACTAGATTAATCATGGTGTTTTTTTTCATTTTTAGGCTTGCGAGGTTTTAACTTATAACTTGATTTCATTGTAAATATGGTACTAGATATAGATGCAACTAGTGTGTTTGCTACATATTTGAACTTATTTAAGGAAATAAGCTTCATTTCATGGTCCTAAACAATATAGAATAGGCCATCAAAAGATATTAAATTCTTGAAAATAATGGAATCATGTAAAGGAGAAATAAAACTTTACTTTAATATGTCTTACAACTCCTTATCTAACATAGGGTTGATAATTTTAGCTAACATTGTCTTGTGCCTCAAGATATATTCATTGATAGGTTCATATTTTCCTTGTTTGATTTTGGAAATTTGAGCATAGGAAACCTTTTCAAAAATATTAATTGACAAGCATGCTAAAAAAATGATCTACAAGAGGTTTGAATGTTTTCACATATTGGAGAGGTAATTCATAGAACCACCTTAAAACATAGTCTTTGAGGCTTCTTAGAAATAATTTGGTCAAAGGTTTATCATTGCAAGCAAAATCAAGACATGTCACATAAAAGGTTCAAAGATGTTATTCAGGATTGCCCTTGCCATCATATAATGTGAAATTAAGTGCAACAAAATTAGTTGGCAAAGGGTGCATTGAAATCTCAAGTGAAAGTGGGTTATATAACACATCTTGGGAATCAATAACATGAGGAGAATTTAAAGTATTATTTTCAATGTTTGTGACCTTGTCCTCCAAGATCTTTATAACTTGAAGGAGTGTTTGAATTGTTGACCTATTTGGATTTAAATTAGCAATTTGAGTACGCACCAAAGGAGATGTAATCATGGCTTGAGTAGTAATAGGCATATAAACTAGTATTTTAGTTGAAACTGCTAGTAATTCCATGGTATATGTAGCAATGGTAGTTTTATGAAATAAAGGTTTAAACACATAACCAATGCCCCCATTATAAGTATTAAGTGGTAATGTGTTTAGGGGAGGGATATTTGAACTATACATTTTGAAATTTTATTTCCAATATAGTTTTTAGGATCTCATCAATATCTTCAAGGTTTTTATAAATACACTCACAAAATAATGTAATTTATTGCAATTGCTCATGGTCTATTTGTACATGTTCATTGGCTTCATTAGACTCATGGTTTTCATTATCATAATCTTCTTCTAATATGATCTTATCAATATGTTTTTCACTCTCAACATTGGTATCATCATGTTTTGTCACATCCCAATTTCTCTCTAAGCTAAATAACATGTTTAATCTATGGCTTATTATGGTTGATTAGTTAAGTAACTAATATTTGACTAAGCTTGATGACATATGTTGATTCTGGGATAGTTTGTGTTGTTTTACATGATTATATGATATGAGTTAGCAGTAATTTTATATTATGTACTTTATTATCATATTTGATTATTATAAAACATTATTTTATGGATATAATGATGTTTTGGGATAACTAACTTCATTGGCATGAGGTGGATGCAGGACAAATCCTTCCCTTAGATCATGATGGAGGGAGAGTATCATCAGAGAGGGTGGTTGGGGACATTAAGAGATGATAGAGAACAATTATAGAAACCCTTATACACATCATGTAGTATATCATGTTTCATAATTATCTATTTATATAGCATAGCATGTTTTGTGTTTTTTTCCTTTAGATGATTGTTAGTATGTTTTTTTGGTAAAATCTTGATTGTTGATTATGAGCATGCTTATTATTTGAGTTATTTCACTAATTTGTGATCTTACATAGCTCATATTTTTGTCTTAATTTTTGAGTTAATTTTTTTATGTTCACTTATATCACTACCTTATTATGTTTGGCTGAATAGTAAAACATTATGATGTTGTGACAGATTTCATAATCATTACTTGTGCTACAAGATTTAGATAATAATAAGTAAAGATTATTATTATGATAATTACATTATAATGTCAAAAGATTATAACATTTTTTTTAAAGAGATTATATTTGATTAAAGGATTTATATTCATAATATATAAATGAATATATTAAAGTTAATTATTTAATGATTTTAGGAAATCATTGTGATTACTATATATGTTTGTGGATATAATTCAACATAAAACTCTAGTCTAAATATACCTAGTTACATTGCCGAAGTTATATTATTCTATGTGACCTATATGATTGAGATGGTCAAAGATGGTTTGTTTAAATCCTTATCATGTGGATTTGATAAAGGAATAAAATATGATTAATTAGGGATTCATAGAAGAATCCAGAAATATTATGTTACTAATCATTTGTTGACTTTAGTTAAGCAACATTTGGGAGAAAATTATGGGGTTTACTATGTTTTGCATAGAGGAAGACTATGAGTTGGTTAAGCTTTATATTGATGCCTGAATGTGTATCACAAGTGGTTTAGAGTGTTTAATAAACACTTCTCATTTTTGGATTCAAAGAATCCATTGCATGAGTTACTTGTTGTGATAATCATGCTATCTTTGGTGGAATAGAGGCAAAGTAAGTGAACTATTTCACAAAAATTATATTAGTTGGTGATTGGGAGCCACCATAGCCTAAATTTGATCTAATAATTTGAGGGTGATCTATGTTTATTAGAATGAATTATGCTCAAACCTAAGTCTAAATCTAAACTAAGAGAATATTCACAATGAGAATTAAACTAGAGTGACTTGATTAAAAAAGGGGAGCAAAAAGAAGTGTAAGGAAGAGAAGAAATGTGTTGTTGATCTTTAATCCAAACATTATGACAAAGTTAAAACTTAATATTAACATGCATTTAATCAATGTATGACATGAACTAACATAAATTAAAATCCTATTACACATTAGGAAAACATCTAAGGAAGGTATGGAATGATGCAAATAAGAACTAGATCCATGTTAAAGATTCACCCCTACAAGAAAACAACATTAACACATGCAAAATAAGTGAAGAAAATAAAATGAACCTAAGAACTTTCAAATAATCTAGCATTATAATAAATTAGCAATTTTGTATTTAAAAATGCACATCCATAATTCTTAAGAACCATTCAAATCTAAAAATGAGACCAAACAAATGAGAGAGAATCCATGATATTAGTTCACACAATCAAATGTGGATAAAATTTGCAGAACTCCTTGCTTACATTAATTTTCTTAAAAGTTACATAATAGTTTTTTGACTCAAAAACTCCCTACCCTTTTATAATGGATAATACATATTTATATATACAATCCATGAGGTATGTTGATCATTCATGTCAAATATTAAGGAAAACCATCCTTTTACAATCATTCTAGAACTTTTAAAGACTCTAAATGACAAACATATAGGCAATGTGATTTACAAATTGTGTATGGCTTTACAAAGAAGAATATTCTCTTTTCAAAATATTATACATGCTTAGTTATAAAAATGATTATTCCTTATCCAACTAACGTTAAGACCTTATGGCTAATGCAAATCTCTAGTTGTTGTTGTGAGATATTCTTTACTCTTTGATGTTGTTCATCAATTAGTTTCATATTGATCACAAGCTCTATGAAGTGTTCATGTTCTTGGTCTACCAAGCCTTTAAAATCCTTGTCATCTCTTCCTGAAGCTTCCTTGATGCTCCTATCTTCATTAATATTTTCCTCTACTATTAAAATCATGTCCATGATCCTACTATTGTCCAATACAATCTTTCCTTGGATCTTGCTTCTCACTTCTTGTATGACTAAGGTGGCTCTAATCTTAAACTCCTTATGAATGATGAGACCTATGGAATTAGGTGTCGATGATTTAGTGATTGTGGTCCCAAGTATATGATATATCGTATCTTCAAGTTATTTATCATCCACAAGGAGACTCTCCAAGTTTTTAGACCATGTGCTCAAACTTTTGATCTTGTCCACTATTAATCCCATGACTTTGTTTAGATGTGCCGAGATTATTGTCTTATAGTCAAGAATTTGATCTCCAATCAGGAGATTGATCAAGTCTTTTATTTTATTCCTTGAGCCTTGCCACTAATGAGTTAGGTTCTTAGATGTTGCATCCTTCTAGCTCAATACACTTTGCCTATATTTTATTGACTTTAAATAATTGAACATGTCAAATAGAGTCTCTTTAAACATTTTAACCATATCATCTAGGACAAAATATAAATTGTTTCTCCAAATTCTCCTTTTATTTTTGCATTCCTTTGAGAATAACTTAAAAAATTTCTACTTGTGCTTGGGATAATTCAAGCACATTCTGCTCAAATATCTAATTCTGACTAGGCCTTTGTCCTCCCACTAGGGTTAAATTGGTTAGTGGCTCTACCTTTTGGTAATTGATCTCTTCACCACCAACCATGACCTTATTCTATATGACCATTTGTAATCCAAATATTGTTGGTCTAAATTTGAAACCAACTAAGGATTGGGTTACCTTGAGAGTTAGGACTTCCATTTATGCTCCACTTGATTCTCCTAGAGCATCCAACCTTCTCTCATCATCTTTTTATAGATCCATAATCCATAGCTTAACATATTCATAAATAGGTATATTTATGGCTTGAATCATAGCCCAAGGATGGTTCCTTGTGGGAACTTTCTATAATTTACTGTAAATGAACCATTCTGGAAAGGTTGGACCATGAATCAAGTTTTCTTCACTAAAGAGATTGACTTCACTGAAAAGATGAGTGAAAGTCACCTTGGGCTTCTTGGTCCTTATTGTAACCATGGCTATCTTAAATTTTATTTTGGGGGTATCCATAAGAACTGGATCCAACATTTCTTTCCCATTTTCCTCTTTTATTTTTTCCATCTATGCCTCTTCCTCATCAGACTCAGGCACTAGATAACATTTTTAAAGCATCTTCAACTATCTCCCCAGGGTCTAATTGTACCTTGTGAATTTCCTCAATGGGTGATCCTTGTTCTTCTACCATGGCTAAAGAAGATGTAACTTCATTTAGCCTTATTTCCTCTAGCCTTTTCTCAATCTATTTTTTAGGTTTAGCTTTTGTTGATTGAGGTTTAATAGGTGCAGTGCTTAGTAAATGATATTGTCTTAGCCCTAACTACCATCTATCATCTCCTCCCTTTTGTTCCCTCAACATCCTAGATTCTAGATTGATGTTATGTTTTTTAATTCTCCCTATGACCTTAGAGAATGAAGTTTCTTTTGTGTACATGGGGTAAAAAGGACTAGGCTAGTTCTCATAAGGTACATTCAAAATACTTTTTGCTTTCAAGTGCTCCTTAATTCTCCCATAGAGGTCCCACTACCTTAACATATTAATTTATAAATTGAAAGACATCCTATATTTAGAAGTAACCTCAATATTATCCCATTGTTCAAATATATTCCTACAAATGGTTATGGAGAAGGTGTGAAGTAGTCCCTTCCTTTTGGTCATGTAAAGACCATCTATTCTATTGCATATTTGATAAGTTACTTCTTGCTCTGCTAGTTTTATTGGTACATGGACAGGTAGCCTAAGTGGGGTGCATTATGTCCCTTTAATTATGATGATGGTATAATCTAGATATATCCATATGTCTGCCATGGTTTCAATAGTCTTATTTATTGTGGGTTGACCCTCATCATTGGGATCCCTATGATGACCTCACTAAGTGCTGGGTAAACACAGTCACATATGAATTGGATGTGATCCCTATACTTAAAGATGTGCAACTTGGAGTAATAATATGAAATAGTTTGTGTCTCATCAGATGACCATTTCTTAAGGTTGGGAATTTGTGTTGTAGTAAGAAAGGCATCTAGAAGGTATGAAATCATGTAAAATTGAGCCCTTGTCTTCTTCTTGATTGCATAAAATTATTTACTCAAAAGGGTGATGATTACCTCACCTAAAAGAGGGGTGACATATTTCTCAACCATGAAATAGACTAAGGGGACCCAAATTTTATCTACATATGTAGTGGTTATATTCCCACACAACCTGCTCATCATTATCATGATCATTCTAATCCTCGATCTAAATTAGCTAATGGGGATGTTGTTATTGAAATATAAAAACACTTGATTCCTAGAATATAGCCATAGGGAAAGGATGATTTTTAAGTCATTATCTTTGGCCAAATTAGTGATTTTAGCTAGGTCTAATTGGGGTTTAGGAAATTTATAGTAGTTCTCAAAGGCTATGGGATAAATATAATCAATCTTCCTAAAAATACACTCATGAATAATCAGGCCCTCATCTATTTTACCAACCTTTAAAATGGGAGAAATTATATCGATACAGTGAAGTACCTCAATCTTTTTTGTTGCATAATGTAGACCTATCATCTAGATGGTGACTATGTCATAGTATCTTCTCCTCCTCCCTAGTAATGGTAGATTATTCTTCAATGGTCCAAAAATGATTGGAACAATTATTGTCTCTTATGTTTAGAGTTGTGGCATCAAATTGTGTGTCCTTAAAAATTCTCCTTTTTGTGTCTATGGTCAAATAGAGATATACATCCTCCTTGGAAATACCTTTTTGAGCTACCATCACTATGAATTTTGTTAATTTGCTCATTAGTGGATGGTACTTTATCTCTAGATTGAATTATTCTTTCACATATGGAAATAAACTCTCCTTAGCTCATTTATAATGATCACAAGGTCAAACTAGGGATTTTGTTTATACTAGGGTTTTTTGAAGTTTTTTACAAAGCTTTAATGGTGGTAGTTATTTAAATTATATGAGATTTATGACTTAGAATTTTCTTATATTCGCACATTTATACCTTTGCCTTTTGAGGTCCATAAAATATTTTGACTTGACATGTATGCCAATGTGGAATCACCATGTCATTCCATTTATTAACTTTTGAAATGTGACTATTGCCTCTAGGACATGTGTAAATAGATCATTGGGTCTAGATCTTTGAAAAGTACACCTAGGATCACACCATTGGATTTGCTTACATGGATCAATGTGGCTCATTGATCTTGATCTAAGAGGTCAAATTCCATTAGATGATTTTCTACATTCCCTATAGTTGTAACACTTATCACTTTTGTATTTGTTCTATACTTCATTGAAATGTCAATGGTGATCTTTCATCATTGATCTTGGTTACACAGATTAATCACACTCTATATATCTTTATCTATTAGGTTATATCCTTCATTCTAAGTACTATTAGATCTTTGATAGGGTTATTTTGATGGTAAAACTTGTCACTCATTCTCTCATCCTAAATCTTCATTAAAGTTTTGACTTAATATACATTGTCAATTAGAATGTGTACACTTAGCTACATACCATCAATATTCAAGGACATGATTTAGCTTTAATCATCCATTATGGTCATGACACTTGAAATCTTTGTTATTTCTTGTTGGGCCTTGAATTTTCAACCTTCATTATGCACTATCAGATCATATTTGACTAATCACTTTTTGATCCATCAGATCTCAATTAGAAGGGTTGATATGCATCATTAGATCCTTTTACCTAAGTGAATGCATATCATTGATTAAGGTGATTGACTTATTAACTTTATATCATGTCATTAGATCAACTTCATGCAATTAAATATGCACCATCTATCTTATGGATAATAAAATAAAGCAAGTAAGGTTCAAGAAATATAGAGAACTTAGGCTAAAGTTTTGGACTAAGGTTTTATTCATGTTGATAAACATGATAAAATCTTAGGATAAAATTTTAGGCTAAGTTTTAAATCATGATAAATAAGCCTTATGGATAGTAAAAGACATGGAATTAAGTTTTATCCTAAGGTTTTTATTGTATTAATAAATTTAATTAAAACTTTAGGATAAGGCTTTAGGCTAATTTATAACATAATGAAAGGGACCATGCAATTAGCTAACCCATAAGAATAAAGGGGATCTAGGATCTAAAGGGAGAAAGCATAAGAGTTTTAGACTAAGGTTTGGTCATGTTGATAAACATGACTAAACCTTAGGATAATTATTAAAATAATTCCATGTCATAAATAATTGTTCCTACACAAATTTTTCTCATGCAAATTTTCAAATAAAAAGACCCATATAAATTTGAATTAAAATTTAAAAGGTTTAGGATAAAATAATTATACTAAGGGTTTATAGATGCTGAAACATGAATTGAATTTGAAATTTAAGAATAAATGACTTAATCGAAGGGTCAATTTATCATTTAAATCTCAAAACCCTAGACATTGTCCAAAATTTTGATACTCCATTTGGACTACAACCTAAAGACATGAAAGGCAACCATTAGTAACCTTTGGTAAAGTAAGATAAAGAACAAACATATATATTTTAGTTAAGATAAATGAGAACCATGTGTGGATGATATTCAAATAAAGAATTTTGATCAAGTGGCATTTTCAATTCAAAGCATAAATTTACAAAAAAATAAAATAAGGGTCCCCATTTTTAGAAATGGGGATATGTTGACCTCAACATATAGAGACTTTTGGGGGGAACATAAAATATGTTATAATTCAAATTCTCTAGTTTAGAATAATAAATAATCTACTTATTCCACATGATCAAGTACCATAGTTAAGGTCAAGCCATAATTAAGACAAGTCTCACACATACAGAGTTAGGATTAAACATCAAAACATAGCCATGCTATGTGTGTGCTTTGATTCCAATTACTAATTTCCATGGGGTTTAGAAAAAAAACTTCTAGATTCATGACCTTAATCATTAAAATTTACTTATATAATATCTATATGTTTATTAAGAACCATGCTTTAGCTTAGGTAAGGCTTTGGAATTGCTCTGCTACTAGCTATGCATCTATATCCCCCAAAAAAATACCTTTGGCTCCATTAAAGGCCTTGATCCACTACCAACAAAGCATCCATATCCCCAATGGAGATTACCATAATCACCTTTGCTTATAAATATTTTTAATTTTGTAATAAAGCTCTTATTTTTTTATTTTTAGATATATTTTTACTTTTTAACAAAGGTTGGGAACCATAGTAGTCAGGTTTTGGGATTTGGTCAAATGTTTGATCTTTAAACACTCATCCTTTATTGTAAACTTTACCCCAAGAAATTAATGCTTTTTTAAATGCAAACATGACTTTGTCTTAATAGTTCAAACTTTCATCTTGCATAAGCAATACTTATCAGAATGAGACTTAGATCAAGAACCATGTTTAAGATTTAGGAACAATCATCCTAGATACTAGCCTTTACCAACTTCTCAAAACTATAACATCAAGCTCATATTTTAGGATCCATGATCAACCAATTGAATAATTCATACCTACATTCCTAATTTATGGAGTTTTTTAAAAGTAATTAATGCATTGGAACTTGAGGATTGTCTTGAAAAGACTTATTGAAAGTAGGGAACAAAACAAAAGAAAAGGAAACACACAAAAAACAAGCTAATAAGAAAATAAATATTGACATGCACTATTTACAAATAAAGAACAAGAAGGAAATAAATAAGAAATAAACTAATCTAAGCCTACCTATAGTAACTCTAACTAGTCTTACAGATTACTCTATGTAGACTTGTAGTGGAGCAGTAGAGAAGTAGTGCTTGAGATATTTCCCATTCATTGCAAATGTGAACTTTTATCCTTGTAATTATTTGATCTTAAAGGTGTTGTCTCATAGTATTTCATCAATATAATAGGTACCAATCATAAGAGTGTAATTTTTATATACTTCCCCTTAGGTTTAGATGCTTTATCCCAAAGAAGAACTTGGTCTCCTTGTTTGAACACCTTAATTTTATAACATTTATCAAACCATATATTCACTATGGTTTGATGTCTACTATAATTGGAAAAATATTCCTCTCTTGCATCATCTATTTGAACAATGTCATGTAACCTTAAACTTGCAAACTCCTGATCTTCTCCTTCCATGTATAACTTGTGGGTTGTCAGCTTAAGAGTGATGGGGAATACAAGTTTTTGACCATATACTAGTAGAAATGGTTATGCCTTTAGAGCTTGCTTGAATCTTGTCCTATCAACCCAAAGGGAATACTTGAGTAACTTATGCCATGTTCTTGGTTTGTCAAAGTTTATAGTTCCTGATAGCCTTCATCAAATTCTTATTAGTAGATTTAAAGACCCCATTACTTTGAGGGTAATGATTTAATGATGACCTAAGAATAATTTTATTGTCATATGCCCATTTAGTCATCTTAATATATATGAAGGAAAATCCATTATAAAAATTAGAGACATTGGTGTTCTAAATATTTTACATATGTTATCTTCCAAGAAATTTATCACATCCTTAGTCCTGCATTTTTTAGTTATTACTACCTCTATCCATCTAGTGTAGTAGTTAGAAGTAGTGAGCACATACTTATGTCCTTCTAAATAATTATGTTTAATGATCCCCACAAAATCTAATCCCCATTGAGTAAAGGGTTTATCTATCATTACTAGCCTTAATGGCATGGCTGCCTTAGGCTCTATCGTGTTGAAAATTTGACATTGATGACACTCTCTCACGTGCTTATAAGCATTTTTGAATATAGTAGCCCAATAGTAACCAGCTTTGAGGATCTTATGTGTAGTTTTCCTTCTTTATAGGTGTCCACTTCTAATATTCTCATGGAAAGTACTTGAGATCTCACTAGCTTCCTCTCTAGAAACACATCTTAGGTATATCCCTTCATAATTATTCCTGAATAACACTCCATATTTGATAAGGAAATGAGCTACCTTGATCCTTGAAGCTCTATGTTGCTCCTTTGTAAATCTTATAGGACAAGTTCCATTGATTATTAAATGAAAAATTAAATCATACAAATCATTGGGTTGAAAACTTTTCTATTCTACATGTATGATACTTAACTTGGGATTAGTATTTCCAACTAATTGAATGAGTCCTTGACACCTTACCAATTTAGCAGTCTCAATTTCCAGATCATATTCTTGAAGTATAGACATCCACTTACCCATTATTTCCCCTAATTCACATTGGTTAATCATGAGCTTAGTGGTAGGGTCTAGTAGGATTGCATGTACCTTATTCCTAAGGATATAATGTTTAAATTTCTTCACTACCTTGACTTAAGCACATGCCTGCTTATCAATTAGAGAATAGTTCAACTCAAAAAAATCTAAATTGGTACTCATGAAAGCAATGGGATGATCACACCCATCTATCTTCTTAGTTAGGATAGCTTCAATTGTATGATTACAAGTAAAAGAATAAAGATATAAATATTTTGAAAAATTAGGACTTATCAGTACTAGTCCTTGCATTATTGCTTACTTTATGTCCTTAAAGGCCTTTTTGGTCTCTTCATTCCATGTGATCTTGGCTTCTTTCTTTAACATGTCTAATGCTCTTACAATCTCTACAAAACTATAAATCAAATTTTTCACAGACTTGATCTTCCCAAAGAAATATTTAAATTCCTTTTTACTATTAGGGGGTTCTATTTTAGATATAACATCTACTCTATCAAAGTCTATATAAATCCCCTCTTTAGTTATAACATGCCCTAATAATTTTTCCCTAGTTAAACAAAAAATTCTCTTCTTAGGGTTGATAGAAATTCCATACCTTTTACACCTTTAAAATACATTTTGTAAGTACATGATGTGGCCCTCCCTATTTTATAAAATATAGTAAGATCATCCATATAAATTATAATGGACTTACCTATCATGCCCTATAAAGTGTGGTCCATTACTCTTTGGAAAGTTGTACCTGTATTTATTAGTCTAAAGGGCATTCTATTATAGGCAAAAGTGCCCCACTTAGTAGTGAATTCAATATTTAATCTATCTTACTTGTTCACTAGCACTTGGTTATAACCTAAAATACATTGAAAAAAGACATCATTGTTAAACCACTAACAATTTAAATAACTTGGTCAAGAGAAGGCAAAAGATAGTTGTCCTTTTCAAATTTCTAAATTCTACATATAATTTGATTTCCCCATTTTATTTCTTGATTGGTAATAATTTAGATAGCCAATTGGAGTGTCTAATGGGAAATACTATATTTTCATCTAACAACTTCTTGACTTCTTTGTATATTAGGGGTTCTAAGATAGGGTTAACTAGTCTCTATTTTTTCCTAAAAAGCTTGCATGCTTATTTTAGTGGTATGGAATGAGTTATGAATCTAGGATAAAATATATTTAATCCCTAATATGGCCATAATACACCATATTTATACTTGGTTAATATCTCTTTAGCTTTTCCCAACTTTTCATTAGTCATGCTTGTACCAATATTGACTAGATGGGGTTGACCTTATGTTCCTAGGTCAACTACTTTATGATATTTCCCATTCACCTTATGAATATTGACATTTTAAGCTAGTTTATCTATATAAAATAATATTTATAAGGCAATCATGCCCTTGTGAATTTTATTGTCACTTAATTATATCATCAATGTTGCCTTTATCAAGAGTTTTTTCATTGAATTCATCAATGATGTGAGACTCAAATACTCTTGAATTATTCATGAATTATAAAATATATTGGTCATCACTAAATACATATAAATGGTTGATATTATTAGGGATTGAGGGACAAGGAACCAATTCAACACTAAGGCTTCCTAGTTTAGAATCTTGGTTGGGTATAAGATTAGTTATAGCTGAGGATATCTCATCAACAAGCTTGTTTTATTTCATAAAAATTGAGACAATGTTGAAAGCATCAAAATATTCTATTAGGTCCTAAAATCTAAACTTACACTTAATAAGGTATTAAATTTTACACTAATACTTACTTCTCACTTGATTGACTACCAGTTCTGAATTGCCATGGACTAACACTTATTTGACTTTATGTTTGATGGAAAATTACAAACCTAAGATCAAAGCGTCATATTCTACAAAGTTTTTAGTGCAATCAAATTCAAGTCTATAATAAGTACTGAATTATTGTCCAACCTAATTGATAAAGATAATTCCTACACTAGGATAGACTTACATCTAACACAATCAAAAAATAATGTCCACATTCTAGGAATAACATGAATATCTTTAGAGCCACATACTTTAGAGGTGTCCAAAGTATAAAATCCTAACTTATAATTGGCCATGTTGACCCTTTCATTCAGAACATTGTACTCGGTGAACATATGTTTCATCTTGGGCTCTCTTTCAATTATAATTTGGTTTGGCATTCCCTTCTATGGAAGCTACATATGGGAAAAATTAGTAGATATGTAACCATTGAATGACCTGATCTAGTCTCTACTCAGTAACATTCCATAATCATTAGGTCTATCCACCACTTGGATATAAATAAATTATTGGATCTTTGGCTCAACTACAATTTACATGTGGACATTAAATAATTAACCAATTAATTTCACCCTAGACTTATCTAATTGAGTAACAACCCTATTATATTTTATTGGATTCAAACTAAGTTGCTCATAAATACCTTTATGCATGATGTTAGCAGATGCACTAAATTATAATAAACAATTATTCAAATTATTACTAAAGATCTTGACTATAAACAAGCAAGGTAGGACATCTAATTTGTTTTTTACATAGTAACATTAGCATTTATAGCTTTGGGTGACTTATCAAGTTTCCTAGATTGAGATTCAAGTAACAAGTCCCTTTGTTCAGTGATTTGGGTCTATTAATACAAGGTGACATTAGCCTTAATCTTATTCATTCCCTCAACTATATTATATCCACCTTTAGTATAAGTACTATATGGATCAACATGAGGCTTAGAAGTACTTCCTTTTGGAGGCTCAGGATTATTATTAGCTATAAGATCTATAGGAGTGTCAAGGTTATTTTGTGGAGTAGAGGTGGTAAATTGTTGCTTTTGCTCCCTTTTCCTTAGAGGATAGGTATTCTTCAAATACTACTGAAAGGCATTCACCTCTTCAGGAGTATCCTCAGGCTCATTCTCTTTTTAGAATGGGAAGTCAAATGTCTCCACCATCAAGGTTATATCTATAGGTTTAATGATTTGGAAGATACATATGCACCTATATAATTATTTCTATTAGATCCACTTTTAGGTGTATTCAACTCATCTTGAAACAACTAAAAATCATTATAGAATTCAATGAGTCCAACTCATCATGCTTTGAATTATTGTGAACCCTACATTATTTAGTTAGTGCAATGCCATTGATATTAATTTAAGGTTATTTTTGATTGATGATGACTCATTATTGTTATTATTATTTCTATTGTTATGATTGTGAAACTATTTTTTTGGCCTATTGAACCTTTGATAAGAGTAATTTCTATTGGAGTTCTCCCTAGTATTGCTTACTTGATTTTGAAATTATAGGAAGCCAACACTTAGTTTTTGAACCATTTTAAGTATGGATTCATTATCATTCTTCGGTACCTCATATTTATGAACTTGTTTGTTATTAATAGTTGTTGGCATCAAATCTCTATGGTCTTGTGGATGAAATCCATTTGTATCATTATTTAAGAATCCCAAATTTTGGCTAGGATGAGCATGGATTAAGAGCAATTGGTTCAATACTGGCATCTAATTTAAGGCAAGAACATTATGATTGGAATTAGGAATGACATTTAGTGTAGGTAAATTGGGATTAACACTAGGGATAGCATATGCAAGTTGACATTGAGCTTGCATTTGATTATCAATTATTAAAGATTCAGCATAAGCCAATGATAAGATGTTTATGAATCCAATAGACCTTTTAAGTAACACAAAAGTCATGGGGTCCAAAGCATCCTTGTAGATTTATATATCCAAGGCTTCATCAAGTATATAAGGAGCTATGGTTATACTAAACATCTTATCGAATATAGCATTGAAAGCTCTAATGGTTTCACTAGAATCTTTTTTAATAGTGGTGAATTACTAATATATAATGCAAGGACTAATGATTTTACCAAATTGATCAATAAAGATCCTATTAAAATCATTCTAGCTAGTGATATAGTTCTCTAGAAGGTTAAGAAAGCACTCATATGAAACATCTTTGAAAGTAAATGGAAACAATCTACGTGCTACATCTTTATGAACTACATTTAATAGTCTTAAAGTAGCTTTAAAAGATTTAATGTGATCTTTAGTTATGATAATACCATTAGGGTTAAAATATGGAAAATATTTCTCAAGGTTATTAGGTAGATCATGTACTTGACTAGGCACATTAATGGAAAATCCACAAAACCAAGCCATACCTTGATAAATATTAAACATATGATCACTTTGAATAGGTGAAGTAGGCTAAGACTTTGAGAGTTTATGCTTACCTTTATCTTACCTATCTCTCCTATGAAACTCTAATGAAAGAAGGGTAACCCTCATATCTAAATGTGACTTGGTCCTTATCCTTGATAATTCTAGCTTGAGAGCTTTGAACCCTATTTTAAATACAATGTGTAAATTTTATCTTTACTAAGAATAGTGATCAAACTTACACATTAAATAAATTTCTCACAAATATGTATAAAGAACAAAAAAGGACATAATATCTAACTAAATTAGCTCAAAGATATGTCAAAATACATAGATATGAATGTTATTTACATTCCTAATCTCAAATAAACTTAGATTTGCAAATGATCTATCAATATTTGAATAAAATAACTATTAATAACCTCAAACACATTGGATTCATAGATCTAAATCTATCTTTACCATAATTACTCATGAATCTTAAAATAATATCTATCTTTTTCTAAATAATCACAAAGACTAATCTAAAACCATTGAGATCAATGATCTTTACATGATTAATCTAAAAGAAGCATAGATATGAAAATAATACACTGATCTTTGAGAAAAAACACCAAAATGAGCAAAGATACATCAAATTTACAAAGATATAATGAATTCCCTCCTTCTAGTTCCAATAAAGCTTATTCATGTTGATGTTTGAATGTGTATCATAGGTGGTTGAGAGTGTTTAGGAAACATTTCTCATTTTTGGATTCAAAGAATCCATTGAATGAGTTGCATGTTGTGATAATCTTATTATCTTTGGTGGAATATAGGAAAATCAAGTGAATTGTTTCACAAAATTTATATTAGTTGGTGATTGGGAGCCATCATGGCCTAAAATTTATATAAGTATTTGAGGGTGATCTATGTTGATTATAATGAATTATGCTCAAACCTAAGTCTAAAGCTAAAATAAGATGAATATTTACAATGAGAATTAAACTAGAGTGACTTGTTTAAAAATGGGGAGCAAAAGGAAGGGTAAGACAAAGAAGAAATGTGATGCTAATCTTTATTCCAAACATTATGACAAAGTTCAAACTTCATATGAGAATGCATTTAGCCAATGTATGACATGTAGTAGCATAAACTCAAATCCTATCACACATTAGGAAAACATCTAAGGAAAGTATAGAATAATGCAACCCCTGTGAGAAAACAACATTATCACATATGCAAAAAAAGTGAAGAAAATGAAATGAACCTAAGAACTTTCAACTATTCTAGCATTATCACAAATTAGCAATTCTACATTTAAAAATGCACATCCAAAATTCATAAGAACCATTCATATCTAAAAATAAGACCAAAAAAATTAGAGAGAAGTTATGACATAAATTCACACAAGAAAATGTGGATAAACTTTATAGAACTCCTTACTTATATTAATTTGCTCAAAAGTTATAGAATAGTTTTTTGGCTCAAAAAATCCCTCCCTTTTACAATGAACAATACCTATTTATATATAAAATACATTAGGTATATTGATCAATTATGTCAAATTTTAAGGATAGATATCTTTTTACAATCATTCTAGAACTTTTAAAGACTCTAAATGACTAACCTATAGGCAGTGTGCTTTACAAATTATGCATGCCTTTATAAAGAAGAATATTCTCTTTTCAAAATATTATACATGCTTATTTACAAAAGTAATATTCCTTATAAAAATAAATTTAAGACCCTATGGTTGATGAAATCCCCCATTTCTACTATAATATATTCTTTCTCTTTGATGTTGATCATCAATTATTTTCAAATTGACCTTAAGCTCCATGAAGAGTTCATATCCTTAGTCTGTCAAGCCTCTAAAATCCTTATCATCTCTTCCTAAAGCCTCCTTGATGCTCCTAGATTCACTAATATTTTCATTTTATATTATAATCATTTCCATGATCCTCCTATTTTCCAATCCAATCTTTCTTTGGCTCTTGCTTCTCACTTCTTGCATGACCAGGGTGACTCTGAGCTTAAACGCTTTATCAGTGATGAGACCTATGGAACTGAGTGTGGATGGTTTAGTGATCATGGTCCTAAGTATATTATCTATCCTATCTTTGAACTATTTATCATGCATAAGGAGACTCTTTAAGTTTTTGGACCATGTGCTCAAACTTTTAATCTTGTCCACTAGTAATGCCATGACTATGTTTAGATGTGCCAAGCTAATTGTCTTGAAGTTAGGAATTTGATCTTCAACTAGGAGATTGATCAAATATTTTATTTTATTCCTTAAGACCTACCATTGATGGATTAGGTTCTTGGATTTTTTATCCTACTATCTCAATACACTTTGCTTGGACTTTATTGACTTTAACTAATTGAACATGTCAAATAGAGTCTCTTCAAACATTTTGACCATAACATCTAGAATTGAAAATATAGCTTATTTCTCCAAATTCTCCTTCTATTGTTGCATGCCTTTGAGGGTATCTTTTAATTTTTATACTTGTGATTTGGCTAATTCAAGCACATTCTATTCAAATATCTAATTTGACTAGGCTTCTATCCTCCCACAAGGGTTAAGCTGGTCAGTGGCTCTACCTTTTGGTAAGTGATATCTTCACCACCAACCATGACCTTCTTCTCTATGACCATTTATAATCTAGCTATTGTTGGGTCAAACTTGACACTAATTAAGGATTGGGTTACCTTCAGATCTTAGACTTACATTTATTCTCCACTTGATTCTCTTTGAGAAACCAACCTTCTCTCATCCTCTCATTGTAAATCCATAATCCATGGCTTAAACTCTTCATGAACATGTATATTGATGGCTTGCATCATAGCCCAAGGATGGTTCCTAGTGGGAACTTTCTACAATTTACCATTCTAGAATGGTTGGACCATGATTCAATTTTTTGTCACTAAAGATATTGAATTCACTTAAAGGATGAATGAAAGTCACCTTGGGATACTTGGTTATTACTAGAAGCATGGCTATCTCAACTTTTCTTTTGGGTGTACCCATAGGAACTAGATCCAATATTTATTTCCCCTTTTCCTCTTTTGTTTCCTCCATCTATGCCTTTTCCTCATTAGACTCATAGGCACTGGATAAAATTTTCAAAGCATCTTCAATTGTCTCCCCATGGTCTAATACTACAATGTGAATTTCCTAAATGGGTGATCCTTGTTCTTCTACCAAGGCTAAAGAAGGTGTAATTTCATTAGGGATTATTTCCTTTGGCCTTTTCTCAATCTATGTTTTAGGTTTAGGTTTTGTTGATGGAGGTATAATATGCGCACTACTTAGAAAATGATACTATCTTGGCCCTAACTACCATCTATCATCTCCTCCCTTTTGCTCCCTCAACATCCTAGATTCTCGATTGATGTGCTTTTTCAATCTCCTTGTGACCTCAAATAATGAAGATGATTGTATGTACACGGGGTCAAATGACTAGGATGGTTCTCATAAGGCACATTCAACATCCCTTTTGCTTTCAAGTTATTCGTAAATCTCCCATAGGGGTCCTACTTAGCTCATTAATTTGTAAATTAAAAGACATCATACTTTTAGAAGCAACCTTAATATTATCCCATTGTGAAAAGATAATCCTACCAATGGTTATGGAGAGGGTGTGAAGTAGTGCTTTACTTTTTGTCTTACAAATACCATCTATTCCATTGCATATTTGATAAACAACTTTTTGATTTTCAAATTTGATTGGTACATGGATAAGTAGCCTGAATGGGGTACATTGTGTCCCTTCAATCTTGATGATGGTATAATTTTGTTATAGCCATATGTCCCCCATATATTTAATAGTCTTATTAATTAGGGGGTTGACCCTCATCATTGGGATCCATATGATTACCTCACTAAGGGCTAGGTAAACACAATCACATATGAATTGGATGTGATCCCTATATTTAAAGATGTACAACTTGGAGTACTACTATGAAATAATGTGTGTCACATTAGGTGACCATTCCCTAAGGTTGGGAATTTTTGTTATATCAAGAAGGTAATTTAGAAGGTATGAAATTATGTAAAATTTATCCCTAGTTTTCTTCTTGATTGCATAAAACTATCTACTCAAAAGGGTGTTGATTACCTAACCTAGAGGAGGGGTGACCTCTTTCTTAACCATGAAATAGAATAAGGGGACCCAAAATTTGTCTATATATGTAGTGGTTGGATTTTCACACAACTTGTTCATCATTTTCATGATCATTCTAATCCCCAGTCTGAATTGGCTAATGGGGATGTTGTTGTTGAAATCTAAAAACACTTGATTCCTAGAATATAGCCATAGGGCAAGGATGATTTTTAAGTCATTCTCTTTGGCCCAGTTCATGATTATGGTTAGGTCTACTTGGGGTTTAGGTAATTTTTAATGGTTCTCAAAGGCTATAGGAGAAATGTAAGCATTCTTCTTAGAATTACACTCATGAACAATCATGCCCTTATCTATTTTACCATTTTTAAACATGGGAGTAATGATGTCGATATAATGAAGTACCCCAAGCTTTAATGCTACATAATGTAGACCTATCATCTGAATGGTGACTATGTCATAGTATATTCTCTTTGTAGACATGTTATTTTCCTCCTTGGTAATGATGGATTGTTATTCAATGGTCTAGAAAATCTTGGACTAATTTTTGTCTCTTATGTTTAGAGATGTGGCATCAAATTATGTGTCCTTAAAAATTCTCCTTTTTACATCTGTGGTCAAATAGATCTCTACGTCCTCCCTGTAAATACCTTGTGAGCTGCCATGGCTATGAAATTTGATAAATTACTCACTGGTGGACCATACTTTATCTCTAGATTGAATTATTCTTAAAGAAATGGAAATTCACCTCTCCCTAGCTCATTTTCAATGATAACAGGGTCAAATTAGGGTTTATGTTTATGTTAAATATTTTTTAAAGGTTTTTATAGAGCTTTAATAGTGGTAGTTATTCAAATTATGTGAGCTTTATGACTTAGATTTTGCTCAGATTTGTACATTTAAACCTTTGCCTTTCTAGGTCTATAATTTTTTTGAATTGACATGTATGCCAACATGGAATTACCATGTCATTCTATTTATTAACTTTTTAAATGTGACCATTACCTCTAGGACATGTGTTAAGACATCATTAGGTCTAGATCTTTGAAAAGTCCACCTAGGCTCACACCATTGGATCTACTTGCATGAATTAATGTGGTTCATTTATCTTGATTTGTGAGGTTGAATACCATTAGTTGTTTTGCTACATTCCTTATGGTTGTGACACTTATCACTTCCACATTCATTATGTGATTTGTTGAAATGTCAACATTGATTTGACATCATTGATCTTGGTTACATAGATCAATCACACTCCATATATCTTTATCTACTAGGTTATGTACTTCACTCTATATACCATTGGATCAATGATAAGGTTCCTATGATGGTGACACTTTTCACTTGTTCACTCATCCTAGAGCTTCATTAAAGTTTGGAATTATTATGAATAATTTATCAAAATGTGTATGTTTAGCCATGTATTATTGATCTTTGGGGGCATGCTCAAGCTTTAATCATCCATTGTAATCATGAAATTTGGAATCTATGTTCTTGCTCATTAGGATTTGAATTTTTAACCTTCACTATGTACCTTCAGATCATCTTTAGCTGATCACTCTAATCTTCATCATATCTCAATCTGAGGGGCTGATACACACTATTAGATCATTTTGCTTGAGTGAATGTGTATCATTGATTAAGGTTTTTGAATTATTGACTTCATCTCACATCATTGGATCAACTTCACCTAAGTAAATGCACACCATCAATCTTGTGGATAATAAAATGAAGTAAGGTTTATGGAATATAGATAACGTAGGCTAAATTTTTAAACTAAGGTTTTATTCATGTTGATAAACATGATAAAATCTTAGGATAAAATTTTAGGCTAAGTTTTAAAGCATGATAAAGTGGACATCTAGATAGTAAAATACATGGCATAAATTTTTAGTCTAAGGCTTTTATTGTATTAATAAATTCAATTGAAAACTTTAGGATAAGGATTTAGGCTAAGCTATAACATAATAAAAGGGACCATGTAATTAGTTAACCCATAGGAATAAAGGGGGTTCAAGACATAAAGGGACAAATCATAATATTTTTAGACTAAGGTTTGATTATGTTGATAAACATGACTAAACCTTAGGATAAGAATTAAACTAAGTCTATGGCACAAATAATTATTCTCATGCAAATTGTTCTCATGAAAATTTTCAAATAAAAAGACCCACATAAATTTGAATTCAAATTTAAAAGGTTTAGGCTAAAAGAATTAGACTAAGGGTTTCTAGATGCTCAAACATGAATTCAATTAAAAATTTAATAACAAATGACTTAATCAAAGGGTCAATCTATCATTTAAAGCTCAAAACCCTAGACATTTCTCACAATGTTGAGACTCCATTTGGATTGCAACATAGAGACATGAAAGGTGACCATTAACAAATTTGGGCAAAATAAGATAAAGATAAAATAATAATATGTCAGTTAAGTTAAATGAGAACCATGTGTGGATGATATTCAAATAAATAATTTTGATCAAGTGGAATTTTCAATTTAAAGTAAAAATTTTCAAAATTTTGAAACAAGGCTTCTCAATTTTAAAAATGGGGGTATGTTGACCTCAACACTATCTGGCATGCATACTCTTTAGGGAGTTTAATTAGATGAAGAGTATGGGAAGTGGAAGGAAATAGATGATGGAAAAATAATAAAAGGGAGATAATGGATGGTACATATCATAGATGATGGTTCACAACATTTTGAGAGAAGAAGATATAAGGTGAAGAAGAGGTGAACAAGTGTGAAGAAATAAATATTCTTAGATTTCTTGGACATTCATATGTTTACTAGGTTAGTCTTGTAATTCAATTTATAAATGAAATAATGTATGGTTTTCCCTAAATGTTTATGGTTACTAGTTTCTTTGTTTGATTGATTAGAAATATTAGGTTGTATGTAGATCCCTATGGAAGGCTCAGCCTCCACAGAACCCCACATTCAAACTAGCGTAACCTGGGAGATGGGGTAAATACATAGAGTTAGGCATGGTTATTGTTAGGTTTTTAAATATCTCTATCTTACACATCACTAGATATTCATAAATCTCTATTCAATATTTTAGGGTTATTCTGATGGGTATATAAGAATATGGATTGTAATAGATTATTCAAACTAGAATGATATATATTCATTGGGGTATATGAAAACATTGACTTGAAATAGTTAATCTGTATAATCATTCAACTAATAAACTAAATTAGAATTTCAAGTTAAAATATGGGATTTTTGGGGTTTTAGATATATATACACAAATATATGTGAGTATATACTCAATAAGAATTTGATTAAATATATAAGTATACACACACACACACACACACACACACACACACACACACACACACACACACACACACACACACACACACACACATGCATGTACATTAAATTGTCTGACTTCATTAAGTGACTATACATATACATATACTAGTATTCAATTATTATTCTATAAAATGTGATAATACACACACACACATACATATGTATATGTGTGTGTAGTTGATAGTCAAACTATAATGGATGACTAGGTGTATTGCATTTAGATGATGAAGTTATTTATATGTACAAATTGAAGGATATGGATTTGATGGGTTTTATTTGAATTAGATCCAAATGAAATTATATGGATAGGTCATTAGCTAGGTGTTGAAATAATGTATTATTCATAATAATCATTATGTGGATTTGGGAATTTATACATAGTCTTTTTGTGTAACCTGAGTATAGGTAGATGAATAATATAATTATAGTTTTTGAACTTGGATTTATACAAGTGTAAATACTAGTAATGGATAAGGAATTAATGGAAAAATTTATTTGTTTATTTTGAACATAGTTTATACTTAGAAATAACTGTATATTGATGTTATTTGGTTGAATTAAGTACGAGTTTGCATAGTCCATAGGAGGACTGGGTAAATAATTTCAATAGTATAATTGCCTTGATTTGTTTGGATAATTCTGGTTGGGATATAACATAACCAAGTAGGGTAATAGGGTGTGTGTTGTATTTATTTTATTTCAGCCAAATTTGAGTTAATATAAATGATACCCAAGCAAGGTAATCAACTGTGTGTTGTTGATTATTTTATTAAACCTTACCTAAATTGGGTAAAAGTAACCATGTTCATCTATTTTCTCATTTAAACTATATTTTAATGATAACCTTGAATGATTGATTATATTTAAATGGTTAAATAGTTTGGATAATTAATGGAATAACTAAGACAGCTTTGTAAAAATTTGTGTTTAATTATCATGGCATATGAATTTCTTGGTTTAATGAAAAAGGTTATGGGGAATTTGTTTATGAACTAGATGTATACTTCACGTATACAATATAATCTAAGTCAAATGATAGTGGATGTCACCTTAGTAGTATACTATATAAACAAAGTATATATAATGTATTTATATGTATGAATTAATATATAGATATATATTAATACACATAGTTGTGTTAGAATTGTTATTATTATAATAGAAAATAATTGATGCTTGTTTAATTTTGGGTTAGTATAAAGGCATTAAAATTTTTAAATATAAAGCATTTCATGTATTTATGAGTTTAAATATAGAACATAATTGTATGTTATGGACTAGTTATTGTTATAAGTGAAATATGAACAACTTATTAACTAGGATCATAATACTATTTTGTGGAGAAATAATATTAAAATTTGATTAGTGGATAAAGCAAATGGTGGTCTAAATACTCATTACTTGGATGGTATGTTATATTGAGGATTATTTTTGGATTCTATTTATTATTTGTAATAAACTAGATATATGGACTCAATTCACTTCATTTGATAGACTAAATAAATGTTTGTGATATTTCTATACTTAGCATAATGTTGATTTGCTAAGGGAAATATTATGAATCTATTTGATTTTTATATTATTGTTTATTTTACAAAATCTCACATTCATGACCCTAATTAAGTAGTGGATGGATTCCAATGGCTTAATTAGCACCATCAATGCAAGATAAGGGGTAATCTAATCAAGTGGTATGTATGAATTTGATTGATCATAGAGATAATTTATTATTGAAAACTTTGGCCATCCCCTTGTTTGGGAGATAGTGCAAGGGATCTATGGTCCATGGTTGGTGTGGAAAAGTGATCATATGATGCTCTCCCTCCCAATTGGAGTAATATACTTGTGACTACACTTGAGATTACATATTTTTTCTCAAGTCATGGAGACTCTGATCAGAG
Source organism: Torreya grandis (assembly GCA_037957365.1). Taxonomy (NCBI): domain Eukaryota; kingdom Viridiplantae; phylum Streptophyta; class Pinopsida; order Cupressales; family Taxaceae; genus Torreya; species Torreya grandis. The sequence continues at coordinate 2,376,980 of JARHVA010002094.1, read as the reverse complement.
GAGCTTTGTATCATGTTTTATCATGTGAGATATTTTATGAATTGTTGAAAACTATAATATTTATGCAGTGTACTTTTATAGTAGAGGCTATAATATTAAATCATTTATGGCTAAATTTTTACTATATCATTTATGTTGAGATGTAGTATTTATGATTATTTATTATTGTTCACGATTTATTTATTTGTTCATGGTGATCCCTAGCTAAGTGGATTAGTTGTAACCTTTAGAGTTAACTAAATTAATGAAGTTAGTTAAATATCACTAGTTAGGATTTTTTCATGGTGAAATTTATATGTTGAATGTGCATTTAATTTTTTTAAATAAATTATTTTAATATTCTAGTAAAACCTAATGGGGATGTTACATTTTGGTATCAAAGTTGAGGCTTAAACTCTAAGACTTAAGTGTCTACTAATGTATATTTATTCTCATGATCAACATGAAGAATAATGATGTGCACTAGAGCAGGAGGTGAGGGCACATTGAATACTAAACCCCATGTTGATCCAAATCAATTTGTCATTAAGCAAGCTATAAAGTTGGATTTAATCCTCATAACCATGAAAGAGACTAGGGATTGAATCAAGGCCCTAGAATAAGAAGTACATGGCCATGAAGAGGAGAATGATCAAGAAAAACTTGAAGATCATCCTAATGAATAGGAAGATCTTCAAAAGCATAGGCATGATTAGGTGACATAATATGTGAGAGCTCAGGTTGCTACAGAGTTAGCACACAACATGAAAAAGGTGAATCCATCCAATTTAGATAGAACTATATTGGGGCATGTAGTTGAAGCATGGATAATAGAAATGGAGAAGTATTTCGAGATTTAAAACTATTTTGAAGTCATGAAAGTAGTCTGGGGAGCTTATTAGCTTATTGGTAAAGTAATGACTTATTGGTAAAATAAGAAACTTGAGATGAACCTTGACTCAACCACCACCACTTGAGAATAATTTGTGGCACTATTTAGGTCATGATGGCTTCCAAAACTATACTTCAACCAAAATCTTATGGATTTTTATAATCTTAAGTAAGGGAATTTATTAGTGAATGAATACTAGGAGAAATTTACCAAGCTTATTAGGTACATACTTTAAAATCAAGCTGATGAGAGGTTCAAAATCAAAAAATTCATCATGGGATTAAAAACCCAAATAGGCAGCGAAATAGATGTGCATGGTCTAAATACTATGGATCAAGTGTTTGAGAAGGTGATCAAGCAAGAACAAAAACTAAAATCTCTTGCCTAGGTCATAGATAAGTTCAAAAAAAAATTGGAAGTTCTAAACAAACTTTCAAGAAGAAGAACTATAAACAAAAGAGTAGAGATTCCAAGGGTCAATTCAAGAATTAGAATGCTAAGTTCAATAGTGGTTCAAGGAACATGAATCTTAGTAATGGTTTCAAGGGAAACCAATATTATGAGAAGAAAGGACCAGTTGGAGGTTGCTTCATTTATGGAGGTGACCATTTTTCTCGAGAATGTCTTTAGAATAAATTGAAGAATAAAGGTTTAGTTTCTCAGTAAGGTAATTTCAATAATAGATTCATACAACTATTGACAATCAATAGACTAAGTATCAAGATTCATTGATATAATTATCAAGATTTTGTTCAATCATCCAATTTATATTGCAATTTATAGGGATATATATAATGTTTTGTTAATCATAGAATGCTTAGAAAATTGTCTAGAAAGATTGGAGTAATGGGAAATGCATGGTCGATATATTATGGGATTGAGTCAAAGGTTAAAGTTGATAAGTGTCTAGTTGAATTAGAGGTTAATTTTATTGAGTTTACTATGGTATTAAATCTTTATGCAGTAGCATTGGGATCATATGATGTGATCCTAAGAGTTAATTGAATTGTTAAGCATAAATCTAAGGTTGACTATTTTTTGAAGAAGGTTGAGTGCCAAGATGATTTTAGAAATTAGGCACAATTTTAGAGTGAGATAATGGAGTTAAAATTAAGGCAAATTTTTGTAATTCAACTCAAGAAAGCTCAAATAAAGGGATGCCAAGAATTTATTATTGAGATAAATGAGATGAATAATTTAAGTAATCATCTATTGAAAATTTTCCTTTTATGAGAAACTTCCACTATGTGTTTGTTGGAAGAATTAACAAGATTGCCACCTAGGTGCAAGTTTGATTTCTCAATTGATACCATATATGGATCAAAACCATAGTCTAAGACATTGTCTAGAATAAAAAATAATAAATTTTTTTAGTTAAAAGCATAACTTCAATATTTGTTGTCAAAAGGTTTGATTCAATCGAGTGTGTCACCATGGGGTGCTCCAATTGTCTTTGTCAAAAAAAAGGATAACACTCTCTGCCTGTGTATAAACTATAGGATGTTAAATAAATTAATGATCAAGAACATATATCCATTACCATATATTTATGATTTCTTTGATTAAATTCAAGGGGAAACCTTCTTTTATAATATTAATCTTAGAGTAACGTATCACCAATTGAGGATCCATGAAGAGGATATCCTAAAAATAGAGTTAGGACCCAATATGGGTACTATGATTTCATAGTGTTACCATTTGGATTGATGAATGCTCCAACAACATTCATGAATCTTATGAATAGTGTGTTTAGAGATTACCTAGTTCACTATATGTTGGTATTTTTTGATGATATCCTCATTTATTCTAAGGATGATGAAGAGAACTTACAACATCTAGAATTGGTTTTGCAATGTTTATGGAAGCATAGATTATATGGAAGCTATTTAAGTATGATTTTTTATAAAATAAAGTGCAATATCTAGGACATATTATCTCTATAGATGGTATTTTAGTAGATCTAGCAAAGATATGAGCCATTATGGAGTGGTTGACACCAAAGAATGTGCATGAGGTAAGGAGTTTTATTGGATTAGCAGGTTGTTACAAGAAATTCATTCCAAATTTTTCTAAGATAGTTAATTTGATTTCCTCTCTTCAATAAAAGAATCAAAGTTTCAATTCATCAGTTAAGTATGAAGTAGCTTTTAGGAACTAAAAAGGAGGCTTACTTCAACACCAATGCTAAGAGTTCCTGATCCTAACGGTCAATTCTTAGTGGTCACCAATTCATCTAGGGATGGAATTAGAGGAGTTCTTATGTAGGATGATTTAGTGGTAGCCTATGAATCTAGGAAACTAAATCCATATGAGATGAATTATGCCACTTGTGACCTATAACTTGTTGTAATTATACATGATTTTTAAATATGGAGGCATTAACTATTGAGAAAACCATTTGAGATTAATATTGATAACTTGGGGCTCAATTACATCTTCACCCAATCGAATCTAAATGCTCATCAAAGATGATTGTTAGAGTTCTTTTTTTACTATTATTTTGATATTAACTATATCAAAGGCAAGAAAAAAAGAGTAGTTAATGCTATAAGATGTAGAAGGTACATAAAAGTCATGTCCACTATCAAAATTACTTATAGAGGTAAATTTATCAAATTCTCTCTACGAGATGAATTCTATGATTTGCTCAGGAAAACATTATTTGAGAATACTCAAAATCTTAGGTATAAGGGATTCAAAATAGAGAATGATGGTATTTTGTAGTAAAATGCTAGGATGTATGTACCTCATAGGGAGAATATCAAGAGAATAGTACTAAAATAATTTCATAATGCCCCATATCTAGGACATCCATGAGTAACCAAGTTTATGGTTGAGCTTAGACCACTCTATTTATGGAAAGGAGTCAAGAGAGATGTAGTGGATTTTATGTCTCATTATCTAGAATGTCATAATGTGAAAGCTAAACATGTAAATCTAGATGGATTATTGTATCCACACGACATACCATAATGGAAGAATTAAGTAATTAGTATGGAATTTGTCCAAGGGGTTCCATTATCTTGTAATAGGCATGAAATGATCTTGGTAGTAGTTGAAAAACTAACCAAGGTAGCTCACTTTATATTGGGAAATTTGACTAATGATGCACCTAATCTTGCAAAAATATTTGTAAAGGAAGTGTATTGGTTGCATGGTTTTCTAGAGAAGATCATTTTGGATCATAATCCAAGGATGAATTCTAGGTTTTGGTTGACTTTGAATTCAAATTTGAGTATGTAGTTGAACTTCAATACTGCATATCACTCACAAACTGATGGACAAATATAATGAGTTAATTAGAATTTAGAAGATTTCCTTTATATATATATATATATATATATATATATATATATATATGTATATGTATATATATATATATATATATATTACATGGATCAAGAATAAAAGTAGGAAGAGTTCCTTCCATTTGTTGAATTGGATTAAAACACCTCATACCAATTAACATTAAATATCGATCCATTTGAGGCATTGTAAGAAAGGAAGTGTAAAACAATAATCAATTGGGATAGGTTAGAAGATATGTTAGTCTTTAGAGTAGAGATGCTTTTATAAATAGAAGAGAAAATTAAGATAATCGGATAGAGGTTGGTTGACTCCAATGATAGACAAAAAAGTGATGTTGATCTGAAGAGAATAGATAGGTAGTTTTCTATAGGTGATAAATTGTTTCTACATGTTAAGCCTTAGAAAAAGCTTGATTAAATTTGGGAAGTCAGTGAAACTTTCACTAAGATATGTGGGACCCTTTAAGATTTTAGAAATGGTAAAACCTATAGTGTATATGTTTACATTTTCACCAAATCTTTCTCTTTTGCATAATGTATTCCATGTGTGTTATCTTAAAAATTATATAGGAAATCCGTCACATGTGTGTGGATTGGAATGATTTGTAGGTTATGGATCTTGAGATGTCATGGTAGAACTAATTAGAGTAATTTACACTCACAAAATTCATTTTCACAATAGATAAGTGTCACAGTTCAAGGTCTTATGTGACCACTAATCTAAGGATAGTTTCACTTGGGAGGGATATGATGGATTTTTAGGCTATTTCCACATTTGTTTTCTTGATTTGTTGTTGCATATTATATTATTTTTGACTCAATAATATTTTAAATTCATAACTTGTGTTTGAATAAAAATCATCAAGATGATCACCAACTTCAAGGAGGAAGGATTTCACATCTTGATTTCTCTCTAAGTTAAATAACCTATTTAATCCATGGATTATTGTGGTTGATTATTTGATTAACTAATATTTGATTAAGCTTGATGGCATATGCTTATTATGAGATAGTTTGTGTTGCTTTACATGATTATATGCTATGAGTTAGTGGCAATTTTATATTTTTTAATTTGTGATCATGTTTGATTATTATACACCATTATTTTATGGATATAATGATGTTTTAGGATAACTACCTTCATTGGCATGAGGTAGATGCAGGATAAATTCTTCCCTCAAACTGTAACAAAGGGAGAGTATCATCAAAGAGATTAGTTAGATGGAGACATTGGGCTAAGACAAAGAACAAATATAGAAACCCTTACTCACACCACTTAGTATATCATGTTTCCTAATTAATTATGTAGATACCATAGCATGTTTTGTGTACTTTTCCTTTAGATGATTATTAGGATGATTTTTGGTAAAATCTTGATTATTGATTATGATTATGTTGATTGTTTGAGTTATTTCACTGATTTTGTGATCTTCTATAGTTTTTTTTTTTTGGATTAATGAGTGAATTTGTTTATGTTTACTTATATAACTACCTTATTATGTTTGGACAAATAGTAAAACATTATGATGGATTCCATAATCATTACTTGTTCTATAAGCTTTATATAACAATAATTAAAGATTATTATTATGATAATTACATTATAATGTCAAAATATAATAAAATTATTTTTAAATAAATTATGTTTGATTATAATATTTATATTCATAATATATAAATGGATATATTAATGTTAATTATTTAATGATTTTAGGAAATCATTGTGAATAATATATATGTTTGTGGATAGCATTCAATGTAAAACTCTTGTCTAAATATACTTAGTTACATTGCAAAAGTTATATTATTCTATGTGTTTAGTTGTTGCATGGGAAATACATTAGACAATGACTAGTTGACAGTCTTGCATGGAATATAACATAAGTTATGTAACTTATATGATTAAGATGGTTGAAGGTAGTTTGTTTAAATCTTTATCATGTAGATTTGATAAATGAATAAAATATGATTAATTAGGGATTGACAGAAGTATTAAGAATGATTAGGTTACTAATCATTCATTGAATTTAGTTAATAATGTTTAGGATAAAAATATGGGGTTTACTATGTTTTTACTATGAGTTGGTTAAGCTATCTAGCATGCATATTCTTTAGGGAGTTTAATTATTGAATGAGTATGGGAAGTAGAATGAAATAGATGATGGAAAAATAATAAAAGGTGGATAATGAAGGTTGTGAACAAATTTTACACAACATAAAGGATGGATCATAACATTTTGAGAGGAGAAGACAAAAAGTGGGGAAGAGGTGAGCAAGTGCAAAGAAATGATTTTACTTGAATTTTTTGGACATTCATATATTTACTAGGTTGGTCTTATAATTCAATTCATAAATGAAATAATGAAAGGGTTTCTCTAAATGTTTATGGTTACTACTCTCTTTGTTGAATTCATTAGAAATATTGGATTGTATGTGGAGCCCTATGGAAGGCTCAGCCTCTATAGAACCCCACATTCAAAATAGGGTAACCTAGGAGATGTGGTAGAGACCTAGAATTGGCCATGATTATTATTGGGTTTTTAAATAGCTTTGTCTTACACATCACTAGCCATTTGGAAATATTTGTTCAATATTTAAGGATTATTCTAATGGGTATATAAGAATATGGATCATAATAAATGATTCAAACCAAATTGACATATATTCATTAGGGTATATAAAAACATTGAGTTGAAATATTTAATCTATATAATCATTCAAGTAATAAGCTAAATTGGACTTTCAAGTTAAAATATGGGATTTTTGGGGTTTTAGATATATATACACAAATGTATACTTGATTAAAATATTAAATATATAAGTATGCTCATATATATAATTATACACACACACACACACACACACACACACACACACACACACACACACACACACACACACACACACACACACACTTACACTTATACATAATGCATGTACGTTGAACTGTCTAACTTCATTAAGTGACTGCAAGTATAAGTGTGTGTGTGTGTGTGTGTGTGTGTATGTGTGTGTGTGTGTGTGTGTGTGTGTGTGTGTGTGTGTGTGTGTGTGTGTGTGTGTGTGTGTGTGCGCGCGCGCGCGCGCGCACGTGCCACATATTGAAATAATAGACTTCATGAAGTGGTTATATATAAATAGTTAAATATTGGTATGTATGTATGTATGTGTGTGTGTATATATATATACACACACACATGCATACATACATATATACCAATATTTAACTGTTAAACTGTAAATGTGATTGTATGTGTGTGTGTGTGTGTTTTAATAGTCGAACTATAATGGATGACTGGGTGTAATAGATTTAAATGGTGAAGTTGTTTGTATGTATAAACTAAAGGATATGGTTTTGATGGGTTTTATTTCAATTAGATCCAAATGAAATTATATGGATGGGTCATTAGCTAGGTATTGAGATAATATATTATTCATAATAGTCATTATGCAGATTTGAGAACTTTTTGTGAAGTCTTTTTGTGTAACAAGAGTATGGGTAGATGAATAATACAACTATAGTTTTTTCATTTAGATTTATATAAGTGTATATACTAGTAATGGATAAGTAATTAATCACAAAATTTAGTTATTTATTTTGAACATAGCTTATACTTGGAAATGACTATATATTGATGTTATTCGACTAAATTGAGTATGAGTTTGCATAGTCCATAGGGGGACTAGGTAAATGGGTTCAATATTATAATTGCCTTGATTTTTTCAACTAAAATAAAGATGGGATATAACATACCCGAATAGGGTAATAGGCTCTGTTTTGTATTTGTTTTATTTTGGCTAAAATTGAGTTGTTATAAACAATACCCAAGTTGGGTAATCAACTGTGTTATTGATTATATTATTAAACCTTAACTAAGTTGGGTAAAAGTGACTGTGTTCATATATTTAATAATTTTAACTATATTTTAATGGCAACCTTGAATTATTTATTAGATTTAAATGGTTAAATAGTTTGGATAATGAATGGAATAACTAAGTTTGCTTTGTAAAATTATGTGTGTTTAATTATCATGGCATATGAATTTCTTAGTTTAATGAAAAAAGTTACAGGGCCTTTGTTTATGAAATATATGTATACTTCACATATACAATATACACTAAGGTTTATGATAGTGGATATCACCTTAGTAGTATACTATATAAATGAAATATATATAATGTATTTGTATGTAGTGTACTCATTATCCAGATGGTATGTTATATTGAGCACTATTTTTCAATTATGTTTATTATTTGTAATAAACTAGATGTATGGATTCACTTCACTTCATTTGATGGACTAAATGAATGTTTTTGATATTTATGTACTTAGAATAATTTTTATTTGCTACAGGGAAATATTATGAATCTATTATGTTTTTATATTATTATTTATTTTACTGAATCTCACATTCATGACCCTAATTAAGTAGTGGATGGATTCTATTGCCTTAATTAGTGTTATTAATGCAAGATAAGGGGTAATCCAATCAAGTGGTTTATATGAATTTGACGGATCTTAGAGATCATTTATTATTGAAAAATTTGGCCAAATTAATTTTTGATAAACATTATCATTTCATATGTTGATATAATTTTCATATTTGTGTGATGTCATATTAGAATAGATTTATTTATAGTAAACATTATGTATTATATATCTTTGACACAAAGGTTCTGGTTTGTTACTCTGAATTCCTACATCATCATTATCTATCCATCCATTAAGGGAAGGTAATCCCCTTATTTGTGAGATAGTGTGGGGGATCTATGGTCTATGGTTGGTGTGAAAAGGTGCTTAGATGATTCTCTCCCTCCTAGCTAGAGTATGATACTTGAGACTACACTTTTACATATTGATACCCGAGTCATGGAGACTTTGCTTAGACGAGCTTTGTATCATGTTTTATCATTTGAGATATTTTATTTATTGTTGAAAAGTGTAATATTTATACATTGTACTTTTGTAGTAGAGGTCAAAATATTATATTAATTATGGCTAAATTTATATCGTATCATTTATGTTGAGATGCAATATTTATGATTATTTAGTATTGTTCATGATTTCTATATTTGTTCACAGTGATCTTTAGCTAGTTTGATTAGATATAACCTTTAGGGTTAACTATCTTAATGTAGTTAGTTAGAGATCAATAGTTAAGATTTCTCATGGTGAAATATATATGTTGAACATGTGTATTTAATTTTTAAAAAAAAATTATTGTAATATTCTAGTAAAACCTAGTGGGGTTGTTACATGCTCTATAGGGTTATGTCCCTCATTGGTTTGAGACATCTTAGGTGGTGCGAGAAGAATCTCAATGTGTTTAATAGGAACACCTCAAAACTAGGGCTACACCTAGGTTAATTTCAAAATAATATAAGTAAAAAATGAAAAAGTATGACAATATGAAACCCTAGCTAGCTAATAACCCTAAGAATTAGAAATGTTTACATTAATATGAATTAGATTCACTAAATGTTTAACCATAAATTGGATATAAGAATCCTTCTTTAATGGATAGGGCAAGGGTGATGATTAGATCTATAGCTACCGATTGGGTGTTAAACTCATATATAAACATTCACTAAAATTATTCATCGAGATAGGCTAAACATAGTAATTACAACTATTTTAAGTTTATAAATAACAAAGAAATAATGTATTTAGCTTGTTCTAGTGATAATGTAGTTCTAGATATGGAATATGCAAGAAGTAGATTATAAAAAGGTTATGGAATAGTCATCAAATTCTAATTTGGATGCTTCTAAGACCACAAACACTAGTGTCATCTTGGGATGGTTACATCAATGCTATTATTTGAACTCTATGCAAGTGTCTTATATGAAATACCTACTAAAAAATGATGTGACCACCTAGATGCTTATGGGGTTTGATTTTGATTTTGATATAGGGTATTCATATCTAGGTCATGGACTATCATGCCTCGTGAATTTTTAAAACCCTTTTTCTTTATTTTCATGGTGACATTAGGAAAAATAGGTTAGTGGTCACATGATGTCGAGCTAACCCCAAATACACTTATGTCAATAAGCATTGCCTACATAACCAATACTCTGACAAGGGCCTCAAACGGATTTATTTCTCTCTTATTTTTTAACTTATGTGTGAATCATATAATATGTTCAAAGCACAATAGTGACCTAGCTTGTAACTTGAAAAATCAGGCTCTTGGGTTTCACCTTTAGTACTTTAGACCTATGTATGTGTTTTTTGTATTTATAATATGAAAATATGAGAAAATATAGAAGCTTTGTTTTATCGAATGCTTGATTGAGTTTTTATCATGACTTGGTCTATGCTAGGTTTTATTGGTTAAGAATGAATGAAAGTTGATTTTGTATTTATATCAATCCCTATGGAAAATTAAATCACATTAAATCACTTAGGCCAACCATTATAATATATTTCATTTGTAAATTATATGGCTTTAGGGCATTAGAAACTTACGTTGGACTAGTACACTAGTGTCTATCCTAAACATTAGTGTCCATAGAGCAAGAAAGTAGGTACAAACTCAAAACAAGTAGAAGTATAAAATAATAAGGTTTTAAGCATTCTAGATCAGATAGAAGGTCAGGGTCATCAACATAAGACTAGTTAGACTATGAGATAGACTAAGGAATACAAGATAGAAAAGATATGAGACTTCAAAAAATAGAAAGATTTAGAACTAATAGGAATAGTCAACATCTAAATTTACCAAATGTACAAGATTAAATTGTTATAGAATCCATAAAATACTATCTAAAGTTCACACACACATGCTTTCCATATATATGGAAAGCATATCTATTTATTATACACTTTCCATATATATGAGAAGTGTATGTATATATATTATATACTTTCTGTATATATATATAAAGCATACACACACACACACACACACACACACACACACACACACACACACACACAGACACACACACACACACACACACACACACACACACACACATACATATACATATATATACATATATACATATACATATATATACATATACATATATATGTATGGTTAGGTCTATAAAATCCAATTGGTCATGACCTCGATTGTCTAAATTTACTAACAATTGAAAGTGTAAGTGTGGTATATCTTCTTTGAGCTAGGATTGATTTGTAGATAAAATACATTTTACCTTATATAGAGAGAGAGAAAAAAAGAGCATATATATATATATATATATATATATATGATTTTCATATATAAAGTGATATATGCATACTTTACATATATATGAAAAGTGTAGATATCTACACGATATACTTTCCATATATATATGGAAAGTATCTAAATATATGTGGAAAACACACACACATATAATGTGTGTATATATTTATGATATACACTTTCCTGAATAGAAAATAAATATATATGGAAAACATATATATATGTGCTTTCTATAAAGGAAAGCATATATATGCTTTTCATATAGGAAAGTGGGTGTGTGTGTGTTTTACATATATGTAAAGCATATAAAATTTATATATATATATATATATATGGAGAGTGTGTATATATAAATAGAATATATACAATATATATATATATATATATGATTACATATATATTGTATATGTTTTATTTATATATACACACTCTCCACACACACACACATATGTGTGTGTATATGTATATGTATATATATATATATATATGTATGTATATATGTATGTATATATGTATGTATATATATATATATGTATACATATACATATATATATATATACATATACATATATGTACATATATACATATACATACATATATAAATATATACATATACATATATATACATATATATATATATACATACATACACACACACATATATATATATATACATACACACACACACATACACACACAAACATATATATATACATATACATATACATATATATATATATATACATACATATATATACATACATATATATATACATATACATACATATATATATATACATACATATACATATACATATATATATATATATAGATATATATGTTATACGCTTTACATATATGTAAAACACACACACACCCACTTTCCTATATGAAAAGCATATATATGCTTTCCTTTATAGAAAGAACATATATATACATTTTCCATATATATTTATTTTCTATTTAGGAAAGTGTATACATATTATTTCCATGTAGGAAAGTGTATATCATAAATATATACACACATTATATGTGTGTGTGTGAGTTTTTTCCACATATATTTAGATACTTTCCATATATATATGGAAAGTATATCATGTAGATATCTACACTTTTCATATATATGTAAATTATGTATATATCACTTTATATATGAAAAGCATATATATATATATATGAAAGTATATATCCTCTTTTTCTCTATATATATAAGGTAAAATGTATTTTATCTACAAATCAATCCTAGCTCAAATAAGATATACCACACTTACACTTTTGCTTGTTAGCAAATTTAGACAATCTGGGTCATGACCAATTGGATTTTATAGACCTAACCAAGGGGTACCTTATCTTAATACCATCATGAGAGAGGGTTATAAATCCTCTACTCAAGTAACACCATGTGATAACCATAGTTAGATCCTAAGTTTTCTATATTCATAAAGTAAATACAAAGTAAAGTAAAACCTAACCTAGTGCTCACCAAAGCTTGTGGCACAAAATAGGGGTAATAAACATAAAAAGTAAACATGTATGTAATAATTATAATTAAGATATGTATAGATATAAAGCTAATGTATGGAGAGAGAATTACATTCAAAATCTATTACTTATGCTACTTCTATATACTAAAATAAAGGAGTAAAGTTAGAGATACTTACCTTCAAGATAAACCCATAGAGACTCAATCTCTCCCTTGGCCAAAGGTGATTCACAAGAGTTTATTGTGTATTTTTAAATAATCTAAGGATTGATAATAGACTATAGTCTAGCCAAAGACCTCCTAGTGAATCTCAAGCTTTCACAAGAAAAAGGTTCCTCTCTCTATGTATAAACCCTAAGCAATAACTCCTCAAGTATAATGGTATAAGAGCATATTGTAAAGTGCAAATGAATAATTAACTATGTCCATTTATCTAAGAAATGGTGAAAATAATATTCATATATAGTTGAATCTAACCCTAAACCTTTTCAAAATTTTAGTTGATAGAGTCAACCCAATCGACCCTACATCATTCATTAATAAAAGAAAGTTAGGTATCAGACTAGGTTGGCTAATGCCAATAAAATATTTTAGCGTGCAAATATTATATGAATATAGGGTCAGCCTAGGATGACATTGTGTGGTAAATGTCAAAAAGGGTTTTTGTCTTAAGTAAAGTTTATTTAAGGTAGTTAATTTCTTCGAGGAGTGTGTAAGGGATGTGTTAAAGCTTAGAGAAGTATATAAAAGATGTTTGTATATATTGAAAGTGGTGGTATAGGAAACAACAATCTTGTGACACATCAAGGGTCTACCCACCCCTTTCTTGGTACACCCTTTAAAGCATTCACTCAGAGGGATTGAGACTTGATGGGTTCCTATAAGAAATAAAGTATTAGTAATCTATAAAGTTTGAAAATATTATGTGTATACATATACCCCCCTCAAATCTCATCACATGTCATTCATGTGTAACATGGGATGGTGCTTTGAGAAAAGAACATAGAAACATACAATGTTGAAGACAAATAAATTATATTATTTTAAAGCAGAAAATAAATAAACTTAAATTACTAAAAATAAATAATTGAAAATAAAAGTAATGTATACTTACCTTGAATTACCTTTAACATTGGATAGTTTTTTGTTGTGTTTGTAGTTTTGATCATCGAGGGCATAAAAACTACTTTGGAAAAACCTAAGGATACAAAACTAAATAGAAAAAATAAATAACTATAGGAAATACAAGATAACTAAACTATGTAAACATGATGTACTTGGAAATTTGGTAAGTTGGGGTGATAAATGTTAAGACTAAATGACCAAGTCAAAAGTCTAGAGTAAATCGAGTAATCAAAAACCCAAGGCTACTAAATGACCAAAAAACTCAAACAAGTAAACCTTAAGTAAGAAAGGTAAACAAACCAATTAAAACTAAGCATACATGTAAAAATGGTAATCAAACATCAATGTGAAAGTAGTAACAATCCTTACTTAAACAAAGATGGGTAAAAAATGGTAAAACAACATTGATGAGTGAGCAATAACAATCCTTACTCAATCATCAATGAAAAATATACATAAAAGATAAAACAACATTGGTGAGTGAGAAGTAACAAGACAACCTCACTCAATAATGGAAAAAGTATTGAAAATATAAATGGATGCAGTTATCCAAAAAAAAAGGAATACAAAAAATATAAAAATAGACATAGTTGTTTAAAAAAGGAAGTACAATTAAAAATATATAAACAAATGCAATTCTAGAAAAAATGAGTGAGAATGAAAAAAAAATCATATAAACCAAGGTAATTCTATAAATGTAAATCAATATTATAGAGAAGATAATCCATAGTCACTCAAGCTTACTGGTTTATTAGTAAGATACATAAAATTGAAGTAAGGTAGTGTTAACATGGTTTGAGATGTGATGGAGAGGGAATATAGAAGTGGGTAAATATATTTAGAACTAAAATTACCTTTTTAGGGGTGAAATTAAATGGTTGGTAGTATAAATGAAGTAAAAAGGAAGGTAGAGAAACTCTTTATTGAAGTCAAGACATTAAAATTTGATTTATTAAAACAAGAAGACTTTTGACATTAAGAAATTTGATACTTTTCCTAACCACATAAATCTTGGGTCATAGGATGAAGTATGAATATCATCTTATGAAGGCTATATGCATGAAAATTAAAATGAAACTACCTTCCCATAATGTGTTCCCCATTCCTTAGGACCCCTTATAGATTCATTAGTCTACTATAAAGATTGGTTACTTGCATAAGAAAGTAAGTAACACTATTTTTTTTTTAATTCTCTTATTTCAATCTACTATCCCACCATACCCTAATGGACCTCAGATCTATCATGAGGCCAATTTTGTATTTTTAGCTTTGATTGGAGATAAGATATGTGCTATAAATCATGTTTTTGGGTGTGATGTTAAATTTTGAATTTGTATGTTTTCATTTGATCATTGCCTTTTATTTTAAATTATTTGGATTTTAAATTTTGATGGATTTTTCTATTCCTCCATAAGGATTCAAAGAACCAAACATAGGTGATAAAAAATGACTATCATTTAAAAAATGTGGACTTCATAGCTAAGAAAGATAATTTAGAGAGCATGATGTCTAAGCATCTTATTTATTCATGTGAAATAAAAGTTCTATCCTGACTTAGACCTTATTTTATCGAAAGTGGAATGAAAGGAAAGGAAATCAATGGGAACGAACATGAAACAATTTAAATTACTTTGAATTGTAAAAAATGTGATAAAGTGAAAAGGGATACAATGATAAGTAAGTATGATTACTTATCATAAGAATGTATGGAATTGTAGGGAAACATGATAACATAGTTTGTTGTGAAATTTTTATCTATAAAATAAATAAAAACCAAATCTAGGAATATGGGATCACAAACTTGAAACTATTTCTTAACATTCTATAAAAAGAATACTTGGTTTGGTAAAGGTGTTTTGAAATAAAATGGTAATTTTATGAGGGGATCTTGGTCCTATCCATGGACTTACACTAAAACTCATAAAAGAGAAACCCAAGTGGGTGAAATAAAGGTGAAAATGGTATTTGTTAGGAGGGATCGATCCTATTCATAGTCTTACACCACAACTCACAAAATAGAAACCCAAGTGGGTGAATAAAGTATGTGAAAACAAAATGGTAAAAATGGTATTTGTGAGGAAGGCCTGGTCTTATCCATGGTATTACACTAAAACTCATAAATTAGAAACCCAAGAGAGTGTAAAAATCATTGGAAGATAATAAACTTGATATAAAAAAATCAATTTATGAAAGAAAATAGAATTCATGAGGAAAATTGGGTCCTATCCACAGTATTACAATACAACTCATGAAATAAAGAAACCAAAGGACCAAGGGAAGGAACTAAGGTTTGTGTAAAAAGAAACTATTTCATAAAGTGAGATACATGTAGAAATATTGTAATAAATGTTAGTAGGATAGTATATGTAAGTATGATAAGAAGGGAAATATCTAAGCAAAATATTTCTTTAAGAATTATGTGTTAGTGGATTCTTTGAAAACATGGCCTTAATTAGTTTGGAGGTGATAGGTGCTAGGACCAAGAATGTCTTTCAATAAATAAATGTCCCACCATTTTTGGGTGAATTTTCCTTATTTATCATGTGTATAGTCTAGTTTAAGGAATAGATCACCAACATTGAAAGTGTGGACTTTAACCTTTTTAATATATTCCTTGGCAATATGAGCCTTGTATTGGTGGTTATGTTAAAGAGAAAATAAATGGTGTTCATCAAGAATATTTAGAGTATGAAGGTGAGCTTCATGTAGTTATTCGTTAGGAATGATACTATGAAGAGATATATGTAAGGAGGGAATATCAACTTATAATGGTAAGACTAACTCATAACCGTAGACTAGTGAGAATTGTGTTACCCTAGTGGCAGTATAGATGCTAGTACAATAAGCCCAAAGTGTAGAATATAAATTAATATCCCAATTAGTGCAGATTTCTTAAATGGTTTTTTGGAGTATTTTATTAGTGTCCTCAACTTTTCCATTACATTATGGATGGTAAGGTGTGGATAACTTATGGGATATTTTAAATTTAACACATAATTGATTCACATCCTTATTTTTTAAATTTACTCCATTATCAAAAATGATAGTATGGGGAACTCAAAAATGACAAATGATTTGGTTAAGGATGAATTTATAAATATCGGTTCTTGTGATGTTGACAAGAGGCAGGTATTCTACCCATTTGGTAAAATATTCAGTAAAAGTGATGATAAAAACATGACCATCTTGTGACCATGGTAATTTATCAATGAGATCAAATCCCCACATGGAAAATGGCCAAGGAGATTCCACAGTTTGGAATTTAGCTGAAGGTGAATGGATTAGATCATCATGGAGTTGACAAGGACTACACCTTTTAGAAAAATAGATAATATCCTTTTTAAAGTAGGCCAAAAGTATCCCATATGTAGGAATTTACATTTTTAAATATGTATGCTATAGTGACCACTATAAATTGCCCCATGTGCTTGTTCAAGGAGAGGAGGGACCTTTTATTTCATTTCATAATGGAGAAGGGTACTGTTGTCACTCAATTTTGTACCCTTGGATAGGTAGTTCAAGACTTTTTCAAATTGAGTGGAACATGAGATTATCCCTAGGTCTATGGGTTTCCTATAGTATGGGTAAACCTCTATATTGAAGGGATATCTCTCTATATTTTTGTTAATTATTCATCACATATACTA
Source organism: Torreya grandis (assembly GCA_037957365.1). Lineage (NCBI taxonomy): Eukaryota > Viridiplantae > Streptophyta > Pinopsida > Cupressales > Taxaceae > Torreya > Torreya grandis. The sequence goes on along the minus strand of JARHVA010002094.1, from coordinate 2,359,347 downwards.
CTAGCTCATTTGGATGAAAAGGGAGAGAGAAAATATAAAGTAAACCTATCTTAATGAGGTGATGCACCAATTATAACTTGACCAATAACAACCAATTGAAATTAAAATTTAAAATAAAGCCTAACCTACACATGACACTACTCCAAATCTTCCCTTACATAAGTATTTCTCATGGAGGTTTGTGAAGCAAGATTGAGCTAGGAGGACTAAACATAAGGTCATAACATGACACTAGTGGAGATAAAACTCACTAAACTCATCAATACTTCATTAGAAAACTTCAAGATAATTATAAAGGATTTCAAATATGAATATGAATGCAAACAAGGACAACATGTTAAGGAAGAGAATCTATCACTTAGCAAGATCAACCAACCTAAAATGCATATTAAAATAGCTCATAGAGAAGGTAAACCAAATTGTTCTATATTGATTAAAGGCTAAAAATGAGGAGGGATTCACCATACTTAGGTGGACGATAATTAAAACTTATCCAAAAGGCTCAATATATAGATAAATTAAGAGAAAAGAGGAGAAGGGCATAGGAGAGAGAGAGAGAGAGAGAGAGAGAGAGAGAGAGAGAGAGAGAGAGAGTAGACAAGTGTCATGTGAGTTACAATAGGAAGAGGAGTTATGGCACTACCTCGATAGGTCTAGGATGCCATGTGTATCTCTTCAAAATATTCTCTAACCCTTCAAGTGGTGTGGGAGTTGAAATTCTATCTTGACACCTTGACTAACTTCTTGAAACTCCCCTTTATCTTGACATGTTGAAGGACAAGTGGCTTTATTAATCGTCAGATAAGTTTCTACTACCTCTTTGATCTACAATTGACACCTCTCAACTAACCCCATAAAGTTCTCCTTGACACATCACCTCTTTCTCTTTTAAGGTGTCTATATGACTCTTCATCTCCTTAGGCCTATTTTACACACAAGTGTCAAAACTTGGATTTGTCTTCTTCAACTCATCTAAACTTCATGGATGGCCTATTAACATCATATTAGACCTAAAAAAATCCATTTTGAGGCCTCAAAATAGCCCCAAAAAGTTTTTATCTACTAAAATATTTAATTAGGCCTCATTCCTTGTAGCCCTAAAATCATATAAACCTCTTTGTGTATAGAGTTGTACGAATGGTGTTGAGAATATAAGGGCATATTCTAGTACCCAACATGCTCTGAGAGTGAGAAGAGATATCATTTTTTGCATTTTTCTCTCCTAACTAGGATTCAATTAGGCCTCCCTACTAAGATACTAAAAAATGGCTCTAAAATCTCCCCACACATGTAAAACCCCAAACATTGTGTGATTCAGTTAGAATACCTCCACATTATTCTACATGCTAAATTTTGAAGTTTTGACTCACTATATGGACCTATAAAATATAAAAAATAAATCTTTTAGGGCCTATTATATACAATAGTGTACCAACCAATGGCATGGGATGATGCTCAAGAGAGCCTTGAACATGTTCTAGTTCATTATGAAGTTTATCTAATTCATTTGGAGGCATAAAATCTCATTTGGTCCTTATAGCCTTCTTAGGCAACCTAAAAGTGCTTTGGGTTCTTAAAGATGGTTCATAAAGCTTATGGCATAAAACCACCAACCAATTCCACAAACTTTAATTTCACTAGGGTAGTTAACTTTTGATAGGAGCTTAGGGTCACCTTCAGTATGTGTGTTTTGTACCAAGCAAAATAAACTAACCTCTTAGGGTGGTAATGAGCATTTTGTGAGGTTTAAGAGCAATTTGAAGTCTATAGGTGGTAGTTTTACTTTTTTTTTTTAATCTACAATGACCTTAATGAGGTCTAAGACATCCACCTTATCTCTTTCCAATGGTTCTCAATCACCTTTCTTCATCAATCCTTTGTTACATCCCATCAGTCCAAGCCTAGGGTTCTCAAGCCTAACTAACTCTCATACCTATTTTATCTCTCTATTAGATGTATATAACCTCATGTAAGGATTTACCATGTTATTCACTATCTTATAAAGTCTCTAAGTCTCAACTCAACTCCTACTAAATTCACTTGAACATCATCTTGTCAAGGCCTGACTATCTATACAAATTGTATATGCAATTTTCATTGTGTAGGGTTTAAAACATGTTTTATCAATACTCTATTCACTTATTTCTAAGTCTAAGTATCTTATATAATTATTTTCACACCATCTCAATCATCTCTTATTACGTTCCCTTAGACTTTATTGTAGTGTCCCTTCAAACATCTTTCCCATGAATAAACAAGCAGGCATGTTCTTACCCTGACTGAGTAGGCAAAATGTTTCCAATGTTTGCCTATATTAAAGTGAGTCAGAGAGTGATGTGAATATTTTTAAACCTTTTGAAACATTTATCACATGTTACACTTCTCCTCAATTGATCAAAACTTCTTAATAGGAAATTAGGCCTAGCTTTATGTTTGGATAGTGTGTGGATCTTTATGGCCTATAACCCATGTTTGCTCCTTTTTCTCTTAAAAATATATAATTATAATCTATTATACCTTAATTTATTTATGAATAAAATATCTTATATAACCTTAAAATCTTTAAATACCACTATATTGGGTTTTGAGGGACCTTGAGTCACTTAAATAGACTTGTAGGTTTCTAACTACCTGCAGGAGTTCTAGGACTATGATTTGTATTGAAGTTGGTGTTCTAAAATATTATTTCAAAATTGAAACCTTAAATTTTTTATAATTTTATTTTTTTACTGATTTCCTTATTTAAAACTTTCAAACTCTATACTTCTATCATCAGTATTGTCTTAAGAACAAATCAACATAGATGGTTGTAGGTGTTGTTTTAAGAGTTTTGAGTTTCAATGACATTCATGACCTTATTTATCATTATATAGGTATCCAAATTAATCTATCCCATTTTTAATTATGTCATTATACACTTATCAATACCATATAAATTCAAACTCTTTGTAACATCACTATCTGAGGTCAATTTTCCTAATAGGTTGTAGGTACATATCTTTGAGTTTGACTATGTATGTGGCCTCCTAGATCTCCAGAACTATCCCTAAAATATTAAAAGTTTCTATTTAATTTTTATTTATGTATCAATACACTTTTTAATTTATTTAAATTTATAAACTTACATCAACCTTACTGTTTAAGACATACTTCTTCAATTGGTTGTAGGTGGTGATCTAAGGTCTAACTGTGTAGTCTTGAATTAGGCCTTTTCAAACCACATCATGGCATATATAGTGTTCAAATTATCATAAATAACTCATTAAAATTGTATTTCCAAGTACATATCATCTTCAAATCACATTTTTTAGACTTTATATCCACTATCCTCCTACACATAGTCCTGTAGGTGACTATCTTAAGCAATTAGCTTGTCATTCAACATTCTGACTTTCAGATGCCTTGGAGATCTTTGTATCTATATAAATATTTTAATTTTAATCCACAATTTTTTTAATTCTAAGTAAACCTTAATTATACATGGACATCATTGAATTTATATTGAGTTATAGATCTACATGCCTATAGAAGGTGAAGACTGTAACACTATGCATAAGCCCTTGAAAAGTGAAAGGATGGAAATTAGGGATAAAAGATCATTGAATCCAAAGGATAAAAATATTTACCAAGAAATAATATCTATAAAACCCTATGTAAATTCATATTCCAATTATTCAAACACATAGATACACCCTGCTATACATGAACACATAGGAAATAATCCAAGATAATGAATGCAGATGTGACCATGTGAAGCTTGTAAAAAATATTATATTTATCAGATGCCATGAATGGATTTATATGATGTTATAATAAAATTTAGAAACATTAAAATTAATTTTACCACTTTAATAACTCAAAAACATAGAAAATATGATAGTCATCTCAAACTATGCACAAAAGTCACTTTATTTGTCAACAAACCATCCACACATGACAATAAGTTGATTAAATGTGTGTTATTCATATAAAAACATTTTATAACTCACTATAACTAGTTTCAATCATCCATGAGCTCAAAATTTTCATTGGAGTTGTACCAAACTCATCCTATGGGGTTTTAAGCTCTCAAAAACTAGTCTGAATTCTTAATAATTTTTTGTAAAAATAAGAAAACCAATACAAATAACTAGGAAAAAAATTAAAATCCTATATGTCTCCCAAAATTTTTCCAAAATATCATCCCCTAACTCTACCTATATAGTGTGCACCATCTGATTGAATTTGGCCTTCACTAGCTTGTGAATGAAGCGATGGGAGAGAGAAGTGGTTTTATACAAATTTTGGAGTTGAAACTTCTTTCCAATAATTTTATAACCTTTAGGAGATAAAATAACACCTATGAAATTTTTTCACTTGCACATAACTTCAAAAAAATTATACAAATTCCTTAACTCTTAAAGATGGCATTGAAAATCAAAAATCTAACTTTGTTTTAATTCCTCTGATAGGTGTGACAATTGAGTAACTACTCCAATATATTTGTAAAGGGTCTTGTATGTATTTTGAATTTAGGTAATTTTGATGTCCTATATTGCACCCTAGATAAATAAGGCTATTGTTTAGGTCCTCTTACACAAATCTAGTCCAACATGGGACTGACCCTAGGTTATGGGTCACCTAAACCTGGGTCAAACCTTTGAATAAGGATAACTTCCTTCTATATATATCACATAAACTAGACCTAAATTGAAAATTACTTGTAAAAAGGGAGAGAGTGTAACAATAATATATGAAAACATATAAAATGGGGTGATGCACCAGTAATTGGAACACTTATACTTTGCACAAGACACACTATGAGACACATTCAAGACCAAATAAAATTAGTCCCACATAATTATTTCATAATAAATAATTGATCAATTATCAAACTAGCATGAGAGGGTAAATAACCACTTTCAAGCTAAATGACAAACTAAAAATTGCACTTATAATGACCTGTGAGAGCTACCTAGCATTTCATAAAGGTGAGAAAACTTAGACATTGATAAGGAACATACAATCACTTAACTACATTACATGAATTCATAAGACACAATTATAGATTATAAAATGATGGAATTCAATATTCATTTCACCAAAAGGTGTTACAATATAAATTTTAGCATAGCCTAAGCAAGCCAAAGCATAAAAATTTGTTCTCTAAAATGATAGATATTTCTTGTCTAAAACTTTCAAAGAGTTCTACATGTGGTATAAGTTGGAACATATATAGAAAAATGGATGAGAGAGGGAACTATGATGTATTTGCACCAGTTTGAGGATGCTAACTCATGACCTTATCAATAAGGAACAATATTTTTTTACCTTATCTAATTTTTAGGTCCCCTTCTTAGAACTCCATGTCATTATCTTTTTGATCTACTGATGAGGACCATGTCTTGTAATTAACATAATTATGCCACATCTGCTTTGGGTGGCCATAGGTACCTACTTATAAAAAATGTGACCATGTTAATAGAAGAGAAATATTTGTATGATCACATATATGTTTGTATTTATTCCAACTTGAACATGGGTCCATTATAGATGAAAACTGATCCAATTATTGTTTTCACATTGTCACAATATCTATGGGAACCTGTAGACTGCTTGATATTGCTTCAACACTATTAGTCCATCTTTGTTCTCTATATTTAGTCTAAAAGAGACATATTTTACCTCTAAGACCTTGTGAGAGCTAAGAAACAACTATACACGAGTATCCTCCATCTAAGAGTAATTAAAATGTCAATGAAATGACACTACAATAGGGTCAATAGGTTCCAAGTTAACAACCAAAGGTCCTGTTTAAACTTTAATGGTGATGGAGCCTTATTCTTAACCATCTTGTCTATATGACTATGTATTTTTTATGATGTTTGATCGAGCTTAAATGATGGTATGTTCCATTTAAAAATCTTTCACTGGTTCAACCTTGGTCATGTTTTTGATATCCATAAAGTCTCTTAGATTCTCGACCTTTAATTTCATTAGTCATCGATACTGGCTCGAGCCAATGAAATTGTGCCAAACTATCTTTACTCTCATTGGTCCCATAGATACATACTAACTTTTTGGCTCCTATCAAACCATAGGATAAATCTATACTAATGAATATGGTCCATTTATTTTCTACCACCAAATATCCTTTGACATGCTGACTTGAGCCCGCACCATTGGATCAAGATGTGTGAAGCAACGTGAGCCTTTGATCTACTTGGGCCCACTTTCTTACAAGTCACCTTGCACCATTGTATCATTTGTATGATTTAATTCTAATCATATATATATATATATATATATATATATATATATATATCTTATACCTACCTTCTTGTTAGTTAACATGTACCATTGGATCTCTACTTGATTGATCCATACCATTAGATCTTGTGCAACTTGTAACTTTTTAAGGGATTTTAACCCAGGGATCATTTGACTCATTTGAATCCAGTGTGAACCATTAGATCTTGCTTATCAGTATGAGATCTCACATATATTTTTATATCTTGATCAAATATAAACTCATTAATGGTTTTTTAAAACCCAAATAGTTACTTTATGAGCTCAAACTTGACACTTGCACAAACATCTTATGCTATAGGTCCATCTTTGAATGTTCATAACTTGAGCTAAAAATATCATATAGACATGATATTTATAGATCATGTTCTTGGCATAAGAGAATTCATGGCATCATAATTATTTGGTTCATGAGAGTTCTTGAGGTGCATTTATTAAATACACAAGTTAATTGGTTCATTCATTTCTAGAAGATGTCCTAGTGATGGTCTAATTCTTTAAACTTGTATAGTCCATATTTTGCTCAGTCTTTCAAGGTTATCAATGATCTTATAAGGCTTGTATAACTTGATTCATGCTCTTTAATTCTTTAGACACCATTAAACCTACTTAGACCCTTCATCTACAATTGTAGAGACGTGTTTCTTAGAATTAACAAATTACACTTTAAGATTACCTAGAGTGTTTCAAAAGCTTAACAAATGATATGAGATCTTATCTTTCCACCTTAGGACCACTCATTCTATCCAAAAAAAAAAATTATCTACTCAAACCATTTTTAGTAAAAATATCCTTATGTGAGCCAAATTTGGTCAACATCTTTGACAACACAACTGAGCAACATGCCTACTATGCTTGAGAACTCAGACCATTTATATTGACCATTGACATGATACATGGACCATTTATATTGACTAAAAGATATCTCATTGACTTTAAAATATAAATAATTCTAATAAAAGGGAAAAAACAAAATTGAAAGGAAAAATGACCTAATAAATCAAAGGCAACTAACCTATTGAATAACTGTACAAACAAATAACTTATTTGGGAAAAGATCAATTAACTATGTACAAGGGACTTAGCTTCCTCAATAGTAGTTTTTTAGATGTATCCCATTAACTATTATAGGAATATCTTCACCATCCATCTTTTCAAAATGAAAGGTATTTTGAGATTTACAATTGGAGATTGTGTATGGACCATTCCAAAGAGAGTCAAATTTTGCGTGCCTTCCTAGCTTAGCTCTGTCCTCATCTCACTTAAGGACCAAATATATTTCTTTAAAACTTCTTAAATAATATCATTTGTCAAACAATCTCTTTACCATTATTTGATGGGATTCCATATCCAACATATACTGATGTCTTGTCTCTTCTAGCTCCATGATCTCAACATATCTAATTTCTATTGGCTTATTCTCCAAAATCTCAAGTTGATGCATTAATTCCAAAGTAGTGAATTTAAGAGAAATAGGCATTCTTGATTCCTTATCATATACTATCTTGTATGGAGAATTGGCTATTGATATTTTATAGGTGATCCTATCAACCCACAAAGTTGAATTCAATTTGAGATTCCATGACATATGATTATCTTCAATTATCCTCCTAATGATATTTAATAAATTCTTGTTAGTGGACTCGGCAAGGCCATTACCTTATGGATAATAGTTTGATGGGTTACTTAGAAAAAAACTATGCTAAACTACCCACTAGTTAATCTTATACCCCATAAAATCCATTGCATTATTATAAATAATAGTTGAATGGACCCTAAATATGGTAAGCAAAACTTCATAGAAACAATAGTTTCATTGGCTTCTTTTAGTACCACTGCTTCTATCCATCTAGTAAAATAATCTATGGTAGTTAGGATCCACTTATGTCTTGAGCTTGAAGATGGGTTAATGAGACAAATAAATTCTAGTACCCATTGGGCAAAGAATTGATTTACTTAAATTGGTTGGAAAGGTAAGGCTGCAATTTTTACCTTTCCAATAAACATGGAATAATGTCTGCACTTTCTACCACATGTATGCCAATCACCAAATATACTTGGCCAATAATAGCCACTTCTCATGATCTTATGGGATGTGATCCTTGCTAAATAATGACCTATACCATGTTCATCATAGAATTACTCAAGCAATCTTTGTGTTTGACCTGGCTCTATGCACTTTAGAAACATACTATTGATATCCTTTGTGAACAACACATTATTGATAAGTAGAAAAGAAATTGACTATAATATAAAATATATCCTTTTTGAAGGGGTTATATTAGAATGATAAACACCATCTTATAAGTATATTACCATCTTAGAATTAGTTAGAAGATGAGATCTGATTAGCTGTAATTTCTTCATCATGACACCATAACCACCCATTGGCCTCTTAAAAATCTTAGGCTAGATATTTGCAAAGTCCTATGCCTCTAATCATATTTATGACCTTGATCTCAACATCATATTCCATGACCTTGGTTATCTAACTAGCTCTTTTGTCATTTATATCCTTGTTCAAGAGAAAATACTTGATACTTGGATGTGCAACCATTAAATGTATCTTATTATTGGATAAAAAGTACCTAAACTTTTTAAGATATCTTATAACTAAAAGTACATACTTTTCAACAAAATAATACCTTGTTTCATATTCTTCTAAGCCTTGAATGAAGAAGAACATTGACAAATCTAAAGTCTCTTGATTTTATTACATGAGGATACTTGAAATAGTGTCAATGTTATTATAGGTGTATAATAATAAATATTTTGTGAAATTAGGGTTCAAGAGTGTAGGAGCACTGGATATAGCTTTCTTGATCTATTCAAAGCTTCTTACTCCTTTTTTGGACTAGCTGAAACTCTAACCCTTCTTTAGCATCATTATGAGTGGCCTAGCTAAAGTAACAAAATTCAAAATGTATCTCCTTATGAAATTGATCTTGCCTAAAAATCTTTGCAAATATTTCTTATGTTTAGGAAAGGAAAGTGCAAGAATTGAGTCTATCTAATTAGGATCTATGATTGTACCATTTTTTTAAATTACATTTCTAAAAAGCCTACCTTCATGAATAGAGAAAATGCACTTTTTTGTATTCAAAGACACCCCAAATTCCCTACACCTTTAAAATACTTATCTAAGGTGAATCATATGCTCATCTATACTTTTAGAGAACATTATTATATCATCCAGATACACAAGTATGAAATTGATAAGGAGACCTTGAAATTCCATGTCCATAGATTTGTGAAAATTTTCTCCAACATTGGATAAACCAAAAGGAATATTTTTGTATGAAAATGTCCCCTACTTTATGGTAAAGGTTATTTTGAATTGGTCTTTTTATTTGACCAAAATCTAATTATAACCATTATAGCTATCCAATAAGGAGAAAATTTCTAAATGTGCAACTAACTACAAAAATCAATCCATTGATGGCAATGGATAGTGGTCTTTAAGAGAGGCCTTATTCAATTCATGAAAGTCAACACATAGTCTTATTTTATCATTATTTTTAGATACTAGAATAAGGTTTGCCACTCAAGCTGAGTGCTTAATTAGAAATATTATAACTAACTCAATGAGCTTATGAAGCTAATCTCTCATCAAAGGTTTAATATTTGGGTTAATATGCCTTTGTCTTTGTCTAACTAGCCTAGTCTCATCCTCTAAATCAATGGTATGTTGAGCTATACTTGGATAAAATACTTTAAGGTCATTTTACTTCCATGTAAAGACATATACAAAATTTGAACATAACTCAATAAAAGTTTCCTTCTCTAAAGATGTGCAAAATTTACCCAACTTTAAGCTCTTAACATTTGAAATCTCCACATTTTTATAGTTTTCTTCCTGATTTTATTTTTTTTAAAAAAATCTCAATTTATCATCTCTAATTAATATGTTTTGAATGGTAACCAACCCTTTAGGCAACTTATTTATCTTCAGTTACACAATCTAGTCACTATACTATTGCAAGAACTTGTCTTAGTTCCTTGAGGAGAATTCAGATTATTTTTATAATAATCTAACTATCATCTTCAAATACTTTCTATTTATCATGGTTTTTTTGGACATAAGGCTTTAAAATCACCTTGATGTGTGATTGAAACTTTTCATTATTTATGTCATCTGGGAGACTAAATTATGACCCAATGATAGCTAGCCTATCTATATGTTTGTTCTTATTTCTTGATATGGGACAAATATTGAAAGCTTGAAAGTATTCAAGTAATTTAGATACTCTATGCTTATAGGACCAAAGTAGTGGTATATTTCATACATTAATTACTATTACTTTGTGAATTACTAATTCACTATCACTAAAAACTTGTAAGATATTGACCTTCATCTTTCTTACCCATTGCAAACCATGCACTAGTGCTTCATATTTAGAAAAATTATTAGAACCAAAATAAAATTTGAGAGAAGAGAAATAACTTTGATTAGATAGAGAAATTAACATCATTCCATCCCTAATGCCATGTTTGTTCCTGGATCCAACAAAATATAGTTGCCATAGGCCATCACTAAGCTGATCATCTTTCATCAATACTAGAATTAGTGTATCTTTTTCATGAAGGAAATAGACACCAAGTAATTATTATTCAATTAAATTTTATGGATCATGTCCATAAAAATTAGATGCCTACTCATCAAGGAAAAGATATAGAACTCCATCTAGATGTGACTTAATTTCTACCTCACTATTTTCCAATACCTTGTTTGAGATAATATAATTAGTATTCACCATTCTTGGAAAATATGGCTCTAAATGAAATATTGTAATAGGTTCAGAACATATTGTTACCTTGGTACCATACCTGGTCTTGAACATCAAATAATTCCAATCAACTGACAAATATCCTCTAATATTTGAAGTAAAGTCCCTTGAAAGACACATGGCAAAATAGAGAGGCAAGTCTACTAAAACTACATCTTGTTGAATGGTAACATTGGGGTAAGCATGTAATATTAACTTTAGGTCCTTGATTATGCCTACTATTTTTTTTGGTGACCCATCCAATTGTAATACTCTTTTGGTATTTAGCTCATAAACAAGACCAAACTTGTCTGCAATTTGTTTGGGCATGACATTACTACTAGCTTTGCTATATACCATAAAATTATGGACTAAGTAGTCACCAAATATTAAAGAGAGATAAAATGGAGGGGTTTTGTTTTATTTGACATTGGTCTTGTCTACCTTTGTCATGTTATGTATCTATTGATCAGGTTGCTTGGTAGGCTAGTCTAAATTAGCCAAGATAGATCCTTGTTTCTCAACTAGTTCTTTAGATACTTTAAGAGCTGAAAGTTCTTGAATGAGCATGTCTTTTTTCTCTAGAATAGTAGGGCAATCCCACATGCTAATGTTAACATTTTATTTCTTCATTTGATCTATTATGATGAATGATGCTCCACTAGCCTTTGGCTATAATTTTTGAACAATTGGTTATTCTCTAATTAGAGGTATTTGGGGAATTGTCATTGCCTCTACATTTTGAATATTTTATGTTTTATGAGAAATAACTTGATCTTGAACACTATTGAAAGCAAAATTAGGAACACTAGAAGCATTGCTCACATCTTAAGTTTCCTCAACTACTCTTATTTTAGCCTAGTTTGAGTTACAACTTGACAAGTTCTAGTCTCACTAACTTGATTGAATGTAATATGATCATCTAATTACCAATTAACATTTATAGCATCAAGCAACCCTATAAATTGTTGAGATTATCCTTGGAATGCCATGTTCATGTCTTGATACTGACCTGTTTGAAGAGAAAACTCTTTTTGTGTCATTTATGGCATAGTAGTATCTTATGATAGTAAGGCTTGATTTTGAGTGTCATTTGGATTGAATGGCTTCCAAACTTAATTTTGCATCAATTTAGTTTAAGGAATAATAACTTTTGAACTATAAGGTACATTAGGATCAAGGGCTACATATGGCTTAGTTTGGGTTATGGCTCCTTGATTTTGGTAAGGTTTCTTATTATCCTTAAAACCTTGATATGGAGGTCTTTGGTTATTAAAGGACTGATAAGTGTTCTATTTTTATTAATAATAAGGTATACCTTGATATTCTTGTCTCTTGAGTTGAAAAATCTCATTTCCAAAATCTTGTAACATGCTTTTCATATCTTTGATCTCATTAGCTTGATTAGAAGAGGATATAACTTGGGCTCTTAGAAATGGAATAAGAGCTATAGAGGGGTTCTGAGGAACTTGAGGAGGAGGAATAGATTTTAATTATAGGAATATGGGAATTAAAGGCCTTGGAACAAGTTTACCATCTTGTATTAAGCTATTTTTGCTCTTATTGTAAGTTCATAGGCATTTGGCAAAGTATTACTACCCATAAACTGTATCATGACACTTATATCAGAATTAAGGGCCTTAAGATAGTACAAAAATGCATTCTCTAGGGATGTTCTAACTAATATGGATATTAGTCCATGTCTTTTGGAATTCAAGGTTAAAATTAGACATGAACTCATGGGGGTATCTTTCTATGGTAGTCTATTGTTCAACCAAAGATAGATGATCAAATTTGTCTTCAAAATATCTGACTAAGGTTATACCTAACTCATCCCAAGTAGAAATAGAGGTCAAAATAAGATTCCTATACCATTAAAATACTTTTTCCTTGAATTAATTAACATGTATTCTAATATCCACATTATCTTGAATAACATTATGAATAGAGCATAGGTTGGCAACATCCTGAATATACTCAATAGCAGTAGTTTTATCCCATTCTCTTGAGAATAAGGGATACTCTTTAAGGAAGACATAGTGATGTCATCATATTGGGCCAAATTTAGGGAACTACTCCTATTAAATATAATAAACACTTGATTCGTAACCACCATTTGGCCAGAAGAGATTTGGCTTATGGGGATAATAGCTTGGACTAAAATAATAAGATGACCAGGAGATGAAAATTTATTTTGAAGATAAGGTATAATCTTATTAAATATTAATTTTTTATAAGAATTATAAGGTATTTCAATGAATTCAAAAGTAATATATTTACTTGATGACCTTGTTATAACCTTTGGCATGAAGCATTGTCTAAAGTATTCTATGAGTTCTATAACTTAAAGGATCTTTAACTTTTAATGATGGTAGATGTTTCCTCCTATTGTTATTTATTCTTCTCAATCTTCAAATTTCAATTATGCCAAGGAAACTTGGTCCCATTGGGCATGTCAGAATTATTTATGTCCTAGATTGTACCCTATCTGAATAAGGGGATTGTTCAAGTCCTCTTACACAAATATAGTCCAACATGAGACTAACCCTAGGCTATGGGTCACCTAAAATTGGGTTAGACCAATGAATAAGGTTGGATTCCTTCTAGATATATCACCTAAACTAGACCTATACTGATAATTACTTGGAAAAAGGGAGAGAGAATAATAATATATAAAAACATATATAATCAGGTGATGCCCAGTAATTAGAACACTTATACTTTACATAAGACACACTATGAGACATATTCAAAACCAAATAATATTAGACCCACATAAGTATTTCACAATAAGGCATTGATCATTTATCAAACTAGGATGAGAGGGTAGATATCCACTTTCAAGGTAAACAACAAACTATAAATTACACTTATAATGACCTTTGAGAGCTACCTATCATTTCATGAAGGCGAGAAAACTTAGATATAGATAAGGAACATACATTCACTTAACTATAGTACATGAATTCATAAGACACTTCAATATAGCTTGAAAAATTATGAAATTTAGTCTTTATTACATCAAAAGGTATTACAATACAAATTTTGGCATAGCCTAAGCAAGCCAAAGCATAAGAGTCTATTATCTAAAATGTCAAATATATCTTGTATAAAAATTTTAGAGAGTTATACATGTGGTAGAAGTTGGAACATATATATAAAAATGGATGAGAGAGGGAACTGTGATGTATTAGCACTAGTTCAAGGATGTTGACTCATGAACTTAGCAATAAGGAAAAAATTATATAAAATAATTGAATGCCCATTATCCTTATCTAACTATTAAGTCCCCTTTTTGGAATTCCATGTCATTATCTTTTTGATCTACTGATGAGGACCATGTCTTAGAATTAACAAAATTATGCCACATCTACTTTGGGTGGCCATAGGTACTTAATTACAAAAAATGTGATGATGTTGATTCAAGAGATAGTTCTCTATGGTAACATTTATGTCTTTATTTGGTCCAACTTGAACATGGGTTTATTATAGATGAAAACCAATACAATTATTGGTTTTCACATAGTCACAATATCTATAGAAACTCATATATTGCTTGATCTTGCTTCAATACTACTAGTCCATCTTCACTCTTTATATTTGGTTTAAAAGAGACATATTTTACCTTTAAAACCCTATGAGAGATAGAAAGATATTGTACATGAGTATCCTCCATCTAAAATCAATGAATATGTAAATATAATGACCTTGTAATAGGGTCAACAGGTTCCAAGTTATCGACCAAAGGTCTTGTTTAAAGTTTAATAACAATGGAGCCTTATCCTTAACCATCTTATTTGTATGACTATGTAATTATTATGAAATTTGATAATGATTAAATGGTAGCATGTGACCTTTGAAAATATTTCCCTTGTTTGACCTATGTCATGTGTTCAGTCTCCATGAAGTCCCTTAGCTTCTTTACCTTTAATTTCATTGGTCATTAATACCAGCTTGGCCAATCAAATTATGCCAAACTATATTTTATCTCGTTATCTCTAAAAATACTTGTTGACTTCCTGACTTCTCTTGCACCATAGAATAAATCTATATGAATGAATTTTATCCATTTATTTTCTACCACCAAATATCCTTTGACATGTTGACTTGAAATCGCACCATTAGATCAAGATATATGAAGCAATGTGAGCCTTTGATCTACCTGGGCCCACTTTCATGAAATCACCTCACACTATAAGATCATTAGTATGATTGAATTCTAATAATATATCTAGCTTGAACCCACTTTATTTTAAATAAACATGCACCATTAGATCTTTGATTGATTGATCTACACTATTAGATCTTGTCCATCTTGTAGCTTTTTAAGGGATTTTAACCTAGGGATCTTTTGACTCATTTGACATTAGCAAAATTTTTTGGATTATACTTATCATTATGTGATCTCATTTGTACCATTATATATTTATCAAATCTAAACTCATTAAGGGTTTTTTTAAACCCAAATGTTTTGCACGAATGTCTTATACTATAGGTCCATCTTTGAATGCTCATTACTTCAGCTAGAAAGATCATGAAAACATGATATTTATAGAGCATGTTCTTAGAAAAAGGTAATTCATGGTGTTTTAACTATTTTTCTTTCAATATTTTTTGAGGTACATTTATTAAATGCACAATTAAACTGGTCCATTCATTTATGGAAGATGTCCTAGTGACGGTCTAGTTCTTTAAACTTGTACAATACATATTTTGATCAATATTTCTAGGTTTTGATGATATTATAAGGATTTTTAAACCTATTTCATGCTATTTAATTCTTCACACACCATGAAACTTGCTTAGACCCTTCAACTATAATTATAGAGACATGCTTCTCAGAATTAACAAGTTACACTTTAAACTTACCTATAGTGTTTAAAAAGATTTGAAAATGATATAAGATATTATATTTCCACCTTAGGACCACTCATTACATTAAAAACATTTTTTCATCTACTCAAACAATTTTTAGACAAAATATCCTTATGTGGGATAAATTTGGTCAATAGGTAACTTTGACATACACAAATATTAGCCAAAATCACCTTTTCACTCATTTTCACCACCTTCAAGGTAGCAAATGAACCTCAATGTTTACAAGACTTAAAAAAAAAATTATAAGATGTTTAAGACATAAAATGACATTAATAAACCCATAATCACATATTACACAACTTTACCATACCTTATCTCTCCATGGCATGTCTAGACCACTATATGACCAAAACATGACCTTAACTTAACTTTTCCAAACTAACCTTAAATGATAATAACAAGGCTAAATGAAGACTCTAGGGACCATATAGGGTATTACATGACCAAAAAACAAGACTATTAAAGTTTTAATTATGTAGGTGGTGACAAATTTGATTTGGGGTCAAATTTGATCAATAGGTACCTTTTATATTATGATAATAAAGGGTATTATATTAAGATACATATTTAAAATGTTGTTTATGAATTTGAGTCTTTTCATGACAATATGTATTTGGAGGAAAAGTTTGATTTTTAAATAATTAGATAATTTTTTTATACCATGGGCTTTATCAATAGTGACAACCTTAATATGATAGATAACCAAATCCTATGATTGGATAGAAGATAGGGAATTTCTTATTTGAATAAGAAATTGGGAATAACTAAGTACTTGATGCAAATGAAATAACGATGCCAAAGAAGTAAGATAATTAGTGATAGATTTATTATCTCTTAGAATAAGCTCAATGGTAAAAGAGGTAAACTCTTTGGTGAGGATGGTAGCCATTTGATGATAAGCATTAAGATTTTCACTTTTGCATTGGTAATCATTATTTACCTAGTGGTAGAAAAGTTAGGATCCACCCAAAGCATGTAGACGTGGAATATCTAAGTCAAATTACACTTTCATGCCTAAGATTAAAACTTTATATTTTTACACATTATTAGTGACATCAAATTTTAGCCAAAATGCCAAAGGGATAATTTTACCATGAGCATAAGTTATAATACAACTTGCCACAGCTCTTTGGAGACATTTGGTGCCATGAAAGTGTAAATTCCATGTCTCTTCAAGAAAATTGATAGTGACTTTAGGAATATCTTAAATAACTACTTTGGATTTAGTAGTATAGAGAATGACATAGGTATCTTCTTGATTACTTGCCCCTAAATTAGTAGTGAAATTATGGAAGTAATACTTAAGAGAGATAGCTTGATTAAGATTGTCAAGATAGAGAATGTTATCATCAGGGAGACTATCTTGAATGTGATTTGTAGTGGGTATGGGTGTCACTACAATTTGGTTGGTAATGACTTTCCCTTTGATATATTTTTATGTTATGATGTGAAGGTCAAATTCCATTAATAGAATCATCCACTTGCCAATTCTATCTCTAGGTAAAAATGCTTTGGAGAAAAAGTGACAAAGTGGGTCAGAATGAACAATGACATAGGTTTTTTGATACAACTTGTGGTGATGAAGCTTTTCAATTGTAAAATAGATAAAGAGGAAATAAAATTCTACTTTAGTATAAAAAATTTCTTAATTTATGAGGCCTTGACTAATATAGTAAATAACATATTTTATTTTGGTATCATCTTGTTGGGCAAGCATTGCCCCAACTGATACAGGAGTATAATTAGTGTATATAATCAAGGGATGATCATTGGAAGGTGGGAAAAGGGTAGATACATGGAGTAATGATTATTTCATGTTATCAAATGACTTTTGATAGGGATCAGTCCATTCTAAATCTTTACCTTTCTTAAGAAGGGAATTAATAGAGTATATGTAATAAGCCATTTCAAGGATAAATCATCAGATTGCCCCAATATTGTCAAGGTAAGTATGAATGTTTGAAATAGAGTGAGGAATGGAAATGTTGACTATAGCATTGATTTTAGCAAGATAAACATCAATACCTAAAAGAGAGACTAAAAACCCTAGCAATTTACTAGATGTAATGCCAAAGACATACTTATAAGGGTTGAATCTAATTTTTTACTTGATTACTCGATCAAATATGATGGCTAGAACATAAAGCTGGGTTGTGAAACTTTTTGATTTGGAAATGAGATCATCCACATAGGTTTCCATAATATTATGTATAAGATCATGAAAAATGTGGGTCATATTCCACTGATAGGTATCTTTAGAATTTTTAAGGCTGAAGGGAATTTTAATGAAGTAATAAGTGCCCCATTCCATAGTGAATGTTGTCTTATTTTGGTCTTTAGGGGATATGTTAATTTGATTTTATCCCAAAAACCATCAATGATTTACAAATTTGATCGAGTAATGGAAAATTGTATTTAGGACAAGCGAGGTTGAGGTTATGGAAGTCGATGCATATGTAAATAACCATGGTGACTTGTTTGTTAATAGGAAAAATATTTTAAACTCATTCATAATATTCCATAGTTTTAATAAACTTGGTATCTAATAGTTTTTTAATTTATTTATGGCATAGGGTGGAAATGTATGTTGTTTTTTCAAATAAGTTTAGTGTTTAGGTATGTGATTATGTTATGCACAATGATACTAAGATTGATACTAGGCATGTACTCATATGACCAAGTGAAAGTCTCATGATATTTATTTAATAATAGGTTAAAATTATCATGTTTGATCGGTGTGAGTTATTTATAAAATATTATAGTTTGAGGACATAAGGGTGTGCCATATTCTATTCTATTGGTTTATTCAATAAGCATAACACTTCAATATTTAAAATGATATGTGAATTGGGAAGAAAATAAATGGGATTATTTTTGGGATCGATTTTAGCATTAAAGTTATTAAAATGAGGAACCTTTAATTTGAAATTCCCAAGTTTGTGATGTTACTAAGGAAGCTGAGGTTCTCGGGCATGAAGTCACTCAAGTATGTCTTCATTAATAGGTAACATAAGTAAATATCCATAATATTTCATGTATAATTCAATATAAATGATTTTTTACAATAGGTATCATATTTAGAATGTGTCTAGTATACATTTATTACCTTGGCATCAGGGTGATCTTGGGAGTAGGTAGAAATGTGGAGGAAGGTTGGTTGGATTCAATTGGATGGATAATAGACATATCTTTAGAATCATTAGTAGTGAGGGTATTTTTTAGAGTAATAGGTGTGATAAGATGTATAGAAGGTTTCAAAAGTTATAAATTTATGAGTGTTAATATTTTTTTAACAACCCAAGAAGTATCAATAATTAGATAATTAACTAAAAGTACATGACCTTCATGTTCTAACTCAATATCCATGGAAATAATATGCATATCTCAGTTAAAAGCATGTATTTTAGCTAAGTTTTGATGATATTATTGAATATATAAGTCTCTTTATTGAGCTTGGGCTATAATGTAGTTATCATCATAAGTGGGAGAGATAGTACAATTTGTGTCTCTAAAGGAACTTTAAAAGGTGATATGCCTAGATCACTAAATTTGTGAGGTGACATGGTTAAATGGTATTGAAATAACTTGGTCACTTCATAGTCATTATAAATTAAATAAATAAGAGGGATGGTATGATCATGAGGTAATAAGGAAGGAGGAAGTCACTCTAAAATGTCAAGAGGTAGTTTGGTAGCATTGCATGTGTTTTGTAAATCATTTGGTTCATCATCATCAGAATCAGCAAGAGTGACTTGTAAATATGGATTCATATTGATGAATTAAATTAAAGGTACATTATTAATTCTTAGGATAATTGGAATTTGATACTGGATTTGGGTTTGGGAAGTTGAATACTCCATGGGTTAGTATCGAACTCATGTTTATACCATTCGACATTATGAATGAACTTGATACATTGGCTATCGAAAGAGGCCATATCCCTCATGCAATATGTCAATGGGAAATCTAGGAGTATATTATAAGATAATGGTAAGTCAAGAACCATAAGATTAGTACATATAGTTTTGGTTCCAATAATAAGGGGAAGCCAAATAAAACCAAACAATTTTTTATTAGTCTTGTCAAATCCATGACATGTTAGATGAGTTTACTTGAGATGATATTTATTATACCCAAATTATTGAATGAGCCAAAGAGATGTCACATTAATTATTGACCCTTGATCAAATAAGAATTTTTAAATAAGGATATAATTAATGGATATTTTAGTAAAAAGGGGTGAGTCCTCAATGTGAAAAATAATTTCATTATTGATCATGTCTTCTTCAAGGAACTATTGGTATGTTTTTGTCATTGATGTCAAAAGGGTCCATGATGCAAATGAATAATGGTCATTGATGTAAAATATGTATCATGTCAAGATTATACTATAAATTTTGATGTCAAATGTGACTAAGGATAGATGGTAGTATGTGATATGTCAAGGTACATAAGAATGTTGCACTGAAGAGAATTGTCATAAGTAGTGTGAGCATGGAAGGTACATGTCATGGAAGATGTTTAAATACAACTAATGTTTGCATAAGATCCATGAAAAAAGATGAATTTAGAGGAAAGAGATAATTTTAAGGAAACTAATGTTTTATGGTTGCATAAAGGCATAAGTCAAGGTGTAAAAAGTGTTCAGGTGCATGGAAGAAATATTTCTAGTCATATGAATCTTGGTCATGTGGTTTTAGGTCTGTATGAGGTTGTGGAAGATTGTTGTCATTATAAAGAGAATGGTGTAGTCATATGAGTATGTTGTAATATCTAATATTTACTTGTTTGATGTTTTTTTGAGGTCATGACATGGAAGGAATAGGTCAAAGCATCAAGAGAATTGAAAGATTGAATCTAGTTATGGCATGGTAGAAGTATGAGATGGTGGCATGATGAGGTGAGTGAACTCAGGCATGTGATATGTTTTAAAGGCTATTTGAGCATGTATATGAGGCATTAAAACACTCATGATAGTTTTATGGTGAGCTTACAAGGGTAAGACCTTTAGTCTTGGTCTATAATTAGACCCTTCTTGGACTAATTAGGTATCATGATCTATTATCAAGGCATGTGAAGGATGTATGGTTGTGATTAAGCATGATAAGGGTTTTATTACATGATATTTAGATGTTGAGCATGATAATGAGGTGTTGAGAGTATGAAAAGAGGCATGAAGGTCAGTTCAAGGCCTAATAATGTATGAAGACTATGGCATAGAGAAAGAGTGTAGCCTAATGGGGTATCAAGATAAGTTTCCAAGGAAAGTGTGAGTAGGTGATATTTGAAAAATGTGAGTGAAGTTTTTTAGGCATGTTCATGAATTTTTAGGTTCCATTTTGAAAGATAAGGCATGAAAATTTGTTTAGAGGTCTCTTAATTGCTTAGAATGAAGGGTTCTCAACCTGAAAAGGATTTTTTTGTGCTCATTAACTAGTCAAACCTTTTCATCGGAACCTAATCTATTAATGAGATATGGGGAAGGGTCTTAGGTAAAATTTATAGGCATTAGTTTTTGAATTTATGGGCTATGCTTTATTAACAATTATTAACACTGTAGATAAGTTTAAACCCTCTTAGAACCTAATAAGGACCTGATGTTTAAAATGTTGATCAAAAGTGATTGTAATGGATTGGTATACCTAGGTAAGTGTTTAGATCTTGTATTTTACTCTCCCATGTACCTAAAAGTGGTGGTGGTTAGTCATATGAGAGAGAAAATATGTAGATATAAGCTTGTTTATGAAGAATTTATTATATCAATCAAAAGTTGCATTGGTCAAGAAAGTCAAATGGATGGAAGAAAGAGATATATACTCATAATATATGTCCATGAAGGTTTATAGATATGTTCTAACCTTTAAGTGTACTAAACCAATAATCCAAGGTAGCCAGTCACTAATAGGCATAATGGTGTAAATAATGAAAAACATAGGTAGTAGTGAGAAGATGAATTGGAATGTGTTTTCATGATAGAATTATGAAACCAAGTGTATAGAGAATTTTTTAGGAATTTTATGAAATTTTAATGTTTGGTATAAGTTTTGGATGTTAGTGAATATGGTTTAAAATTTACTCATAAGTTGACTTGTCTAGTTTATATAAGATAGTGAGATGTAAGGTCATGAGATTGGTCTAAAAGACCAATATTTAGCATTAGACCATATGATATTTATATTGAATTATGGTATGGAGATCTCATAGGACCATTTACATGCATCATAGGTCATGGAAAGTGTCTATATAGGTGTTGGAGCTCTGAGTTGCCATGATTGGTCTTTAAGGTAAACTAGAAATTCTAAGTGAGTTATAGAGATGTTCTTGAGCTCTTATCTCCCAAGTGAAAGTGTCTAATGTACTTGGTAATGACATTGAGGTCATACACACACACAACACACACACACACACACACACACACACACACACACACACTTTATTGATCATATTTGAGTGGCTTAAGTATAGTTGATCTTCACTTTTACACGATAGACTTTTGAAGCACAAAGGCCTAATAGGATAATTTATCCTAAAAGAGGTTTCATGGTATGAATGAAATACATAGGAAAAACCAAGCATGGAAGAGGTTAGTATAGTATATTTATAATTAATTTAATGGTTTTTAGTTCTTGGATAAATCCATCTAGGCCCAAGAGAATCAAGTTTTGGTGTTAAGAGATAAACCTAATGCAATTAGGTCTCCATGAGACCTAAAAGTGAAACAAGGCCTAATTGAGTCATGTTAGACCAAAATGGACTCAAATATCTTTTTATTTATGCCCAAAATATGTATTAATACCTATTATAGGTCTGACCTAAGAGATTAAGGGTGTGTGGCTGACTAAGTGGTATATGAACAAGGAATGGGTTATATACAAGGCAATTTTAGGCCTATTTGAGCAAGCTAAGAGGAAGTGAAGGAAATAGAAGATTAAATAATATTATGAGGTATTTTAAACCATCATATGGGTGTATAAAAAATATCATGAAGATATAATAGGATTTTTATGTATTAAAATTAAGGTGATATGACCTAATCAGTCTTGAAGAGACCTAGTTGAGCGAAGAAGCCTAGAAGGAAGTTTGAGAGGGTTAAAGAGTGTGAAGATATAAATAATGTAACCATCATATATTATGTGAAAAAAAAAATTACTTAAGGTTATAAAATCAATCAGGTGGCTGAGTTGGTGCTGATTCATCTATGGGGTTGGTGCCTCCTTGTAAGTGGGTATTTGTTAAAGCCTAGTCAAGTGGGTGCTTGGCTAGTTGGGGTTGGTGCTCCATGTGGATTTGGTAATTCACTAAATTTGGTTTTTGTATTATATTAATCTAGTCCATTTTTATAGATAAATGGGTTTTCTTCCCCTTGAGGTTTTCCCACATATGTGATGTGTTCTTGTATTTCATGCTTATGTGGATAGTTGTTTATGCTTGCTAGATATATATGTTTGTTGTAATGATTCATAATTAATTAAGTATAATTTATTTAAAGGTTTTTAATATTTATACACCCCCCCATTATTAATTATTATTCCAATAATTGGTATAATATCTTGGTCCTTTGAAGTAAGCCTAACAACTTGAAGGAGATCCTTAAAGCACAAACATGTTTAGTCAACAAGTACAATGAGGTTTCTCAACCAATAATGCTCCTATATTCAATGGAAATTTTTAAGATAGGGTATTTAACCCTTATGGAGGATTTATTCAAGATTTCCCACTCCCAGTCACAATATAGGAACAACCCCAGGATGTGGGTATCCTATAATAGGGTTGAACCTCTGGAGAAGGATGACTTCCTCTTTATGGATCACCTAAACTAATGTTATTAAAGGGAAAAGGGTTATAGATGGTTAAATGTATCCTAATAAAGAGAACAAGGTGATGCACCAAATTAAAAATCAAGAATCCCATAATCTTGAACCCACACTAGATCCACACAAGACAATGCTAACTCACACAACCTCACAGAGTAGATTAGGTTTAGGAAGAAATGAATGGAAACAAGGAGGTATTATAAGACCCACATAAATAATAAATTAATTGCATAAATAACATGAATCTAGACCTAAAACATATTTAAAACACCTTAAAAGAGGCTAGAAAGAAGGACAATGACATTGAAGATTATCCTTCATAATGCCATCATGCACAACTCATTAAACATTGATCCAAGGCAAGAGATAGGTAAATAAAGTATTTTATTTCATCAAGAGGTAGTTATTATAAATTCTTGATAGGGATTATCCTTATCAAGATGAGTATATCTTACCAATATATCTCAAAGAGTCCCCTGCTCTTCAAAATCAAAGAGTCCTATGAATCCAAAATCTGAGAGTGAGTTATAATGTGGAAGAAAATAGGAAATATAAGAAAAAATGGGAGATATAAGAGGGATCATGAGTATATAAATCAATAAATGAGGTCCAATCACTTATATAGAGTCCTAACCACCTTTCTTGAATTCTCCACCACCTTTTGAGTCAATAGGACTAAGCCTTCCTCAACAAGCTAGCCTAAATTTATCCTAATAACATTCGAGATATTCTCATTAGCTGAAAGATCCACTAGAATAAAAGGGTTTGTTTTTAATTATTATTCATGACTAAGTCTATTAGAGAAAATATCTTTATGGATCTAAACAATATTAAATGCTCTGATTGCTTCTCTAATCACTATATCTCTTTTCTTTGATCTTCTACGCTACTTCCCACTTGATTTAATTGTAAGGACAAAGCCTTCATACCTTTAGACTTGATAGAACCATGACTATGTCTACTTTGGGTGATCATAGGTACTTTTTTGTCAAATCTATGATTTTTTTTTAAGAATGAGACACTCCACCATATCTCATATATGTTTACATCTAATCTAACCTAAATATGTGTTTTTAATATAGATTGAAAACCAATCTAATTTATTTATTTTCATATATTCATTATATCGATGAAGATCCACAAATTGTATAGCTTTGTTTTTAACTATATTAGGTTTAAAAAAGCCTGTCCTATATCTGAGTTTTAATTGTGATAGAGATTTGGCATTAACAATCTTGATTATATGGCCATGTTTGCTTAATGGTATTTAACCAAGCTCTAATGGCAATATATCCCTTTGAAACATTTGTTCTTGGTTTGACTTGAACTATATTTGGCCTCTACTTGAAGTCTCTTAGATTTTAATTTTAATATCAATCATCAATCTTGATCTAAGCTTCTCATATTATGCTAATTATTAGTTCCTCATTCATTTTTTGGGCCTTATAGCTAGTCTTGATTGAGTCTTATGCTTTTACCATGTGGTGGCCTCACATTCATCCTTAGCTTGTTGAATTTTTTACCTTACACACACCATCAATCTTATTTTTCATGGCTTTAATTCATACCATTGGTTTACCTGGTAGTTACTATGGTCATAGCACTTGGTAGCTTTTCATTCATTCTTGGGATCCACCGACTAGTTGACATTTGATCACCATTGATCTACTTTATCATAATTAAATGTGCATTATTGGATCCTTGGTTTACCGAATCAAACATGGAATATTGACATGATTTGAAGTGTACCATGATTAAGACACTTTTCACCTTCATGCTTATCCTAGGTGTGATGACCTTTTGACTTGATGCTCACCTTTGATCTTTGATTGCATGATTTAACATGCTTTGTTGATCTATTTGGGCCCATTTATCTCATCCTCATCCATGCACTGTTAGATCTGATATGAGATTCCTTGATATTAACATTTGTCAAATCTGAGTTAAACCTAAATATTTTTAAGGTTTTTAAAATCCAAATGGCTACTTACTATGGCTTAAATTTGATTTTTCAAACATCCCAAATTGTTAGATTAATTTTGAAGACTTAGATCTTGAGATAGAAAACTCATCAAGATACCAATTTTGTAGAGAATGTTCAAGGCATGAAAAAAATCATGTACATGTGATATTTTTCCTAAGAGGATTTCTAATCATACTTATAAAATGCACAATTGAGCTAACCAGTCCATTTCTGCATGATGTTTGAGATGGTCTAGTTCTTCAAAGCTTGATTTTTCCATTTTTTGATCATTTATGGGTTAGGAACTCTACTCAACTTCTTTATCTAGGCAAAATATTGGTATCTAGGCCAAAATTATCCAACATCTTTGGTGACTCATATGGAATCATGCCTATAATGCTTAAGAACCTAAACTAGTATCCTTGTTTGATCCATTCAGCATGGAGTCATAAGTCTTTGTTCTTGGCTGACTTGAAATGATGTAAGGATGCCCCTCTATATAAATTCATCTTAAATCAATAATAAAAATAAGAAATAAAACAAACAAAGTTCCCAAGGCACTTCGGAAAAGGAAACACACAATAGGAAAAGAATGTGCACAAGGCACTTAGAGCAAAACAAGAAAACTATTATGATATGTACAGGGTTGTAAATTACAAGCATGTTCCTCCTAGATAAAAGGGAAAATATTTATAATCACTCACTTGTGGTGGAATAAGATGTAAAACACCTTTCTTTTGAGAGCTCATGATAGGTGAGCTAAGATGCCTAATTACTGACTCTTTTGGCATGCTTTCAAGAGGATGAAATATGACAAACATGTCTCCAATGTAGATATATTGGTCTATTTATTCAAGGATTACTCTAAAATGTACTATAGGATCACCTTAAAACTCATCATTTGATGGATCCTTTGAACATGAATGTTGACTATCTAGGCTTAGGAAAAAAAGCTCTAAGTTATCCCAAAAGGTAGCTTCCTCTTGATCATTTGGGACAATGTTAACTTCAACACTATCTTTACTTTGCTTACTTTTAAAGGAGCTATATAGTATCTCATCAACCCATATAAGGTTCAAAAATTCCTATTTTAATGGATCTAGATCTAACCATTCTCCTTCATTATTAAATACATCAATGATGCCTTCAATAGAGAATTTTTATTGAGACTGGTCATATTCTTCAGCCTAATTTGAAAGTTCATTTTCATTAATTAGAAGAGGCATAGTCTAGTTTAAAACCTCTATTTGGTCTATGAAGTCATGGTAAATTTATTTCCATACTTCATTTGGATCCTTCTTTTTGTCTATTTCTTCCTCATCTTCATTCTTACCCATACCAAGTGGAAGTTCCTAGAACAAATCAAGATCCCATTTGCCTTAGTTGCATCCTAAATACATGTCCCTTCAAATATGAAGGCATCAATACTACCTATAGGCTCTAATTCATTAGTGTCAAAGCCATGCCACAACATCTGGTCCAAACTTGTTTTATCCTCCTCTAAATGGAGTGGGATGCCTATCATGATATCCTCATCATAGACACTTGTGTTGTCTTCTTCAGGTTCACCTATGCTTATAAGCTCCTCCTCTATTCTTTGAAAAATAAGCTCTTTATCCAAGAGGGAGATGGTGGGAGGGTGAATAATTTCACCTTGCTTGCAAATTAAGAGAGTATCCTCTCAACTAGGGACTTTGAAGGTTTTCTTTGTTGGCTCTTCGAGAAGGGAGATAGAGTCATGGAACTTTTGTATGACAAGCTCAGTGACTTGAGCTAACACCTCTTTTTCTTGAACTGCTTCTTTGACTACCTCAACTAGCACTTCCTTTCTCTTCTTTGTTCCCTCGATTAATTTCCATGAGGGGAAATGGGTGTGGGGGAAGGTGGTTTCATAAGAGAGGGTATGACACAGTCAGGGTCATTGGCATAGTAGAAGATCCAAGATGGGATGGCTTCATGTTCCTCAGTTGAATGGTTTTTTGTGAGTTGTTTGGCTCTTGATGAGTATGATACTTGAAAAGGTAGACTAGGGGGTTGGTTTTGAGCATAAATAGGATTATGAGATGGAAATTAGGTTCTAGGGTTGGCTACTCTCATTCCTAAGAGCAATTGATAATTATTTTATTTTCTAGCTTGATCTTGCCTAACCAATCATTCTTCCTAAAACCTAAACTTCTACTCTTGAACATAATCTTGGCATTCAAGATTTTGTTATTTCCTATAGTACTCTTATTTTTAAAGATCAATCCATATCTCCCTAAGGCTCTTTTTTGGTGGACTAGAGAGAGGCAAATTCTAACAAGGCTGATACATTGAATCTTGAGGGACACTTGGGGTGAATCTATGAACATTATTAACTTGATATGAAGGACAAGGAATTAAATAACATACAGTTTGAACAAATAAGGGATGATACATACCAAATAATCATGATTGGGCACCTAGGCTGCTTATACCATCTGATGTTCATAGTGGAGTCATCATTGGTGTTTGCAAATGTGCCTCCAAAGGCTAATTACACTGAAAGGGAACACCAAGAGCATTTTAGTGAGATGCAAAATCTAGTAAAGTCCCACTAGGCATGTTAGAAACTATTATGATGTGATATTCCACCCTTATGGAGGATTTATTTAGGCTTCCCCATTCCCATTCATAATATGGTAACAACCCTAGGATGTGGGTATCCTATAATAGGGTTTAACCTTTGAAAAAGGTCAGTTTCCTCTTAATGAATCACCTAAACTAGTGCTACTATAGTGAAAAGGTTTATAAAGGGGTAAAAGGGATCCTAATAAATATAACAAGGTGATGCACCAAATGAAAATGGAAGACTCCCATAATATTGAACCCATATTAGATCATCACAAGATAATTCTAGCTCACACAATCTCACAGACCAACTAATTACATAAGTATTTCATAGACTAGGTTCAAGAATCAATGAATGGAAACAAGGAGGGATTATAAGACCCATACCAAGCCTACATTAATGGTAGAAAGAACATGAATCCAAACTTGTAAATAACTTGAAAACACCTTTAAAGAGGCTAGAAACAAGGATAATAGCATGAAATATTCTCCTTCATACTGCCATCATGCACAACTCACTAAACACTAATCCAAGGCAAGAGATAGGCAAATAAAGTATTTTTTTGCATCAAGAGGTAGTTCTTACAAATTCTTGATAGGGTTTATCCTTATCAAGATGAGCATATCTTGCCAATATATCTTAGAGAGTCCCTTTTCCTTTAAATTCAAAGAGTCCTTATGGGAATCCAAAATTTTAGAGAGAGTTACAATGTGGAATAAAATAGGATATATAAGAGAAAAGGGGAGAGAGAAGAGGGAGTATGAGTATAGAAATCAATAAATGAGGTCCAATCACTTAGATAGAGTCCTAACCACTAGTTTTGAATTCTCCACCACCTTTTGAGTCAATAAGACTAAGCTTTCATCAACAAGCTATCCTATATTTGTCCCAATAGCCTTCAAAATTTTCTCATTGGTTGAGAAATCCACTAGAATAAAAAGGTTTGTTTTGAATGATGATTCATGACTAAGTCTGTTGGAGAAAATATCTTTATGGTTTTGAATAGTGTTGAATGCTCTGATTGATTTTTTTAACCATCAAATCTCTTTGCTTTGATCTTTTATACCACTTCCCACTTGTTTTTTCTATAAGGATAAAGCCCTCATATCTTTAGACCTAATTGTTCCATGACTATGTCTACTTTGGCTGGCCATAGGTACTTGTCTATTAAAGTTATGACTATGTCAAAGGATGAGACACTCCACCATATTTCATTTATGACTACATCTGCTCCAACCTAAATATGGATCTTTACTATAGATTAAAAACCAATCCAATTGATTGGTTTTCATATAGTCATTATATTGATGAAGATCCATAGATTACATAGTTTAGACACCTAAAAACTGCACGCCATAGTTTTCGATGTCAGACCTCATTTGACCTCATCTCTAGATGACCACCTAGTCAACTAGACCCATTTGTAACTCAACCCTATCAAACCCCTCCAACCTAATTCATCATTTAATTCACCCTTTTATTTACCACATCTCTTCACCCCATTAACCACTGATGGTTAGGGTAACCATTGATGGTTGGCCTAACCATCGACAATTAGGTCTCCCCTTTTACTTATAGCTTTTAAAGCATTGCCAACTCTTGTTCCAAGATTGGTAACTTCTAGAACAATAACTTAATTTTAAAGCAATTAAAATAGGTAAATTTATCCTCCATCAAATTAGTAACTACCCCCATTCTCATTTAACAACTTCTACCTATAAAAGAAGTAGAAGATCAAGGGATCCAAAAATTAAGCACTTTGCATTCAAGTTATCTTGTAGGTATCTAGTATCCTTCAAGCATCCAAAAATATCATTGGTGACCTGAAACTCTATCAAAATCACATTCAAAATCACAAAGTATTGTTACTCTGGTTGAATCACTCTAGGATTCCTTTGCTACGTTTTAGGCAACTTATGCTTATTTTATCTAATCTATCCTATTTCTAATCACTCTAATCCATTAGAGTTACTAGTACCTTATATCTACCTCCCAACCTCATAGTCAAATCACCACTTGACCAAAATTTCAATATGTACTTTCAATTTTGATTATTCCTAGATTTACATAGACAATCATTGATAGTTTCCCCAACTACCAATGGTTTGCCTTAATTGCTGATGATTTCCCAACTATTGACAATTTACTTTGACCTCCAATAGTTCCCCTAACCACTAATAGTTCACTGTGGTATAATTTTATAGCATGTCATTTTCATCCATTTACCCCAATCAAACCCCATTTGCTATGTTTTTCTCTAATAATATAGCCTTCCCCAATTTTATGGACCTGAACCTAACCACCTTAGTGTAATGTTTAATCATTTTCTCTTAGTAAACAATTTATCTTTTCTTTCTTGCATATATTTAGCTTTCTTATCATTGAATGAAAGTACTTTCTATTATCATTCTAGACTTGATTGTCATAAAAATGGATTGATAGCCTCATATAAAGCATCATACTTCTTAGATCTAGCTCATGCAAGGCAATCCACTCAACTAACCATTTAACAATTCTCTTCTAGTGTTTTTCTGATTTGTAGGTTATTCTTTCCTAGCCAAAGAGGCATTCCCACATTTGTCTAGATTCACGCACACATTTTACCAGGTATTCTTCTACACAACCTAATCACTAGATTTATTTTATTTAATTTCAAAATTAAGAAATGAGGAAAATAAACTAAAACATTTTGGCATGCCTGGTGGGACCCAACACCCCTTTTTCTTCCTTTATTGTTTGCTCATCAAATGAAATCTAAATTTCTTCTTGGGCTTAAAATGAACCTCTTACATACATTGATTACCTGCTTGTCTTATTTCATCTAGTAACTTATAGGGAAAGGCAATTAATCATAACTTTCACACTTGTTATCACACATAAAACCTGAACCACTTTTATAATTAACACATCAAAACAATTCATGATACAAGGCCTAACTAGGATTTCATCACCTAGTGGTAACCTTAACCCTTTCTAGCTATCCTACTTGGATTTCACCACCAAGGGGAGAATCAACTCAACTTTCTAGTTGAGTATAAACTTTGAACTTGGTATATTTTTGCTAAACACCTGACACTCCTACCACTTGGGACCATGAAGTAGTCCCCATTACCAAGCCACATACCGAAGTTCAACACAAAGTTCTCTCTTGAGTGCCTAAACAACCTAAAATCAACCATATATTTCCTCTTTAGATCCTGATCTATAAGTCATTCTTTTTCACACTTTATAAGGCATAAGCCAAAAGTGATCTAAAAATAATCCTAGGGTTAAATGCACTTTTAGTGTATGTTTGGATTGAATTGAGTTTTTTTCTTGCTCTCTATTTAAGGTGTGATTTTTTTCCTTTTATTTCCTATTTCCTCTCATGGTCTTTACTAAGACAACTATTAAGGAATCAAACTAACCAAAAACCTACCTTTCACTTTCTTGTCTCCATTACCTTATTTAATGGGGAGCCTCCCTATAATCTTCCCTAGAGATCCTATTTTTTCTAGAATTTTGAAAAATAACTCTCTTGCCTTAGAGCATTACTTTGCATCATGATCCACTCATGATCCCAACCTTACCTATAACCAACCCAACCTCTTTTGTAACCAACCCAATCTCACCTACAATCAGCCCAACCTTACCTATGACCAACCCACCTTCAACCTTAACTAGCCACCAAACTATCAACCTTCACCTGAATTATTTAAAATGTTAATAAACTAGATGATCAAGTTAGATTAATCTATTTCCAGTATCCATGATACATAAAACCCTAATACAATCAACCAAACCTCACCTAAAACTAGCCAATCACTTATCAACAACCATTTAATCATCATCATACCCAACCAACAACCTATCAACATCTATTATATCAATCACCCCAATCATGTTAAAACTTGGGCCATCTACCCCAAACCTCATATCAATTACCTCAACCCACCTTATTAAATAACCCACTAACTTGTCAACCCAACCTATCAACCTATTAATCTAATAAACAACCAACATACCAACATATGGATTCAACTAAACCAATCAAACCAACCCACCTCATCAACTTTATCTAGCTTATCAAACCAACCCATATTATTAACCCAACCATCATATCAATTACCTCAACCAAAATTATCAACCCCAACCTATCAACCTTACCAACCTTACCCAACTAATCAACTTTACCAAATATAATCAACAACTACCAACCAAACCTATCTAACCTATCAAAATTATTGAACCAACAAACCTCATCAACCTATCTTGAACAAAGTGGTATACCAAATTGGCATGACCCATTTGGACACCAACCATTGGAGATTAACCTTCTCCACCAAACTATCATCTAACCAACCTTACCTTTTTGTCAATCCAAATCTCTTCCATCACTAATCAAGTATTGAAAAATAATTGGGGGGCATTTACTCTCCTAGCATCAAACCCACAAGTAACTATTATGGAGAAAAGTAAAAAAGAGGCAAGTTTGGTTTTAATTTGTTAGGACCCTACATTATAACCCATAAGTATGGATCAAGATCTTATCATTTGTCTTCTTTCAAAGTCAAACCAAAATCTAAGCCTATTAATGCTTCACATCTATGTCCTTTACATTATTAAAAATGATCAAACTCATTATGTCTCTAACTTAAGCTCATCCCTTGGTTCATGACACCCTTTCCCTCCTCTCACCTACCTTTCACTTCCCTTTTTGGGAATAATTGATTACAAATTAGAACCATGTGATTCATCCATCATAGATAAAACTTAATCCTAAGTATGGGTACCCCAACTCTACCCATATCATTTTTCTCATGGATAGTTTTCATCTCTCGATAGATGAAATCCCATGGTTAGTTATTTCTCAAACCATCCTTTCATTTATCATTAACCTTTTATGCTAAAAAATTTCCTCTATATAGGTAGACCTTTAAGACTAAATAGACTTGTCCATGTTTGAACTCACATTAAAAATCATTTATTTCTATCATTGAAGACTACTCCCTTGAAGGATAACTTCCCAACATTAATAGTTGCCTAAAACTAGACTACTCCCTTAAAGGAAAACTATAAAAATCCAATTTTATACCACTCCCTTGAAGGATGACTAAGAAATAATCATATGAAGATTCTTGCATCGATCAAATTCAACAAATAACCATATGCCCAAATCAAAGAAAATAAGCCACAATTAGCTCTTATATGTTTCATTTGTAGACTTCCCACATCGATCAGTCTATACATTATCCCATTACACTACAATTAGTTTTTTTACATGGAATAAGTAGACTTCCCACATCGATTAATCTACACATTATATCAAGGCATGGACTTGCTTGTTATGGTTCTTTAGTGACCTATATAAGGGGAAAAGTAACCCACATCAGGTTTTATCTCACTCATTTCCTATTCACCCATCTACCTATCACATACTTTCCCTTCACACCCTCTCTAAAATTAAGGGACTATGAGCTTACTTGATGAAAAGTGATAAAGGTACCTTCTTTTTCAATAAAATTATACTGTTGTGAAGCATTCAAAAGTCTTATTTTCACTAAGTCAATTTAACTATGGTTTCTTCTTGTTAGTCCTTGCCAACCAAAAACATCATGCCTTTTCCTTTCCCTCTATTCATAGTTCATTTGGACATATGTCTCATGATTCTTCTCTCTTTTCCACACTTAGTGGGTTATCTAAACCTACTTTATGTGATTTCATCATATCCACATATCATGTATCATATTAGAACATTTAAACATTATTCTCATCAACACAATCATATAATCAAGAACCATGAATCATAAACAATCACATCACAATGTCATATTATCCTCATCAAACGTCATCAACATCATCCCTCCAACACTTCCAAATAATCATCATATAAAAAACTCTCTATGAACCACATTATCACATTATTCTACCTATGAACAATAATATCAATACATAAGGATTGTATCATCTATCACATAACCATATTCCAATCTATAAACCACAATCTAATCATAAACAACATCATCAAAAATCATCTATCACATATTAATGATCATGAACATACATATCATCAATTTTATATGAACCAACCTTCTTTACACTATCTAATTAACATCCTATTTTCATCACATCATCATATAACCATCTTCTAAAAACATCATGGGCCTATATTTATTGAGTCTATATCTCATAAACATAAAGCATAAACCAACCTTCTCCACTTCACCTTATAATGGATCAATCTCAACTAAACCAACCTTATCAACTTGCACCAAACAAACTAACCAGCCTAATTATCACCCTATCAATCTATAAACATATCAACCAACCTATCAACCTAACCAACCTATTTCATTTCAACTTTCACTAGATCAACCTCCTACTAATAAAACCTAACCCTAGATCAACCTAACCTTGACCATAGCTTAAGGATACTTAATTATTTGATATTTACCTTATGGAATTACTTTTGGGAATAGGGTCACAACTTTTCCCTCCTACCTTACTCAATAAACCAAGCACCCAACCTAACCAATTAAGTGAACCAAATCAACAATTTGTCTTACCTATTTCAATCAACCATAACCTACCTATCAATCAATCTGAACTAGCATCAACTTGACATTCCACCTAAATCACTGCCTTTAACTTAACCTCTTCACCAACAACAACTAACAACTCTAGGGGCATGGCTAAATTCATAATCATCCCTATTAAATACCTCTTTGATACCTAGTACCTTTATCTTGGGATATTTTTCTCACCTTGACCACCTATCAAGGAGTAGCTTATTCTCCCTCAACCATCTAAATTTTGGAGATCACCATTTCTGCACCAACCTTGGACCAAACAAACCTTTTACCTATAACTACATATGGCCTAAAGTTATTTTTCAAGATGTCAGTATCCCAAGAAGTATATAGGTAGCATCCACTTGCCTTATGTAGTTAGAGTTAGCTCAACCATTTTTCCAACCCCAACCCTTCCCCCTCTCTACCCCGTTACATCCTCTTTGATGTTTTTTGCTTTTGACCTAGATTATTTGCATGTTTTATGACAACTTTGTGTGGTTTATTGACTACATCAACCACTTTTGATAAGTTAACAATTTTAACTTTACACCACCTTGTGCATAACCTAATCACTTGTGTTGTTTTATAGGATCATTTCCTAACTTAGATACTTAAAATTAACATCAACCCTACCTAGATCACTTGATAGGCATAACCCGATCAACTATGATCAATGTTGTAGATTAGTTACCCTCTCTTGTCCTTATATACCCCAAGAATATTTGTATTCAACTTTGGAAATTTTTTTCCTTACATGATATGAATTATCATTTTTAGTCACATTACGTGTGCAGCTTCACATCTCAAATGCCCCATTATCCTACCCCTTTACCATTTTATCAACTCCTGACCCAATTTAATTTTTAACTCAATCATTTCCTAGTTTGAGGTGGAATACCTCCTCCCATACTTAAGGAAACTAGACCTAGACCTTGACCAGTCTCCTATTTTTGTTTAGTAGCTTACCTAAAATCTTCACAATAAAAAGGGGCAAAATATAGACACCTAAAAACTACATGCCATAGCTTTTGATGTCAGACCCTCATTTGTCCTCATGTTTAGTTGACCACCTAGTCATCTAGACCATTTGTAACTTAACCTTATCAAACCCCTCTAATCTAATGCATCATTTAATTCACCATTTTCTTTACCACATCTCTTCACCCCTCTAACCACTAATGGTTAGGGTAACCTCGATGGTTGGCCTAACCATCAATGGTTGGGTTTCCCCTTTTGCTTATAGATTTTAAAGCATTTTTGACTCTTTATCTGAGACTGTCAACTTCTAGAATGGTAACTTAATTTTAAAACATAGATTTTAAGGCAATTAAAACAAGCAACCTTATCTTCCATCAAACTAGTAACTACCCACATTCTCATTTAACAGCTTCTACCTATAAAAAAAGAAGAGTAAGGGGTCCAAAAATCAAGCAATTTGAATTCAAGTTCTCTTAAAGGTATCCAACATCCAATAGTATCATTGGTGACCTGAAACTCTATAAAAATCAAATTCAAAATCCCAAAATATCATTACTCTAGCTGAATCACTCTAGGATTCCTTTGCTAAGTTATAGGTAAATTATGCTTATTTTATTTAATCTATCCTATTTTTAATCTCTCTAATCCATTAGAGTTACTAGTACCTTATTTCCACCTCCCAACCTCATTTATAAATCACCACTTGACCAAATTTTCCATCTATACTTTTAGTTATGATCATTCCCAAATTAATATAGACAATCATTGATATTTCCCTAACCACCAATGATTTACCTTAGCCATCGATAGTTTCCCAACCACTGATGGTTCCCCTAACTACCGATGGTTCACTATGGCATAATTTTCTAGCAAGTCATTTTCATGCATTTACCCCCAATCAAACCCCATTTTATATGTCTCTCTCTAATCATAAAGCCTTCCCTAATTTTCTAGACCAGACCCTCACCACTTTAGCATAACATTTGATCATTTTCTCTTGGTAAACAATTTATCTTTTCTTTCTTGTGTATATTTACCTTTATTATAATTAAATTCAAGTAATTTGTGTTATCATTTCAAACTTGATTGTCATAAAAGTGGATTGATAGCCTCTTAGAAAGCATTACACTTCTTGGATCTAGCTCACGCTAGGCAATCCACTCAACCAACCTTTTAACAATTCTCTTCTAGTGTTTTTTTTATTTGTAGGTTATTCCTTCCTAGCCAAAGAGGAGTTCCCACCTTCATCTAGATTCATGTGCACATTCTACCAGGTATTCTTCAACACACTCTAATCACTAGATTTCTTTTATTTACTTTTAAAATTAAGAAATAAGGAAAATAAACTAAAACACGTAGATTTGTTTTATACTATATTAGGTTTAAACCAACCTATTCTAAATCTAAGTTTTAATGGTGATAACACTTTAGCATTAATAATCTTGACTGTATGGCTATGTCTACTTAATGCTATTTGACCAATATCTAATGGCAATATAGCCCTTTGAAAATTTTGATTTTGGTTTGACTTGAATAATATTTGACCTCTACTTGAAGTCTCTTAACTTTGAATTTTGATATCTACTATCAATCTCAATTTTGGATTCTCATATTGTGCCAATTATCAACTCCTCATTCATTCTATAGGCCCCATAATCAATCCTAGATGGTTCTTTCACTTTTACCATGTAATGGCCTATTGTTCATCCTAAGCTTGTTGACTTCTTGAATTTATGAAAAATGTTGATCTTCCTTTACATGACTTGAATGCATACCATTTATTTACTTGTTACCATTATCATAACACTTGGTATATTTTCATTCATTCCTAGGATCTATTGACTAGTTGACCTTTTGATCATTGTTGATCTACTTTTTCATGATTAAATGTGCACCATTAGATCTTTGGTTTACCAGATCGAATATAGACCATTGATTTAATTTAGAGTACACCATGATTAAGACACTTGTCACCTTCATGCTTATCCTGTGTCTACTAACCTTTTGATTTGATGTGTTGGGTGAATATTTTGTCATCAACTAACTGATGACAAAATGTGTATATCAGCCACAACATATGGAGATTTACACCACAAAAAGTATGGGTTTACCAGATCTGGATGAAGTAAATCTCTCCTCTCATCAAGGGGAGGTTCCCTATAAATACTTGTGTGCTATAAGCATATATATAATTAAGCAGAAAATAACACATGGGGTTGGTATAACAGCATCTACTTCTCTTTTTTCAGAAGTAATGTATAGAGAACAAAAGAGGGAAAATCTGGTCTATCGCTAACAACACTCCTCTTCTTTCAGGAATGGCATCAAATGTGGAGCAAAAAATCACTTGAAGTAACAAAGTTACAAGAACGCTCACGCAAGCACAAAGTCTTCTGTAGCTTCTTCACAGATTCAGAATAAGTACAACCATAGAGTAAAGTGAAATATAAAGTCTTCACCTGAAACTACAAAGGATAACTGAATCTCAAAGATAAAAGTAGCACAAAGTATATCTTCTACCTTCCAGAAATGCCCTTAGATAATGTAAACACACCCACTTACTTATTAAATCAGATAAACAAGATATTACCAGGAAAAAGACATAATAACTATTTCCTAAATAACACAGATAATCTCAACACAAAGTTTGAAATGAACCTACTTCTCATTTATTCAATCAAAATATGATTTACAAGTTTGAGCACAAAGTCTCAAAAGTTGCTTCAATTTCAACAGAGTGTTTGCTATTAAATTTTTCAAGCCCTTTTACAAATGAGTTCTCCACTATATATAGGGAGAAAATCCTCAAAAATAGAAAATAATAAAATACATAAAATATCTTGGTCAAAGATGACTCATCTTTGACTTTTAGATATTTTTCCAAAAAATTTACATGTAATTACATATTACAAAATTGCATGCATTTTACACAAAACAAAAATGCATAAGGATAGAAGAAGAGAGAAGGGGAGAGAGAGTGTCAATCCTTGCTGTTGGACTTTTTCAGATGAGCATTGTACATGGCGATTGATGCCTGAATTCCTATGTTGTCTGGCGCAACTGCATTCTTGAAGACAACTCTCACTCTGATCAGTGCGTCTTTCAATGCTGTGATGGCTTTAGAGTGGCCAGTGAACCTGGATTTCAAATTCTCCAAAGTTAACTGGGCATCCAGAATGCTGTCCACCGAAGTCATTAAAAAAGATGTTTCATCAAAATATTTCTGGATCATTTCTTTGAAGTTTTGAAACATTTCCTCTGCCGGAAGGAACTGATGGTCCTTGGAGGTCAAGTCACATGGCAGCTCTTCTAACTTATTTAGCAGGCTCAGGTCACTCTTTTCACTAGCTTCCCTGAAAGCTTTGAGATCATCAATTAAGTCTTTGAGTACCTAGATTCTGAAGACCAGTGACTCTTTAATCTCAATGTAGGAGTCTTTATGGGAGATGACACCGATAGATATCAGGGTACTCTTTTTGAGATCTCTCATCTCTTTCCATCTTCTGAGATCCTTTTCTAAGCTATCAATTTCCCGAGAGATAAGGGAGATAAAATCATCTACCTGAGCTTTTGACTTCTTCATTTTACTTGTTCTTTCCGCAACTTCTGATAGCAAAGAGACTCCCTGATTGTGCATTCTTTCAACATAGTCCTCCATGACTTTTCCCTTTAGATAGGCCTTTTTAGCTTTTTGAATGACTAGATCATCCACAAAAAAGGCCTCTAGAGTCACTGCTTTAGGTGAGATAGTGAACCTTCTTATCACTACTATTAACTGCTCTGCTTTGGCTTTATAATAGTCCATCTATTTCTCTCTATCAAATTTTTGGACCATAATCTCCATTGTTGACTAAAGATCGCTCTTCGCACCTTTGTGAGTAACTTTGCTAAGTTCAACATGAGAGATGGAATAGCTACTCATCTCAAAACCCTCAAGGGTTGCATCCTATGGAGGCTTGGAAATTTCTAGAAATTTTTGCCCTTTTTCTTCAACCAACTTGGAGAGGATTCTTGGCCTTTTAGGAGCCTTTGCTTTGCTAACACTATCTTGCCAAAATCGAATTCATCCAGGGAGATGGCCATTTTCTTCCTCTTCAGCATGAAAGCAGACATCCAAGGTAGGAGAGAAGTACTTGTTGTAATAATAGTTGCCTCTGCCAGTGTCACTGTAGCAGCTTCCACACTACTAGTGGTGATAGTAGTTGCAGTCAGAGTAACTAGCGAAACTATACCAACTACTGATTCTGGCTCAGGTGCAGAGCTTCCTGGTAGGTTGAATGATGGAGATGATAAACTTGAAATAGACCCAAAAGAGTGAGGGGAACCTCCAGAAGGACACTAAGGATCACCAAATACCACCCTAGAAAGAGAAGCGGCTCTAGAAGAGGAAACACTGATTGGGAAGATAGGAGAAATGGGCACCACAAGAGATTGAGGGGGAGAAGGAGAGGCACTCTGAATCGGCTATGCTTGTCTTGGTGAGAGTGGAAACCCAACACCTAGTTGTTCTGAAGGTTGATCCCCTGTCTCTATGGACTGAGCTACCTGTGCCTCGAGGCTTTGATCTTTGGTTCCTTCAGCTGCCATTTTAGGCTCTTGTATAGGCTTAGGCTTTTTTGACACAAAAATGATCCTAGGTTTGTGAGGCCTAGAAGGAGAAGGAATGTCACCTTTACTTTTTATTCGGTTCTCTACCTTCCTCCTCAATTCTACTTGGTATTTAGCCTCTGATCCTGTAATGAATTCTTTCAGGGTGATCCCTTTGGTTGCTAACCAATCATTGGTGTTAGCCAATATTGGTTTAAATCTTTTTCTCAGAGAAGTCAGTTCCTTCGAGACCACTGAATCAGAGGGAGAGGGGAACTAGCAAATTTTTCTGCCAAGTACCTGTTGTTTATGATGTTCCCATCATCAATTAAACCTAAAGGGATCTCTACAAGCTTGAGGTATTCTATCTGTTCCAGTGTTAGACAGCAATAGTCCATTTTCCTTATCTCATCAGTCATCCTCAGGTCCACCCTAATATCCTCAATCATGGGTTCATGGAACTGAGTTTTCCTTCTGATCTTCTCTTTGACTCTCCTATAGTTAAATTTCTCCCATCTCTTGAATGGTTTGATGATAACCATCTACATTTCTATTTCCATGACCCTAGCTTTGGTTGATGTAGCAATTGAAAACCTGCCAATTTGGATCAAAAACTTGAAACTGGGTCTCTTCAGTTCCATTTGTTTAGTATGTATGACAATTAGTTGTCGACACAATTCCATTAAAACTAATTTGTCTGAAGGGAACCTGGGGAGCATATAAGGGTAGCCTTGGTAAAAACCAACCTAAAGATAACTGAAAGTAGGGAACTAGAGGAACATACATCCATAATCGTTCACTACTATCCAAGCCTCGTCTGATATTCTCTTCTACTCCAGCTGAGGATCGAAGAGACACAAAAATACGATGAAGAATGCATCATTTACTCATCTAAAATGATGTGTTGACCTCTGAAGCATCAGTTGTGGATAATATCAATAGACTGGGGTGGTCTTTATATCTCCCTCTATTGTCAGACCTGGGAAAGATCGCATTGCAATAGCTATATAGACCAGGTACGAAGTCATGTAGAATTTAAAAGAAGTCTGTACCTTGGTCAGTTATTCATGGATGGCGTTGCTGATCTATTCCCCCTAAAAGATAGTTTGCTTGCCCTGGAGGATAATCTTAATGAATGGATACATCCATTCATGGAATTGTGAAGAGGACGGGAGGCCCTGTACTCTGCTGAGAAGGGTGATCAGGTCACCAACTTCTTTGATGAAATCACTCCTTGGGAAGCTCTTCAGCCATCTGGAGAGGCCGGTCTTTGGGGTCTTTAGCCACTTATAATTAATCACTTTCTTTGCCCTCTCAAGTTTTTTGTCATATTCTTTTTGTGCATCCACGAAGTCGATCTGGGTTACTTCGGTGGCTGGAGGGCACAAGAAAACCTTGTCAATAAAATCAGGATCTAACCAAATTATCATACTGCCATTGGCATCTAAAACTGATCTAGTCTCCTTGTTGTAAGAATGAGCGCACTGGAGGACAAACTCGGCATGATGCGCTACTATTGGGAAAGTGACTACCAGGTGGATGTTGCTCTCAACAATTCTTTTTATCCCAGTACTGGGATTTGTTGCCTTGGTTCGCACCAGGAACTCGACCATGTCCATGTGGCCGATCTCAGTGTCTCGAATGCCGTCAACATTCAAGGTGACTGATGTGGGCGAGAAGACCCCCTGGTACTTGTATTTCATGCTTTTTGCCTTTTTGGGAGACGCTTCTATCATAGAAAACAATCTTGATTGGATGGGAGCAGATGTGCAGGAGTTCGTTGAAGGTGTTGCAGCCATGATCACATATGGAGGAGAGTGAGTGAGAGGAGAGTGCAATTTAAGTGACATGGGTTACTGGAGGTCACTTAAATAGGCCAGGCCTAGCAAAGGAGCAAAAAATGAGGAAGAAAAAGCATGAAAGGGATAACTCAGAAAAAATTCCAAGAGTTAGCTGAAAATGTAGGAAAAAATGCAGGGGCGGTGAAAATTGCTGCCTCTACATAAAATTGGAAGAAAAACAAGGGTGGTGAAAATTGCCACCCCTACAACAAAAATGCAGGGGCGGTGATTTTTGTTGCCCTTGCTGGCATAAAGAGGAAAGGCAGGGGTGGAAAAAATCACCACCCTTGCGCTGGACCTAGAAATTGTGCAGAGGCAGTGATTTTCTCCGCCTCTACACATGGGAGAAGAAAACCATGTAGGGGCGGTGAAAATATCTGCCTCTACACATGGGAGAAGAAAAAGGAAATGCGGGCAGAAAAAAAACACCACCTGTGCGTGAAGGAAAAACCGCGAGTAGAAGGGGAAGGCCGCGGTGAGGAGGGAGGAGGAAGATCCTAAAAAAAAGGAGGGGGAACGGGTGGAAGGTCATGGTGGGTAGAAGGGGATCACTGCCCTCGTAGAGGAAAGAAATTTTTTAAAAAAAAAACTAACTAAAACTAAGCCAAAAACAAAAGAAAATAACAAATAAATTCACAAAACAAAACTTACCTGAGAAACCGTGTGCGCCACGAGTTTGGATCCGCAAATCTATGCTTCGAATCGTCACTTGAGGCACTCAAGTGCAAGAGGTAGGAGGAGAGGAGGAAGTGAGAAGAATGAGGCTCAAATTAGATTTTATGGGGTGAAAAACCCACCCCAACAACTCACCCCATGCAACCATAAATGCCTGCATAGAAATTGAGATGTGTAAGGGTGGCAGTTTTTGCCACCCTTGCATGTAGTCGATCTATTTTACAGGGGCAACAAAAATCACCACCCTTGTAGGTCAGAGTGCAGGGGCAGCAAAAATCACTGCCCTTATAGGAAACGTGCAGGGGTGGCAAAATCTGCCACCCTTGCACAAAAACAAGGATAATGTAGAGGCGGCAAAAAAAGTTGCCCTTGCACGGAAAATGAAAAGAGACCAACTCTGGAAGGAGAGTCTAGGGAAGGGAAAACTTAGCTTGGATGAGATGGTAACCACTTCTCATTCTGAGGCCAAGATGAAAATGAATTTTGAAATTTACCTCAAAAAATGAACTTAGAGTGACAAAAAAAAAGGAAACGGATAAGTTCTGTAGGGGGTTGTTTCCAAAAAAGGGCTAAGCTGATTTCAAAAACAACAACTGGCTCCTGCTAGGGAACTTTTGTTGATTGAATTGATTATCAAGAGTAGAAACCAGTCTCTAAGTGCCTTCATCCAAGCCATTGGGCTACGGAGTCAAGCAAAAAATAGAAGAAAAACAAGTAACCATGAATTTGTACATATTTACAATCGGACTCATCTGAGCTTTAAGGATTGAAAAGCTTGAGATGCTGTTTGCTAGGAGGTAGTGTAAATGGTGTTCCATCTTTGTACTCCAACAAGAAGCTGGCCTCACCACATAGCTATGGAATGATGAATGGGCCCCTCCACAGAGAGTCAAATTTGCCATGCATCCCTTTTGGTTCTCGCCGCTTGTCCCATAACAAGACCTGATCTCTGACTTGGAATTCACGCACTCTAGCTCTCTTATCAAAAAGTGTCTTCACCCAGTCCTAATGTTTCTTGATCTGGTCCACCACCATAACTCGTTGTTTGTTCAGCTCAATCAGACACATGATCCATTTGTCAACTGAGCTTTCGAAGGTTGAGTCTTCGATTGCTCTGGTTAATCTGAGTGCTGGGAGTTCAAGGGTGATGGGAATTTTTGCATTCAATCCATATAAAAGTTGGAAGGGTGACATACCTATAGCCCTTTTAGGTGTTATCTTGTCGGCCCATAAAGCATCATATAAAGCTTTGTGCCATGTTCTCTGATTATCGTCCACCAACTTCCTGATAATGGTGACTAGGTTCTTGTTACTCGATTCTGCTTGTCCATTTCCTTGAGGGAAGTAATCTAAAGTGTGAGATAAGGTAATCCCATAACCAAAGCAAAATTGAGTAATTTCATGCGACAAAA
The DNA here is from genome assembly GCA_037957365.1 of Torreya grandis. Lineage (NCBI taxonomy): Eukaryota > Viridiplantae > Streptophyta > Pinopsida > Cupressales > Taxaceae > Torreya > Torreya grandis. The sequence continues at coordinate 2,315,004 of JARHVA010002094.1, read as the reverse complement.
AATAGGCTGCATTATCCATCACAATCTTTAGTGGAACCCCAAACTGGGAGATGATGTTTTCTTTGAGAAAGCTAAATACCACTTCAGACGTAGCGTGCTTGGTTGGAATGGCCTCCACCCACTTGGTAAAGTAATCTATTGCAGTGAGGACATAATCATGTCCTACACTGGAAGATGGGTTGACTACTCTGATGAAATCAATACCCCACTACTGAAAAGGTTCCTCGATCACAACCGGCTTGAGGGGCAAAGCGGGCAGCTTAGGCTTTCCAACAAATTGCTGACACAACTCACTCTTACGCACCCATTTTTAGGCATCCAAAAAAAGCATGGGCTAATAGTACCTTGCTCATAGAATTTTGTGTGCCATCATCAGTGCAGAGAAATGTCCTCTATAGGCCAAATTGTGGAAAGATCTTAAGAGTCTTTCTTGTTGATCTTTGTCAACACAAAGAAGAAATGCCCCATCCAGGTTTCTCTTGTAAAGACCATTGTCCCACAGATCATAATTGACTACTTTCAATTTAACATTCCGTTTCTCTTTAAAAGAAAGATGAGCAAGACACTCACCATATGTCAGGAAATGAACAATGTTAGAATACCACTCATCAGTAGTGGTGACAAAGAGAACCGTGGGCAGGCTTTTGATTTCTTCTTCTTCACTTTCTACTTCTTCTGGAATGTTGTTGGTGATCAATTGGCAGAGACCCCTTCCTCGTACAAGCTTGGTTGGTTTGATGTCTAGATCAAATTCCTGAGTTTTGGCAATCCAGTTACCTCTCTTCGTACTGAACTCTTGCTAAGTCAAAATAGATTTTACCATTGTATCTGGTATGAGAACTTCAGTGTGAGAATTCAAGATATAAAATCTGAAATGCTTTACCGCTTTGACCATGGCGTATGCATGTTTTTCCATAAGGGAATATTTTAACTATGATTTTTGAGTGGGCAACTCATGAATGAGATAGGATATTTTGCACCTTCTAAATTTTGTTGAACCAGAATAGCTGATAGTGTATGCTCGAAGGCATAAATATATATCTTGAAACCTTTAGCATAGTCTGGACAGACCAAGACTGGTGCCTGAGCAATTGCTTCCTTAATTTCTCTGAACGCTGATTTGCCCTCAGCAATCCACCTAAATGTGGCATTGCTCTTCATCATGTTGACAATATGATGGGTTTTCTTAGCAAATTTAGGAACAAACCTCCTAAGAAAATTCACCTTTCCAAAGAAATAGTGAACTACGGTCTTGCTGGTAGGCAGAGTAAGTTCCTGGATGGACCTAACTCTTTCTGAATCAATTCTAATACCTTCTCGAGACACGATGTGTCTAAAAAGTTTCCCTTTAGTTACTCCAAAGACAGATTTCTTTGGGTTTAATGAGATGCCATTTTGATGGCAGCGCTCTAGTACCTTTTACAAATGGTGAACATGCTCAGAACGATGTTTTGAAAATACCATCAGATCGTCCAGGTATACTACAATGAACTTTCCCATCTCATCTTTGAAAGCAAGATCCATGGCCCTTTGAAAAGTGGTACCTGTGTTTATCAGACCGAAAGGCATCCTACAGTAAGTGAAAGTGCCCCAAGGTGTGGTGAACGCTGTCTTGTGTTGATCTACTTTCCTGACCTCAACCTGATTGTACCTCAAAAAACCATCTAGCATTGATAACATTTTTGAACCTGTTACCATTTGTAGAACTTGATCCATAATAGGAAGGGGGTAGTTATCTTTTAAGGACAACTGATTTAAGTTCCTGAAATCCACATAGATTCGAATCTCACCATTTTTCTTTCTGATGGGTACTATGTTAGCAATCCATGTTGAGTGATGGATTGGAAAAATTATCTGAGCATCCAGCATCTTTTGTATCTCAGCTAAAATAGTACCTAAGATTTTTGGATTATATTACCTAGATTTCTATTTGTAAGGTACAGAGTTGGCTCTCAGGGGAATGTCGTGATGAATGTCATTTGGCCTGAGAGATTTCAAGTCATCATAGGAATAGGCCAACACATCCCTATACTGGCAGAGTAAACTAGCAAGCTCAAACCTTTCTTTAAAAGTGTATCATTTTCCAATATTTACCATTTTAGGATCTCGCTTAGTTCCCAAGTTGACTTGATCAAAATCTTGGGAAGAATTTGAATCTACTCATTGTTGTTTGACAAACCTATCATGGTTATCAAACAACTTTTCTAGGGAAACCAAACCTTTGGGAATTTTATTCCCCTTGAGCTGTAGGAAATCTTCACCTGTATTGACCTGGGTTTCAGGGGTTAACCCACACTCCTGGGGCTCACTACCTTCAAAACACAGTTGTTCAAAATTGTCCTTTTGCTCCAAGAAGGTGATGATTTGATCATCATTGTTGAACACTTGCCAGTGGCTGGCATTGTCTGGTACACTTGGTCAAAAAACTAGCTCAATAGTATATTTATCTCCCTTAAAATCTGGGTGAGGAACTAGGAGGGTGGCAGAGATAGCCAAGGCATCTACTTAGTCATTGAATTCCCTCAGAATGGTAGAGATGTTGAAGGTGTTGAAATTTTCAATCTGATCCCATACCAGATTGCGATAATGGTGCAACCTCTCATTCTTGGTTTGATAAAGGTTCTTCACCTGACAGACTATCAACTTAGCATCTCCTTTAGCATGGAGTTCCCTGATGCCCTTTTCTTTGGTAGCCTATAGTCCAAGCAACAAGGATTCATATTCAGCCGTGTTGTTAGTATTGTTGAATTGCAATTTGTAGGAAAAAGGGGTAATCTCTCCCTGAGGGGATACCAACACAACTCTGGCTCCTGATCCAGTAGAAGAGCAGCTACCATCAAACTCTAAGGTCCATAGCTCATTAGGTATTGCTTTTTTCACAAAAGCTTTTTCATTTTGAGGAAAGGGTTGTTCCATGTGTTCATTTTACTTGGGCACTCCACCTTTCACATCAGCTGAAACCAAATCCAAATCACCACCCGTAGGAGTTTCATCCAATGCACCATGGATCTCGTCTATGGACAAGAAATAAGTGCCCATGCCTGAAGACTCAAATAAAATTTGAGCTTCAAGTGCTGCTGAACGGGTAACTACATACCTGGCTTCTTTTTTAGGAAGCAATTTCTTCATGACGCCTTGAATTGGAATCCTTGCTTCCAATAGGTCCATGCTTAACTCGCCCCCAACATCTTTACAGAAATTCCACCCAAGCAAGATGTCGTAAGATGCTGGAACATCGGCTACTAGCACCGTCATTTTTATTCACTTTTTTAGAAAAGTCACAAAGGCATATTGGGCATCTTTTATTTGACCAAGGAGGGGAACTTGCTTATTTTCCATAGAAAAACACCTCCCAAAAGTTTTGGTCAAAGTTAGGCTGAGAGAATCTGCCACTTTTGCAGGCATGACATTATCTCAAGCTTCAGAGTCTATAATACCATTACTCAATTTGTAGCCATTTATAAGCAGGGAAACATAGAACGGTTATATTTTTCTGGGAGTGATAGAAGGAGTCACAATTAGATTGTTTTGGGCTGGTTTGTCTTTAGGGAGATCAGGAACAACTTTCAAAGAGTCTTGTCCTATAGAGATAGTTTTATTTTTCACATACTCTGCTAACCTATCAAACTGTTCTGGGTTAGCTCTTAAATATTCGACCTCTGTCATTTGAATTTTAGTCTTTCTAGCATGGTCAATTATATCAAATAATTGGAAAGAACTTGCAATAGAAGAAGAAAGTCCATCATCAAGGGCTTTAACGGGTATGGTACCGGTCTGAGTAGTAGAAACAGAGGATATCGAGTGATTGGGAGTACTCACTTTTTTATGGGTTACCTGATCTTTTGGTTATGGAGGCAATGGAGTCCTGCATTTAGCAATGGAAATTGTTGGCCAGGGTTCTTCATCTGCCTTTCCTTTGTCAATTTGAGAAGCTGACTGATTTTGAGATCTGGTAAAAATAGCGTAAGCTCCCTTTGAATCTTCCCCTTTACTCCCAGCTTCGTCTTGGTAATCCAGGAAACCGATATTGGAGTCACCAGCTAATTCCTCTTCTTGTTCGTCAAAGAGGTCAACATTTTCTTGTTGGTCTAGCTATGGTTGAAAAGAGTTGTCGTGCTCAGCTTCTAGGTATCTAACCACTGAATTAGCAGGCACTGCTTCAATGGCTAACCTCCCTAGAGCAGGAGATAGGCGGTTGGATTGCCCTTGGTTTCGGGTTGCATTACCCTGATATTGTTGATTCTAGAATGTTCTCTTGGGTGCATCTCGATAGGTAGGAGTAGATGTACCTTGTGTGATTTGCCTCTTTAAAGCTATTAGTTCATTCATCAATTTCTGCACCATAGGATCTGTAGTGCCCATGGAAGAGCTTTCAGCAGATGAAGGGAATTTATTTTTACTAGGATATTTCTTAATCTTGCCTGCCAGGATAAGATCATCTTCAATCTCAGTAGCCAAACCTTGAGCTAAGGCTAGGTCCATAGGGCTAGTTCGTCTCAACAGGAAACTTACTTCGGGAAGCTATGAGTTGATGAAAAAGCATTTGAGATTTTCTGGCGTGGGCTGAGCCACAGTCAAAATTCGGTTCCTCAACTTGTTAAATTTAGCTATGAAATCCCTCATGGGATCTTGGAATTCTTTATTTAATTGTGTCAGCTATGCCAACAAAGCGTGCACATCCTCAATGAGTTTAAATCTAGCTTCAAATTTGGACTTGAGCGTATCCCAACTTGTTACTGACCCAGCCTGTAAGTGATAAAACCAATCCGTGGTAGCTCCTTGTAAAGTTTCCACAAAGAGTCTCACTGCTACATCTTCAAATTCGACCCCAATTATGCCACATGCTATGGAGAAAGCGGCAATATGTTCGTCAGGATGAACCTTCCCATCACCAAAAAACTTAGGAAAATTTTTCCTAGAACTACGAGGTAGTTCATGCAGAGGTGGGGTCAAATTAAGAGGGCCGAAGGAATTACCCCACGGGCCTTGAGCCATTATGACAAGAGGACTAAAAGGTAGGATAATAAACCTTGGTAGAGTGTTTATAGGTAGGCGGTGATTGACAGTGGAAAAAGAAGTTCTACCTTGTGTTGGTGACCTGACAAGGCTGGATGGAAAACTCCTAGACTGTTGAAGAGAAGCTGATGGAGGAAACAAATCAAAATTACTCTATTGTACCAACTCAAACATAGGGTCAACAACACCCTTAGATCTCTGACTTCTAGTGTAGCATGGAGTTGCCATATTTTAAAATAAAAATGGGACCAAAACTATTTCAAATTGAAGCTTGAGGCTTCAAAATGCACATTCTTCCCAGCGGCTCTGGTTTTACAGACCAAATAATGTAACAGAGATGGAATAAAGTGGTAAGGCTATAATGATAATGGGTAAGATATAGAACAGATTTGCTAGACTATGTAATGGATACGGGTAGGAACTACTTCAATCTAAAACTTGAGGTTTCAGACTACACATTCGATTCCCCAATGGAGTCGCCAAAAAATTGTTGGGTGAATATTTTTTTGTCAACTAACTGATGACAAAATGGGTATATCAGCCACAACATAGGGAGATTTACACCATGAAAAGTATGGGTTTACCAGATCTGGGAGGTTCCCTATAAATACTCATGTGCTATATGCATATATATAATTAAGCAAAAAATAACACATGGGGGTGGTATAACAGCATCTACTTCTCTTTTTTTAGAAGTAATGTATAGAGAACAAAAGAGGAAAAATCTGGTCTATCGCTAACAACACTCCTCTTCTTTCAGGAATGGCATCAAACATGGAGCAAAAAATCACCTGAAGTAACAAAGTTACAAGAACGCTCACGCAAGCACAAAGTCTTTCGTAGCTTCTTCACAGATTCAGAATAAGGACAACCGTAGAGTAAAGTGAAACACAAAGTCTTCACCTAAAACTACAAAGGATAACTGAATCTCAAAGATAAAAGTAGCACAAAGTCTATCTTCTACCTTCCATAAATGCCCTTAGATAATGCAAACACACCCACTTACTTATTAAATCAAATAAACAAGATATTACCAGGAAAAGGACATAAGAACTATTTCCTAAATAACATAGATAATCTCAACACAAAGTTTGAAATGAACCTGCTTCTCATTTATTCAATCAAAATATGATTTACAAGTTTGAGCACAAAGTCTCAAAAGTTTCTTCAATTTCAGCAGAGTGTTTGCTATTAAATTTTCCAAGCCCTTTTACAAATGAGGTCTCCATTATATATAGGGAGAAAATCCTCAAAAATAGAAAATAATAAAATACATAAAATATCTTGGTCAAAGATGACTCATCTTTGACTTTTAGATATTTTTTTGAAAAATTTACATGTAATTACATATTACAAACTTGCATGCATTCTGCACAAAATAGAAATGCATAAGGATAGAAGAAGAGAGAAGGGGAGAGAGAGTGTCAATCCTTGCTGCCAGACTTTTTCAGATGAGCATCATACATGGTGATTGATGCCTAAATTCCTATGTTGTCTGGTGCAACTACATTCTTGAAGACAACTCTCGCTCTGATCAGTGCATCTTTCAATGCTGTGATGGCTTTAGAGTGGCCAGTCAACCTGGATTTCAAATTCTCCAAAGTTAACTGGGCATCCAAAATGTTGTCCACCGAAGTCATTAAGAAAGATGTTTCATCAAAATCTTTCTAGATCATTTCTTTGAAGTTCTGAATCATTTCCTCTACTGAAAGGAACTGATAGTCCTTGGAGTTCAAGTCACATGGCAGCTCTTCTAACTTATTCAGCAGGCTCAGGTCACTCTTTTCACTAGCTTCCCTGAAAGCTTTGAGATCATGAAAGCAGACATCCAAGGTGGGAGAGAAGTACCTATTGTAACAATAGTTGCCTCTGTCGGTGTCACTGTAGCAGCTTCCACACTACTAGTGGTGACAGTAGTTGCAATCGGAGTAACTGGCAAAACTGTACCAACTACTGATTCTAGCTCAGGTGCATGGCTTGCTGGTAGGTTGAAAGATGGAGATGATAAACTCAAAATAGACCCAAAAGAGTGAGGGGAACCTCTAGAAGGACCCTGAGGATTGCCAAATACCACCCTGGAAGGAGAAGCGGCTCCGAAAGAGGGAACACTGATTGGGGAGATAGGAAAAACAGGCACCACAGGAGATTGAGGGGGAGAAGGAGAGGTGCTCTGAATCGGCTGTGCTTGTCCCGGTGAGAGTGGAGACCCAACACCTGGTTATTCTAAAGGTTAATCCCCTGTCTTTATGGGTTGAGCTACTTATGCCTCAGGGATTTGATCTCTGGTTCCTTCAGCTATCGTTTCAGGCTCTTGTGCAGGCTTAGGCTTTTTTGACACAAAAATGATCCTAGGTTTGTGAGGCCTAGAAGGAGAAGGAACGTCACCTTTGTTTTTTGTTTGGTTCTCTGCCTTCCTCCTCAATTCTACTTGGTATTCAGCCTTTAATCCTATAATGAATTCTTTCAGGGTGATCCCTTTGGCTGCTAACCAATCATTGGTGTTAGCCAATATTGGTTCAAATCTTTTTCTCAGAGAAGTCAGTTCCTTTTGAGACCACTAAATCAGAGGGAGAGGGGAACTAGCAACTTTTTCTGCTAGGTACTTGTTGTTTATGATTGCCCATCATCAATTAAACCTGAAGGGATCTCTGCAAGCCTGAGGTATTCTATTTGTTCTAGTGTTAGACGATAATAGTCTATTTTCCTTATCTCATCGATCATCCTCAGGTCCACCCAAATATCCTCAATCATGGGTTTGTGGAACTAAGTTTTCCTTCTGATCTTCTCTTTGACTCCCCTGTAGTCAAATTTCTCCCATCTCTTGAATGGTTTGATGGTAACCATCTGCATTTTTGTTTCTATGACCCTGGCTTTGGTTGATGTAGCAACTAAAAACCTGTGAATTTGGATCAAAAATTTGAAACTGGGTCTCTTCAGTTCCATCTGTTTAGTATGTACGACAACTAGTTTTCGGCATAATTCCATTAAAACTAATTGTTCTGAAGGGAACTTGGGGAGCATATAAGGGTAGCCTTGGTAAAAACCAACCTGAAGATAACTGAAAGTAGGGAATTGGAGGAACATACAGCCATAACCGTTCACTACTGTCTAGGCCTCGTCTGATATTCTCTTCTGCTCGAGCTAAGGATTAAAGAGACACAAAAATATGGCAAAGAATGCATCATTTACTCATCTGAAATGATGTGTTGACCCCTGAAGTGTCAGTTGTGGATAATATGAGTAGACTGGGGTGGTATTTCTATGTCCCTCTATTGTTAGACCTGGGAAAGATTGCATTGCAGCAGCTATGTAGACTAGGTACGAAGTCATGTAGAATTTAAAGAAAGTCTGTACCTTGGTCAGCTATTCATGGATGGCATTACTGATCTGTTCCCCCCAAAAAATAGTTTTCTTGCCCTGGAGGATGATCTTAATGAATGGATACATCCATTAATGGAATTGTGAAGAGGACAAGAGGCCCCATACTCTGCTGAGAAGGGTGATCAGGTCACCAACTTCTTCGATGAAATCACTCCTTGGGAAGCTCTTTGGCCATCTGGAGAGGCTGGTCCTTGGGGTCTTTAGCCACTTATAATTAATCACTTTCTTTTCCCTCTCAGGGTCTTTGTCATATTCTTTTTATGCATCCACGAAGTTGATTTGGGTTACTTCGGTGGTTGGAGGGCACAAGAAAACCTTGTCGATAAAATCGGGATCCAACCAAATTATCATACTGCCACTGGTGTCTGAAACCAATTTGGTCTCATTATTGTAAGAATGAGCGCACTAGAGGACAAAATCAACATGATGCACTGCTATCGGGAAAGTGACTACCAGGTGGATGTTGCTCTCAACAATTCTTTTTATCCCAGTATTGGGATTTGTTGCCTTGGTTCACGCCAGGAACTCAGCCATGTCCACGTGGCCAATCTCGGTGTCTCGAATGTCATCTACATTCAAGATGACTAATGTGGGTGGGAAGATGCCCTGGTACTTTTATTTCATACTTTTCACCTTTTTGGGAGACGCTTCCATCATAGAGAACAATCTTGATTGGATGGGAGCAGATGTGCAGGAGTTCACTGAAGGTGCTGAAGCCATGATCACAGATGAGAGGAGAGTGAGTGAGAGAAGGAGAGTGCAATTTAAGTGACATGGGTTACTGGAGGTCACTTAAATAGGCCAATCCTAGCAAAGGAGTGAAAAATGAGGAAGAAAAGGCATGAAAGGGACAACTCAGAAAAAATTCCAAGAGTTAGCCGAAAATGTAGGAAAAAATGTAGGGGCGGCGAAAATCACCGCCTCTACATAAAATTTGAAGAAAAGCAAGGGCGGTGAAAATTGCCACCCCTACAGCAAAAATGTAGGGGCGGCAATTTTCACTGCCCTTGCTGGCATAAAGAGGAAAGGTAAGGGTGGTGAAAATCATTGCCCTTGCGCTGGACCTAGAAATTGTGCAGAGGCGATGATTTTCTCTGCCTCTACACGCGGGAGAAGAAAACCATGTAGGGGTGGTAAAAATCACCACCTCTACACATGGGAGAAGAAAAAGAAAATGTGGGTGGCAAAAAAAACACCACCCGCGCGTGAAGGGAAAACCGCGGGTAGAAGGGGAAGGTCGTGGCAAGGAGGGAGGAGGAAGATCCTAAAAAAAAGGAGGGGGAATGGATGGAAGGTCATGGCAGGTAGAAGGGGATCACTGCTCGCATAGAGGAAATACTTTTTTTTTAAAAAACTAACTAAAACTAAGCCAAAAACAAAAGAAAACAAGAAATAAATTCACAAAACAAAACCTACCTGAGAAACTGTGCGTGCCACGAGGTTGGATCCGTGAATCTGTGCTTCGAATCGTCACTTGAGGCACTCAAGTGCAAGAGGTAGGAGGAGAGGAGGAGGCAGTGAGAAGAATGAGGCTCAAATTAGATTTTATGGGGTGAAAAACCCACCCCAACAACCCGTCACGCATGGCCATAAATGCCTGCATAGAAATCGAGATGTGCAAGGGTGGTAGTTTTCACCGCCCTTACATGTAGTTGGTCTATTTTGTAGGGGCAGCATAAATCGCTGCCCTTGCAGGTCAGAGCACAGGGGTATCAAAAATCACGCCCTTGCAAGAAACGTGTAGGGGCAGAAAATTTGCCGCCCTTGCACAAAAACAAGGATAATGCAGAGGCGGCAAAAAAAGCCGCCCCTGCATGGAAGACGAAAAGAGACCAACTCTGGAAGGAGACTCTAGGGAAGGGAAAACTTGGCTTGGATGAGATGGTAACCACTTCTCGTTCTGAGGCCAAGACAAAAATAAATTTTGAAATTTGCCTCGAAAAATGAACTTAGAGCAACAAAAAAAAAATGAAACGGACAAGTTCCATAGGGGGGTTGTTTCCAAAAATAGGCTAAGCTGATTTCGGAAACAACATGATGTTCACCCTTGATCTTTGATTGCATAATTTAATGTACTTCATTGATCTATTTGGGCTTACTGACCTCATCCTCATATGTGCACCAGTAGATCTAATCTGAGCTTCCATGATATTGACATTTTTTAGATCCATTTTAAACTTGAATATTGTTAAGGATTTTTAAATCTAAATGGATACTTACTAGATCTTAAATTTGACATCTCTGCACATGTTCTAGACTACCAGATTGCTTTTGAAGCCTTAAATCTTGAGATAGAAAACTCATCAAGATACTAGTTTTGTCGAGAATTTTCAAGGCATGAAAACATCATATCCATGTGATCTTTTAGCCTAAGAGGATTTATAATAATACTTATAAAATTCACAATCTAGTTGACCAGTCTATTTATTCATGACATTTAAGATGGTCTAGCTCTTCAAAACTTGCTTTTGCCATCTTTTGATCATTTATGGGTCAAAAACTCTGCTCAACTTCTCTATCTAGGTATAATCTTGGTATGTAGGTTAAAATTGGCTAATAAAACTAACTATACATTTTGGAGCATCAAAATGAAGACCTATATCATGTCTTTAGGCTATGACATATAGCAATCTATTATTTATGGATTCACTCCACCTTCTACACCACTAACTGACATAGTAGGTAAGAAGGCAAGTGAGAATAACTCTAAAGAAATAAATTCTATCTTGTGTGGTATTTTAGAAGTAAAATTTTTTAAGGTCATGCATTGTGATACAACCAAAGGGATTTGGGAAAGTTATAGACCATCTATAAACGAGACACCAAAGTTAAGTTGGAAAAGTTTTAGACTCATCATAGGTAGTTTGAAAGTTTGAGAATGAAAGAGGATGAAAGCATTGCATCTTATCTATTGAGAGTATATGAAGTGTTAAATATCATAGAGGTCTAGGAGATAATTTAGAAGAATCAACAGTAGTAAAAAGGTACTAATATCCTTGAATTCTAAGTTTGATTCAAAAGTGTTTGCATTAGAGGAGATTAAAGATATTAACACACTATAGTTGGATGAGCTTCATGGCATCTTGACTGCCTATGAAATGAGAACAAATGATGGAAGATCTTCCAAGAAGGAAGATGCATTCAAATTTGAGAAGTCATAAGGTAATAAATCTAATGATGATGACACAGACATTGTTGATGATAAGATAGAAGCCATGTTTATTAGAAAACTAGGGAGAGGGTAAGGTAAGTATAAAGGAAAATTACCATTCAAATGATTTAAATATGGTGATATTGATCACTTTACATCTAAGTGTCCTAACAAGATAATACTAAGAATGATGAATAACATGATGAACATCATGGTGATGATAAGAAGGTCTATAATCCTGACAAAAGCAAAAAAAAATTAGGAAGTATGAAGTTAATAAAAGATCATTCAAGAATAAGAGAAGTTTCTATACCAAAGAAGATAATAGCTCATCTAATTTAAGTGACATAAGTACATCTGATAGTGATGATGATAATAATGATCATGTTAATAATGAAACCTTATTCATGTATATAGAAACAAACAATGAGGGTTGCTCAAAATGGAAAGGCTTTATGGATGATGAAGAATTAGATGAAGAAGAGGTTGAAGTGAGACTTGAGGTAGAATTGGTGAGTGCTCTAGAGGAGTTAAAGTTCCAAAGAAGGAATAATCACAAACTAAGATCATTGGTTAAGATTTATGAGGATCAAATCAATATATTTTAAGAGAGACTAAGAATCAACACCAATGAACTTGAGGAGATCATCAAATAGTTATAAACTCAAATTGAAATTATCTCTACAAATCTTAAGACCAAGGAAGAAGAATTCATCAAGTTTGAAACTAAAATGGAGTCCTTGAAGGTAGAACTAGATCAGGCATTAATCAAGTTGAGACACATCAGAGATTTGAGAAGAGTACTAAAGTTCTTAGTGATATTTTGAGTATTCAAAGGTCTTTACATGAAAAGATAGGTCTTGGGTTAAAATAAGACCAAAAAGAGATCAAGAAGAGTCAGACCTCGAAGACCTATGTATAGATTCTCAAATATGAGACTCAGAGTGATTATCAACAAGTCAAGAATACCAACATGAAGAGACCAATTAGGTAACCTAATGCAATGAGGTATATAAATCTTTTAATGGTTATTATTTTTCTTGTCATAACTTTGGTCATAGATCAAGTGATTGTAGAATGGTCTCAAGAAATGAGTTATCATGAGACCATGTGAGGAGTGATCAATCAAGAGGTATTTACATAATTGTTGTTTGTTATTGTTGTCACAATATGGTAAACATTTCAAAATTGTCTTAATGGAGTTAGAAGGCTCTTAAAACTTAACAAGGTATATGGAGTTCCTAGAGTGCATGATAAGAGTCAAACATTGTTATGGAAGCCAAAGAAAGTTAAGACTATTCATATTGAGCCCAATGGTCAAGATGTATTATTTGACAAGATATATCAAGGATCAAAAGTGAAGGAATGTCAAGAACACTTTTTATCAGCATGTATTGACAAGGTAGTCAAAGAGAAGAAGAAGAACAAGACAAGATAGATGAGTCAAATGCTTTAGTCAATCCTAAGTAGATTCTAAGAAGGGACTATCAATCTCATGATTACAATATAGCTGAGGAAAATGGTTTGGAGATATGGGAATCCCCTAAGTTCATGGAGTTTTGAGATCCTTATGAAAATGGGTGACTCCATTAGGCTTCATGGAGACACTCTTCTATCAGTAGAAGCATGAGGTTATATTTAAAGAAGGACTCATCTTGAGAGGATTCTAGGTTGTCTATGTTGTAAGGTATGAGTTATTTTATTTATAGCTTGATTTGTGTTGAGAAGTGGTATTTGTATCAAAACACTTGAAGGAGGTTAAGAAATTTTTATGATTTTTGATGACTCATATGATGAGCACAAGATATGAGGACAAAAGGGGAGCTAATCAGATAATTCATTAGCTTTAAGAGTAAATAAGTAAATGGTCAATGCCAAAGAAGGTATATAAAAAACATGAAGACAGGTTGAAGAATGTGGCCAATATTGAGAGCATGTTTATATTATGCTTCATATACTCTATGATCCTATTACCAAAGAGGCAGAGAGCTCATAAAGAGAGAAAGTTTATAATGTGAAAAGTATCTTGTTTAGAGATGTTTCTAAGAATGGTTTCCATCTTGTAACTCAAGAGTAGAGTATGGAATTAGGGGGAGTTTTGTATCTCTATGTTGTGAAGTGTTAAGATAGTGATAAGAAGCATGGTTTCTTGAGGTACAGTTCAAATGTTCCATAAGTTGTCTACAACAACTAGTATAAGCTTAAGGTGAGTTTTATCAACATTTCTCTATGTTGTGCATTAGAATTAAAGTCCAAGGATCATATGGTAGTTTTTAGAAAACCCTTTTTCATTCATGTCAAAAGTGGGGAAATGAGCATATGGGAAAAGTACCATTTTTAAGTATTTTCATTTTTTAGTATGTTTTCCATTAATATATTTTCCATCAATGACAAAGGGGTAGTTTGTTAGCATGTTATTGTCATTGATGTCAAAAGGGTGTATGATGCAAAGGCATAATGGTCATTGATGTTAAATATGTATCATGTTAAGATTTTAATATAAATCTTGATGTCAAATGTGAATAAGGAAAAATGGTAGTATGTGATATGTCAAGGCACATAAGAGTGTTGCATTGATGAGCATTATCATAACTGGTGTGAACATGGAAGGTATAGGTCATAGAAGATGTTTGAACACCACTAGTATCTTCATAGGAAGCCATGTGATGAGATGCATTTGAATGCAAGAGATAATTTGAAGGAAAATAATGTTTTATGGTTGCATGAAGGCATAGGTCAAGGTGTCAAATGTGTTCAAGTGCATGGAATAAAGATGTCTAGTCATATGAAGATTGGTCATGTAAAATAGGTATGTATGAGTTTATGGAATATTGTTGTCATTAGAAACGTAATGGTGTAGTGATATGAGTGTGGTGTAATGTCTTATAACTTCTTGGTTGATGTTTTTTTGAGGTTATGACATGGAAGGAATAGGTCAAGGCATCAAGTGTATTGGAAGCTTGAGTCTAGTCATGGCATATAGAGTTGGTGGCATGATTAGTTGAGTGAAATTAGGCATGTGATCTGTTTTAAAGGCTATTTGATCATGTATTTAAGTCATTTTAACACTCATAATAGTTTTAGGGTGAGCCTATAGAAGTAGGACCTTTAGTCTTGGTCTATACTTGGACCCTACCTGGCTTAATGAGGTATCATGATCTATTATAAAAGCATGTGAAGGATTTATGGTAGTGTTTAATCATGAGATAGGTTTCATGTCATGAGAGTGAGATTTTGAACATTAAAATTAGGTTTTAATATCATGGAAAGAGGCATGAAGGTCAATTCAAGGCCTAGTACGGTATGAAGACTATGGTGTAGAGAAAGAGTGTAGCCTAATGGGGTGTCAAGATTAGTTTCCAGGAAAGTGTGATTAGGTGAGCATTAAAAAAGGTGAATTAATTTTTTTATTCATGTGCATGAATTTTTAGGTTTTATTTTAAAAGAAAAGGAATAAAAATTTGTTTAGAGGTCTCTCGAATGCTTAAAATGAAGGGTTCTCAACCTAAAAAGGATTTTATTGTGCTCATTAGCTCATCAAACCTTTACATGGGAACATAATATATTCATGAGATATGGGTAAGGGTCCTATGTGAAATTTATATGCATTAGGTTTTGAATTTATGGGTTATGCTTTATGAATGATTGTTAACACTATAGATAGGTTTAAACCCTCTTATAACCCTAATAAGGCCCTGATGTTTAAAATGTTTATAAAAAGTGACAACAATGGATTGGTATGCCTAGGTAAGATTTTTTATATTGTATTTTACTCTCCCAAGTTCCTCTATGTGGTAGTGGTGGTTAGTCAGATGAGAGAAAAAATGTGTAGATATAGGCTTGTCTATAAATAATTTATTGTAGTAGTCAAAATTTGCATTAGTCAAGAAAAGTAAATGGATGGAAGAATGAGTTAGAGACTTACACTATATTTACATGAATGTTTTTGAATAGTTTACACCCTTTAAGTGTGCTACACTAGTCATCTAAGGTAGCCAGTCGCTAACATGCCTAATGGTGTAAATAGTGAAAAACCCAGGCGATAGTGAGAAGATGAATTGGAATGTGTTTTCATGATAGTATGATGAAACCAAGTGCATATAAATTTTATTAAAGACTTATAAAAAAAATTATGTTTTTTATAAGTTTTTTAGGTTAGTAAATATGGTGAAAAAGTTGCTCATAAGTTGACCTATTTGGTTTGAATAAGATAGTGAGATATAAGGCCATGAGATTGGTCTGAAAGACCAATATTTTCCATTAGACCATATGATATTTCTATGTGAATATGGTATGTATATCTCATATGACCATATAAATTCATCATAAGTCATGTAAATTGTCTATACAGGTGTTGGAGGTATGGGTCACCATGACTGATCTTTAAGGTAATATGGTAGTTCTAAGTGATTGAGTTGCAGAGATGTTCTTGAGCTCTTATATCCTAAGTGGAAGTGTCTAATGCATTTGTTAATGGCACTTAGGTCATTTAATATATATATATATATATATATATATATATATATATATTAAATGACCTAAATGCCATTAGCAAATGCATTAGACACTTCCACTTAGGATATAAGAGCTCAAGAACATCTCTGCAACTCAATCACTTAGAATATATATATGTATATATAATTTATTTATCATATTTAAATGGATTAAGTATATTTTAGCTTCACTTTATCAAGATAGACTTTTGAAGTACAAAGGCCTAATAGGATAATTTATCATAAAAGAGGTTTCATGGTATGAATAAAAGACACAAGTCTAACCAAGTATAGAGGAGGTTAGTATAGGTATATTTATAATTAATTTAATGTTTTTTATGTTTTGGATAAATCCATCTAGGCCCAAGAGAATCAAGTTTTGGCATTAAGAGATAGACCTAAAGCAATTAGGTCTCCATGAGACCTAAAAGTGAAATGAAGCCTAATTGAGTCATGTCAAACCAAAATTGACTCAAATATCCTTTTATTCATGTCAATAATCTTTCAAAATACCTAATATATATCTAACCTAAGACTTTAAGGGTGTGTGGTTGTCTAAGTCATATATAAACAAGGAATGGTATATATACAATGTAGTTTTAGGCCTATTTGAGAAAGCTAAGAGGAAGAAAATGAAATAAAAGATTGAATAATATTAGGATTAATTTTATACGATCATAAGAGTGTATATAAACTATCATTAAAATATAATAGGAGTTTTGTGTAATAAAATAAAGGTCATATGATCTAATTTGTCTTGAAGAGACCTAATTAAGTGAAGAAGCCTAGAAGGAAGTTTGAGAGGGTTAAAGAGTGTGAAGAGATAAATAAGGTGACCATAATCTATTATGTGAAATATGTTATTAAGGTGATAAAATAAAACAAGTGGCTGAGTTGGTGCTAAGTAATCTAGGGAGTTGGTGCCTCCTTGCAAGTAGGTGCTTGTCTAGTTGGGGTTGGTGATCCATGTCGAGCTAGTGATTAAATAAATTTGGTTTTTATCTTATAGGAAATTAGTCCATTTGTATATATCAGTGGGTTTTCTTCCCCTTGATGGTTTCCCACATATGTGATGTGTTCTTGTATTTCATTATTATGTGGATAGTTGCTTATGAATTCTAGACCTATATGTTTGCTTGAATGATTCATAATTACTTAAGTGTAATTGATTGAAAGGTTTTTAAGGATGATTCACCCCCCCCCCCCATTAGTAATGTGTGATTCCAACAAGAACTCTATGGAAATATTTGAATAAGTAAAAATAATTTTAATGGGATGAACTTCTATTGGTGAGGGTTCGTGACAAGTTGTTCCATTTCTAGGGAAGATGGTTCTTTAATTTCTTGTAGTTGTTGCATGATGAATTTATGATGATAGGAAAAAGTGAGAACTAAATAAATGAGAGGTATGTTTCAAGGCATTTATTTAAGTTATTATAATAAATTCTAATGAGTTTTTGAAGAGGATTAACTAGCATGGGGCTTAGAAGGTAAAATATTTTTAGTAGAAAGAGAGGTAGTTGGAGCTTTAGATTGAGGAACTGGTTCCTCATTGGTTTTTGAAGGTAGGTTAGTGGTAGTAGTATCTTTGAGAAGTTGATCTTCTAGTGATGGTTTCCTTGGTTATATGATGGGGTCTTTGTGGGTGGCTTCACATCGATAATTAACTTTAGCCACATTTATGTATTAGGAATTAGTGTAGTATTAATCATAGTCAGTGTTAATTACATATGTATCCTTGTTGGACTATTGAGGGTTGGATGTGGATAAATTTTTTGGATTATTATAAGAAGAAGATTTGAAATAATTTTTATTTTGAGAAGCATTAACATAATCATGATGATATATTTGGATCATGGTATCATGATTGAATGTATCTCCTAACATAAAAGAAATGTAAAATTTTGTAAGCCCACAACATGTTTCATGGGAATGACCTATATCATAATGAAACCATAAATTTTTTTGGTATCATACCATTAAGGGGAATTATTGGCATACGTGAATGGTTTAAAAGGCATTAAAATTTATTTCATTTATTGAATAATTAATAGTTTATGGAAAGGTTGGGAATTATCCATTTTGGTTACTCTTGATTTTAGTTGATTAGGATTTTAGGTGATTTCATTGGTTGAATGTTGGAAAGATCCCTTGATGATTTTAGTATTTGGTTAAAACTATTTCATTAAAAAGTCTTATCACTTTGATTGATCTATAACATCATTTAAAGTTTGGGGAGAAAAATTTCAAACCTTTTATTGAAGGGAAGGTGTTAAGTCTATTATAAAAAATTTGAACAAGTTATCATTAGTCATGTTGTGATCAGTTTTGTGAGCCAAAGATTTTCATTATTTGATAAAATCATGAGCTAATTTGGTAGGGGATTGATTGGCATTGATGAAATGACTAAGTCAATTTTTGGGAAGATCATTATGTTGAAATTCCTTAACTAAAGGATTGACTAAATCTTCAAGTTACCATAGAGAGTGTTGGGGGAGTTGGTTATACCATTTAACTAAAAAAATTGTAGTGTAAAAGGTATTAGTTTGTATCCACTCTTTATAAAGATTATGGAATGCATTGAGAAAAGATGTGGGGTCTTTAGTCCCATCATATTTAATAGTTGGAGATTAATTACCATTATTAATAGATATAATGAAAGGGGGTAAAGGTTTATTTTTAATGTGTTAAAGAACCTTGTTGTTCATAATAAATTGGGGAATGATATTTCTTATGACATATTTAAGAGGTGGAGGGATGAAATTTTGGTTATTTTGGGGAATAAGAATAAGGGGTTGATTATCCATGTTTATAAAATGATGTTGTAGTTGCATCATTTGAGAGGTATTAGATGTTTTAATGATGTTCATTTATTGCACTATTTGTGCAAGAATTTGAGTTGTATCAATTGGTGGGTTAGTGTTGGGAAGAGGCTTATTGGGATTGGTAGGAGAGATATTCCCTGAATTGCTATTAGGGGGAGGGTTACTAGGTGGTATAATTTTAGGAGGAAGGTTATTGGTGTTGATAAGGTTTCTTATGGGGCTATTTGTTAGACTTGTGTCAATTACCCCCATAGTATAGTAAGGTGTCCTATTGGAATGCATTGAGAAAAGATGTGGGGTCTTTAGTCCCATCATATTTAATAGTTCAAGATTAATTACCATTATTAATAGATATAATGAAAGGGGGTAAAGGTTTATTTTTAATGTGTTAAAGAACCTTGTTGTTCATAATAAATTGGGGAATGGTATTTCTTATGACATAATTAAGAGGTGGAGGGATGAAATTTTGGTTATTTTGGGGAATAAGAATAAGGGGTTGATTATCCATGTTTATAAAATGATGTTGTAGTTGCTGCATCATTTGAGAGGTATTAGATGTTTTAATGATGTTCATTTATTGCACTATTTGTGCAAGAATTTGAGTTGTATCAATTGGTGGGTTAGTGTTGGGAAGAGGCTTATTAGGATTGGTAGGAGAGATATTCCCTGAATTGCTATTAGGGGGAGGGTTACTAGGTGGTATAATTTTAGGAGGAAGGTTATTGGTGTTGATAAGGTTTATTATGGGGATATTTGTTAGACTTGTGTCAATTACCCCCATAGTATAGTAAGGTATCCTATTGGAATGCATTGAGAAAAGATGTGGGGTCTTTAGTCCCATCATATTTAATAGTTTGAGATTAATTACCATTATTAATAGATATAATGAAAGGGGGTAAAGGTTTATTTTTAATGTGTTAAATAACCTTGTTGTTCATAATAAATTGGGGAATGATATTTCTTATGACATATTTAAGAGGTGGAGGGATGAAATTTTTGGTTATTTTGGGGAATAAGAATAAGGGGTTGATTATCCATGTTTATAAAATGATGTTGTAGTTGCATCATTTGAGAGGTATTAGATGTTTTAATGATGTTCATTTATTGCACTATTTGTGCAAGAATTTGAGTTGTATCAATTGGTGGGTTAGTGTTGGGAAGAGGCTTATTGGGATTGGTAGGAGAGATATTCCCTGAATTGCTATTAGGGGGAGGGTTACTAGGTGGTATAATTTTAGGAGGAAGGTTATTGGTGTTGATAAGGTTTCTTATGGGGCTATTTGTTAGACTTGTGTCAATTACCCCCATAGTATAGTAAGGTGTCCTGAAGTGAGAATTATCTTGATAATTATATAATGGATTTGATTTACTAATCTCGTCTATTGGAGTGATTTGGAACATATTATAGTTAAAATATGAGGGATGACAAAAGGTTCTCCAAGAGTGAAGATCATCCTAGGTAGCTAAGGTAGGAAGAAAATAACATCCCATATAACATCTAAATGAATTTAGGGTGTCCAAAAATATTATGATAGGGGATTTCATGATTCTTGAAGGTGGAATATAAAATTAGGAAGCAAATAGGAAAAATAAGGACAGAGTCATCCACATATAGAATAGTATCAGCCAAGAGGTACAAAGTCAATAGGTTCCACAGAGTCTATGGGAAAGTTCAACACCATAGGATGAAAAAGATAGTCAAACTACTTGACTATGTTTTGCAAGTGGTAAAACTAATGTAGAATAGAAAGATACATAGTTAAATAGGTTGATTGTCTATTGAAGATGAAGAAACTGAATAAGATAAAAATATACACATTTGGATAGGTTGACTTTTTACTTTAGATGGATAAACTAAAAAAGTTAAAAATATACATAGTCATATAGGTTGAGTGTGTATTCCAAAGGGAGAAACTAAATAGGCTAAAAAGATACATAGGCATATAAGGTGACTTTATACTAAAGATAAGCAAAACTAATAGTCTATAAAATATCATGTCAATAGGCATGAATATGTTTTGAAAAGAATAAAGAAATTACAAGATAATAGCTAAGAAAATATAATAAAACACATAAGAAATCAAATCAATGTGTTTGATCTAATTATAACACACAACTCAAACATTATACTAGCACTAGCTAGTAAAAGTTTTACAATACAAAATATAATAATCAAAGAGAAAGAAAAAAACCTTGAATGGAAATGCTAAGCTAAGTGGTCATTCCTAAATGTTATTAATTTATAATAAATTTTGAAATTAATGTGATAGGGAGTTAGATGTAAGAAGAAACTAAAAATAAATCTATGGATAGTTTTACATAGTTTAAGCTAAAATGGATATGTATTGGTGATGGTATTATTTTCATATTTGGGCCTACCTCCTCACTTCACAACCCCATAGTGACAAGGGTGTTGGGTGCTTTGCTAATATATACCATCAACCACATGTTTATACTTGGATAAAAAACCATGTCGACTTTTCCCTTGGTGATTAAATCCAAGTAAATAGGGCTTAGAAAGAAAATGTTTATTATTTTTTAGTGTTAAGTGATTTGGAAGTGTGTGAAAAAGAGAAAAAATAGTGTGACTAAATTGGTAAATTTAAAACCACCTAATTATTCTATGTTTTTTACTCTAAGCATGCAAGCAACTAAAATGAAAAATGAATTAATTAGTAGTAAAATAGGTTAATTTATTTTACTGTGAATATTACATAGTTCATTTAGGAAACACTATATGCAAACAATACAAAACAAAGTCGATAGGGTGACTACTATTATACAAAACCAATATCTAGAAGAACACAATCGAATAGGTTGAATGAGTCTTCTAGAGAGAAGAGAAGCTATACAAGTGTTTCAAACTATTCAACTCAATTCATTATAAGGTTATAGTTTTATAGACTATAAATTATGAAAAATAAGATTGTAAATGATAAATAAAAATGACATAGAAGGTAAGAATGAACCTTGGTAATTTTGAAGATGCTTCATTTGCAAATTTTATGTTGTGTTACTCAAATGCTGATTTTTATATTTTATGAATAGATTTGAATATGTCGATGAAGTCTACAAAACCTATGTGCAAAAAATAATCTATGGATAGAGTTGACTGGTTTGACTAAGTTTAAAAACTTATATGTTAAAAAAGGAGAACTATGAATAGAGTCAACTAGGTTGACAAAGTCTAAAATCCTATGATTAAATAAGAGAATCATGTTGAGATGATCGATCCAATCACCTATATTTGGATAAGACCTACATATATAAAATAGAGTCAATTAGGAGTGACTGTGTGTTAAACTTGTGCACAAAATGTTAGATTGTATTGACAGGTTTGATATAATAATTCAAAAATAAAAATAAATAATACGATAATAAAATGAATACATAAAATAAAACCTACAAGGGTTAGATTCATGTTAGGTTCACCATAATGTATACAATGGAAAATGTAGTTGATCTACAAATCAACCCTAGCTCAAAGAAGATAAATCACACTTACACTTCTACTTGTTGGTACACTTATATAATCAGGGTCATGATCAAGCTGGATCCACTAGACCTAAACAAGGAGTACCTTACCTCATTAATGTCAATAGAGAGGCTTTCAAATCCTCTATTCAATTAACACCATGCAATAACCCTAGTTAGGCTTATGTTTTCTATATTCATAAAGTAAATACAAATTAAAATTAAATTTAACATAGTGCTCACCAAAGCTTGTGGCATAAAATGGGGGTAATAAACATAAAAAAGTAAACATGCATAAATTAATTATAATTGAGTTATGTATAGATATAACCTTAATGCATGGAGAGAGAAATACATTCAAAATCCATAACTTATGCTACTTCTATCTAATAAAATAGATGAGTAAAGTTAAAGATACTTACCTTGAAGATGAACCTATTGAGACTCACTCTCTCCCTTGCCCAAAGGTGCTTCATAAGAAGTTGTTATGTATTTTTGAAGAATCTAAGGATGGATAATGGACTATAGTCTAGCCAAGGACCTCCTAGTGAATCTCAATCTTTCATAAGACAAATGTTCTTCTCTCTATGTATAAACCCTAAGTAATAACTCTTCAATTTGAATGGTGGAAGAATAGATTGTAAAGAGGTGCAAATGATTAATTAACTCTATCTCTCTCCCTATGAAATGGTGAAAATAATGTGTATATATGGCTGAATCTAACCCTTAACCTTTCTAAAAATGTAAACAATATAGTTGGCCTAATAAACCCTATATTGTTAATTAATAAAATAAAGTTAGGTATAAAACTAGGTTAGCCAAGACCGACAGAGTCTCGTTACATGAAAATTTAATTTAAATATAGAGTCAACTTAGGCTTACTTTATTCAGTAAATGTCAAAAAGAGTTTTTGGCTTAGATAGGAGATGAATAAGGTGGTGAATTGCTTGGAGGAGTGTGTAAGGGATGTGTCAAAGCTTAGGTAAGTGTATATAAGATGTTTGTGTAGATTAAAAGTGGTGGTATAGGGGAAAATAATATTTCAAAGAACTAATGGTCTACCCACCCCTTTCATGATGCACCCTTTAAAGCATGCACTCCGAAAGATTGAGACCCAATAGGTTCTTACAAGAGAGAAAGCATTAGTAATTGATAAAGTTTGAAAATATTTTGTGTATATACTTTCCATATATGTAAAAAAATATATATGTTTTCCATATATATATGGAAATCATATATACTTTCCAATATAAATATGCATTTTACATTTCTATATATATGTGGAAAGTGTATATATATGGAAAGTATATATGCTTTCCATATATGTATGGAAAACATATATACTCTCCATATATATACTTTCTATATATATATATGAAAATTGTATATATATGGAAAGTATATATGCTCTTTATATATATAGAAATCATATATACTTGTATATATAAATGGAGCATATATACTTATGTATATATATGAAGTATATATGATTTCCATATGTATGGAAAATGTTTATATATATGTTTTCGATTTATGGAAAGTGTATATAATTGTGTGTGTGTGTGTGTGTGTGTGTGTGTGTGTGTGTGTGTGTGTGTGGAAAGTATATATATGTATACATTTTATATGGAAAGTGTATCATAGGATTACAAGGATGATTTTTATTTTCTCTTGTTAGTGTAATAAAAAAAAATCAACAAAAATATCATTTCAAGCCTAAGACCTAGGGAGATCAATATAACAAACAAGACAAAAAAGGCAACAAGAAGACAAAATGACACTTTTACCTTTCTACATGATTCAAATGTCTTGTTGGCATTAAAGCTAGCTTATACTCAGCTTATAGATAATGGATTCTTTATTGACGTTAATGCTTTGTGGGCATCACCTCCCCTTATTCACTTCAAGTTTGGCCTTGGCATGAATTGGTTGTTTGAAGCTCTTCTTGATAATTTTCCATAGTAAGTGTGCATAAGAAAACTTGTTTAGAAATGGTCATGGCACTTTTATTTATAGGTTTTCAACTAACTATAACCCAAGTGTTAATGGTTAGGGTTAATATTGGGACTAAAAATGCAATTAATTAAGTATTTAATTATGCATTTATGGAGGCATGGCTCAACATTTTTTATTTTTATGGTATTTATATTGATATTTTGTAATTATTAACTTTGAGGATGATGACATCATCATGACCTCATATTTTGTTGAAAATATCTTTTTTGAAATTACATATTCACTAATTCAACATGGAATTTCCACTTAATCATGTAATTTGATTTGTTTGGTTAATTAATTATGCTGAATATTTTGGTCATTTTAATAATTAGGTTAAGTTCCCCATTTAATTGGTTGAAAATGTTAGTTTTTTTGGCTACAAGATAATTAGGGATGAATTCATGAGAGGTTATCAATATGTACAAGGTATTGACCCAAATAGGGATGCATTGATGTAATTTTGGTCACTTACGTCCAATGTGTAGATGAATTTTGGATGTTCAATGATTTTTAGGATTAATTTGCATAGTTTTATAGAAATTAGTCTTAAGTCCATTTAGATACGAAAGTGGCCAAAAAGGAGTGTCTACATTTTGGCCCTATTTGAGAAGTAATTGTAAATAAATGAGCATCGTAACATCTTCTCAAATAATGAAAAAGTTGTTATGTTGAACATTTTAATGATTGAAGAATGATGATCCAAACAAAGTTTGGGAAGCCTATGATGTCCCCTCGAGGGAGTGGCTAAACCATAATATTGATGGATGGTCCCTTGAAAATAAATAATAATAATAATAATTAAATTAACCCATGGATTAGATTAATCCAATCCAACTAATACTGCACACATTGATTTCCAATGAGAATAGAATTAATGTATTGATAACCATAGGTTTTTAAAATCCAACAGGTATAGGTTCATGCCCTAGAGGGTGAATCTTGATTGAATTATGATTTTACCCAATAGGATATATTTGATCATGGATAAATTGATTTTTCCCTAATAGGATAGATTGGTAAGCATAAATCAAGGATATAACTCATGTCAAAGATTAAATATGAGCAAGCACAAACATAGGTACAATGGTATAATGACTTTTTAAAATTGAAGAAGCCACAAATAATTAGGCACATGAGGATGTACAAAGTGATGAAAGAGATTATTAGAATAAGATAGTGATAATTATGGTATAAATGGTGATAATGGTGGTGATGATGGTGGCTCACCTATCTTGAGATACATCATGTATCCAAGAGATACCTACATAGTCTGAATGGGTCTTAGGCTAATGTAGTTCTCCTAGAAGTGGGAGAAAATGGAATGAGGAATGAAAAAATAGATTAATAAGAATTGATAAATGTGAATGATTCAGTTATACCTACTAATGCAAAGATTCATGTCTTGACTAGCATTGAGCATTGATACAACTATAATGGTCAACTAGTTTTGATTTGATCAAGAAAAAGAGGACAATTGCCAAAGTGAACAAGGAGAATTATCATTACACCATTTTTTTAAGATCACATGCCAATTATTTAATTTGGCATGAGACATTGTATACATAATTATAATTAAATCATGGTAACACTAGATGTCATAAGTGTAGGACTGACTCTCAATCTTATAGATAATTATAAACAACACACCCATGATAAAAAAACATGATGATAATGCTAGCATATGAATATGGATGGACTCAAGTATAATTCTTAAGGAATCACCCTATGAACATGTATGCATTGAGTCAAGTCAAAAATAATGAAAGTAAATAAATAGGGAAATAAATAAATAAGCAAACAAACACACATAAAGCTTACAAATAAATATAATAGAAAGAATCATGTCATTATCCAAGTCAACACCTATGTGTGAAGGCTCAATGAAATGATAAATGGATGGTTCCCCCAAGCAAGGTTATATTCAGCATAATGGCATGTGGGGATAATA
Organism: Torreya grandis; assembly: GCA_037957365.1. Taxonomy (NCBI): domain Eukaryota; kingdom Viridiplantae; phylum Streptophyta; class Pinopsida; order Cupressales; family Taxaceae; genus Torreya; species Torreya grandis. The sequence continues at coordinate 2,288,719 of JARHVA010002094.1, read as the reverse complement.
TATCATGGTATAAGCTACATATTTTGATTTTCCCCAGTATAATGGAAGTTGTGAACTTGGCCTAAAAGTGTAAATGGGAACCAACCACAAATTTTCCCCTATAGAGTAAATTTAGGAAGGACACATCCTAACAAATTTTTTAAGTAATTGGCTTAATGACTAAGTTGCCCCAAAGTGGGCAAATTGAAGATATTCAACTAGGTTTAGGACAAGACAATTTTTTTTTGGATTTTGGGGCTTTATATCTCTCTAGGAGATTGTAAGCCATTTTTAAATGTTTAGGTTTTTCTGGCTTAATATAACCCATAGAGATTGTAAACCTATTCTAATTTTTTGGTCTTTTGCACTATTTTAAATGCTTTTAATCTTTTTAATGTCTAAAATCAATGGAGGATTAAGAGATGTAGAATGGGTAAAGCTCAAAAAATGTCAAAATTATTGCCTAAGTTGCTTACAAAACAATTAGAACATGGCTTTGGTTGCTCATAAAATGGAAATAGTGTGGCTTAGATTTCTCATAAAATTATGATAGTGTGACATAGGTTACTTGTAAAATTATGAGAGAATGGCTTAAATTACTCATAAAATAGAGAGAGTGTGGCTTAGATTACTCATAAAATGGAGAGATCGTGTCTCAAGTTACCCACAAAATGATGAGAGTGTGGTTTAGATTGCTAAAAAAATTGTCAGATCATGGAAATAGGGGTGGTCAAACTGACCTCAAAAAATATTGTTCTCTTTTTACATAGTCCAAATGTACCTCAATCCACTATAGTTCTCCCAAAAGTGGGGGATCAAACTAAGTAAAATTAGGTTTTCAGGAATAGGCAAATGACACACCAAGGCAAGGTATGAAAGGAATATAAGGTGAGGTAAATGGAAAATCATTATTTTGTGGTATCTACTAATGTGGAGATGCACATCTATATTAACATATGGTACAACAAAAATAGTCAATAAACTAGATCTATATTCCACACCCCTTATGAATAGCTACTCTATCAAGAACATGTTGTTGATTTAGACTCCATTACTGCTATTGTGATCTTTGTTGGTCATTAATTATATTCCCCTCAAACCTCTAGACAAGAATTATTCATATCTTTGATTAAGGAAAGTGTATTCAAGAATGGTAAATAATGATAAACATTGGATAAAAGGTCTGATTTAGCAATGGAATGCAGATTTGTAATGGAATGTATAATGGTTGGGTAATAACTGAAGATCAATATTTTTAGTCACACATAATGTTGTTGATTTTGGATTTGACATAATTTTGGTTGTGGTGGGGTTGAATAATTATGAATATGCTCCCAATAGGACCACTGTATTTGTCTATTATTTAAGCTTGAGGGATTTTTCAATATAATTATGTTGTAGATTGGAATTTATACTAATGTTATCCTCAATAAGGTCTTCATCAAGTAATGAAGAATTTTTGTGCTCAAATATTGGCACCTTGAATAGGATTTCACCAATAAATTTATCTTAATTGTCCCATATCACCTCCAAAAAGGTTCCACTAAGGATCATTGAATTTTGACTTTGATTATCTTCTAGCACCTCAAACAAGGTTTCACTATAAAATGTTGAGTTTGGACTTTGATTTCCCCCTAGCACCTTCGAGAAGGTTTCACTATGAGATTTTTCTTATTTAGACTAAATGTTGTCTTAGTACCCATTATATTATATAATTGATATGTCACCATTAATTTAGTTCAATAATGTGTGATTCTATCAATCTTAGTCATCATCTGTGAGAGGTGAAATGTCAATATAATGGTTAGGCTAATTAAAAGTAAAGGGATATAAAATTTTAATGGAAGGTATAGTGTCAATGTAATGGTAATAGGTATCACAATCCTTGTAGATATTATTATTATTATAACTTGTGTTGATTCTAAAAAAAACATCCTCAACAAATGTAGAAGGCTCACAAATGTGTACAATTTGATCTGTAAAGAGTTTGTAGCCAATGCTATAAAATCCACTAATGTATTCTAATTTTGAAGATAATTTTGACTTAAAAGACTCTAAATTTTATTTTGATACTAAATTTGATTCTAATTCTAATGATAAATATGAAATTGGTTTAAAAACTAAACTTGACTCTAAATATGATTCTTCTTTTGGTGTAGACATTGAACACAATGTTGGATTAGAAATGGAACATGTTTTTAATGTAGGCATAAACATGTCATATTGAATGTTTGGTAATGGATTATTATTTTAATGTGATTTAGTAATAGGTTTTTTTTGTAAATAGGTTCATATAATATGGGTTCAACAAAGACTGGCTTATCAAAGTGAGATTCTTCAAGGATAGGGTAATGGTCGAAAGGTGGCTCAAAAAAGATTGGATTATCAAAGTGATGTACCTCAAAGGTATGGAAATGGTTAAATGGTGATTTATCATAGGTTGAATCATCATGAATATGTTTTTCAAAAAAAATATAAAGTATTGGTTGGTTATCTTGGCCTTGGCTTACTCTGGTTTGTAAAATCTTAGATTTGGACACACTTTGTTCTCTAATAAATGATTGCTCTTGGAGAGGTAATGATTGAATTTGATATAAATCTCAGATCGGATTGGATGTTATAAATATTTATTGTTATAAATAAGGTTATTCAATCATTCTTTAGGAAATTCATATGGGAATCTAGCTCTAACTCTCAATGATTTTAGAAGGGCTACATCTCTATTCTCAACTAGTCATTTGTCAAACTAGATTTGGAAATGAGTTGATGATGCACTAAATGGATTATATTTTTGGGTGTTATAAGGCATTTATTGGTGTGGTTTTGGCTCAATAATGATATCTCCACATTCAATAAATGTTTGGGCATGTTTTGTGAACCTCACACATTGATTAAGTGAATGGCCTTGAATCCCATGATACTCACAACATTTATTTGTTTAGTACTAGGGAGGTTTGAGATCATTTTCAAAAAAAGGTTGAGTATGTGGACACATAATTATGTTTATTATGACCAATTGATAAAATATGTATCTCAAGGATTCATTGGGTAAATTTTACACTTGGGTCCATGATTGGTTTTAAAGGCAAGATCCATGAAGTTGGAATTGGCCCCAAAGAGGAAGAAATTAGCTTTGGTCTTGGTAATTGATCCAAAGAGGATGGTCTTGGTATTGGTAATTGGCATGGCCTTGAAAAGGGTAAAATAGGTCTTAGTAATTGGCCCAAAGAAATTTATCTTTTGTAAATGATAATTGGCATGGATTGCCTTGTAAATTAAAAATTAGCCCATAGAGGGTAGTCTTGGCACTTGATAAGAAACTAACCCAAATAAGTGTAATCTTGGTCCTGATTAAAAATGGCCCCAAATAGCATGAACTTGGTACTTTAAAATAAATATGGCATAAATTTTCAAAATGAACCCTACTTTAGATTTGTTTGGCTCATTATTAATACGTGGGTTCAAATGTGAACCCTGATTGGATTGGAATGTGAGTTCAAATTAGACCTAAATTTGACATGGTTTGAAATGTGGGTCTATAAGGAACCCTAATTTTGGCATGGTTGTGCAAGTTTGTTTAAATAATTTATGTTTGGAAAAGGTCTATGTAAAATTGGCTTTGAACTTGGTCGATTTTGGACATGGAACTCAACAAGTGTGAATTTTATTTGGTTTGAGAAAATGGTTCAAATTTAGATGGACTTGTTCTAGGTCCAAGTTTGAAATTAACATTGGTCTATGAATAAGTCTTGGTTTGAAAAAAAATGGGACTTGGAATAGGTACTTGGTTGTGGTTTGAAATGGTTTGAATTAACATGGACTTGGAATTGGTCTAGGTCTAAGTGTGAAATTAGAATTGATCTAGGTTTAGGTTTAGGAACATGACATTGGTCTTGGAAAAGGACTTTTTATGGGAATTAAATTGACACCAATATTATGTCTAAAGACCTTGGTTTGAAACAAAATGGTACACTTGGTCCATATGAAACTTTTATATAAGGTCAAATGTGGTTTTTTTTTCTAAAAAGGAAATTAGATTTATGAAGTGAAAAATATGAATTTGGTCTAGGCAAAGGTCTTAAACCAAATTGAAAATTGATCCAAGTTAGATAATCTAAACACAAAGAGAGAACAACTCAAGCCCAGGTTGTAGGCAAGACTCAAGTGTAAACCAATTATTTTTATATTTGAACTTCAAAATAAGGATTTCAAAATTGGTTTTAGATACTTGTATTTTTAAATGAGCAATGGTCTAGACAAAAATGGGTAGATCAACAATTTATTTAATAAACAAATGGCATGAATTATTTTTTGAGGTTTTTTTGCCAAGGAAAATGGTTTAGATTGTTTTGGTAGTATAAAAACTATTTGTGTGAGTTTGTATGTAACATGTGGTTGTTTTTTTATGTTTATGACTTGGTTTAGTACAAATTAATTTTAGACACAAAATAAAGTAAATAATAATTAGCATCTAAGTGCATGCTTCTATGCTAAACTGACACAAGGTATGCATAGGATCCACCAAACTTCCACCAATATACTAGTTCTTGAAAGGAATTAATTATTAATCTAATAAATAAAGAGTGTATGTAGGTAGAGTGTTTTAATCCCTACTTTTTATCTCAAGAATAGATACTTGGAATATAATTTAAAGCACAAAAGTAACTCAACATTGGGAGGATAATCCTTAGCAAGTGGGGTTAATTAATCTAAAAAAAATTATTTGACTTTTTTAGATGGTCCACAAGTGCCTAGAAACACTTGGACATAATAAATATCCATAAATGGATTCAAAATACCTAGCTTATTATGAAATTATCTTTTCCCTTTCACAATTAATTCATCTATGTACTACTTGGTGAAGTCTAATGTCTAGACTGCCACTTGACCTGAGTCCCCTTCTAGTGGGTTAGGGTAATTGCTTAACCACTATTCTAGCAAATAGTACACTCCTTTTATATACCCCACTAGATAATAGGGGTTGGAATAATGTTAGGACATGAACCCTAGGTCAAAGTCCTCTTAAATAACTTGTGGGAAACTGCTCATAAGACAAAAAGAAAATAAAAATAATAACTAAGTCATTTTTGATTTATCCAAATTCTTAGGAATAAGGAAAGAGAATACATGAAATTTATTTGGGTAAACTCAATAAAAAAAGTAAAATAATGCATTTTTGGTCACCCAAGTTCCCTAAAGGGGATAAGGGGAGAGCATAGTTGCAAAATTTTACTAAAACTAATCTAGTGTTTTTGCAAAAAATGAAGATTAAAAAGAAAAGTTCTCTTAGGAACTCTAAGTATAAATGTGATTGTTATTTTTAAATACCTATGGAAATGTGATTAAAATTTGGGCTTTGTTTCTAACTTTGAAATAGAAATTTTTTTACATCACCAAAGTACAATGTGAAATGGTTTTTAAAACACTAAAAGAAATTTGAAATGGCTTTGTTAATGTGTTATACTCCTTATCTTTTGCTTAATTCCTTATAAGAAGCATCAGAGAATTGGTTTTTGCTTGGTTAGATTGTCTAAATAAAGAAAAAAATCAAAGTTTTAAGGTCTTGGTTTGGTCTCAAGGCAAAGTCCTCATTTATGAGATAATGTGATGTCATCATTTTTTCTATAAACATAGAAAAAATAGAGTGCAAAAAACTTGGTGAAGTTGTCGATTAGCAAGCACAAAGTCATTTATTATAACTATCAAAGTAATTGTTTTATTTGAAAAATAGACAAAGTTATCAATTTCATAAAAGCCTATTACCCAACAAAGTCACTATTTTTGAGAAGCAAAGTCATTACTTTCTCAGGGTGAAGTCATTATTTCCTAGAAAAAGAAATTTATAGGTCAAAGTCACTAATTTTAAGCAAAATAATTATTTCCCATAAAAGTTACTGATACTTAGTGGTAAAGTCATTAAAATCTTGGGTTTAAGTCACTGATTAGCAGTAAATAAAAACATGGGATTTTGGGTTAAAATTTCTAAAACTAAGGTCTAAAATGAGTTTTTTTGGCTCTTAAGAGGTCTAAAAATACTGCTATGATGACTATAGGGTGCGTAACCCACTAGGAATTCCAATATATATCATAGGATTATGAGGATGATGTTAGTTTAATAAACAAAAATAACTCAAAAAAACTAGCATTCCAAGCCTAAGACCTAGAGAGAGTACTATAAAAAACAAGACAAAAAGGCAATAAGAAGACAAAATGACACTTTTATCTTCCTTGATGATTTGAATGGCTTGTTGGCATGAAATTTGGCTTGTGCTTAGCTTGTGTACAATAGAGTCTTTATTGATGCTAATGATTTGTGGGAAACACCTCCCCTTGTTCATTTTGGGTTTGGATTTGGCATGAATTGGTTATGTGAAGTTCCTCTTTCAAATTACACATAGTAGATATTCACAAAAAAGCTTGTTTAGTAATGGTCATGGTACTTGTATTTATAGGTTTTCAACTAACTCTAACCCAATTGTAGTTAGACTAGGGTTCATATTGGGACTCCAAATGTAATTAATGTAGACTTCAATTATGTATTTATGGAGGCATGGATCAACATTTCTAATTTTTATAACATTTATGTTAATATTTTATAATTCTTGACTTTGAAGATGATGAAATAATCATAACCTCATATTTTATTGAAAAATATTTTTATAAATTACATATTTAGTAATTCAACATAAAATTTTCACTTAAGCATTTATTTTGATTTGCTTGGTTAATTAATTATGCTTAGTATTTTAGTCATTTCAATAATTGGGTTAAGTGCCATGTTTAATTGGTTGAAAATGTCAGTTTGCTTGGTTGCATCTTGACTATGGATGAATATGTGAAAAGTTATCATTTAGTATAGGGTAACACTCCAAATAGGGATGATTTAATAAAATTTTGGACACTCACATCCAATGTGTAGATAAATTTTGGATGTTTAGTAATTTCTAAGTTTACTTTGCATAATTTGGTAAAAACTATTTTAAAATCTATTTAGACACAGAAGTGGCCAAAAAAGAGTGTCTATAAAAAGTGTATATACTTTTCATATATGTGCTTTCCTTATATATAGAAAGTATATATACATATACATAAGTCTATGTACTTTACATATATATAAAGCATATATAATTTCCACATATATAGATGATTTATATATATGAAAAGCATAAATATAAAAAATGCATTGGAGTATTACCCTATACTAAATAATAACTTCTCATAGATTCATCCCCAATCAAGATGCGAGCAAGCAAGCTGACATTTTCAACCAATTAAACATGGTATTTTATATATGAAAAACATATATATATATATATATATATATATATATATATATATATATATGTATATGTATGTATATATGTATATATGTATATGTATATATATGTATATATATGTATATATATATATATATGTATATATGTATATATATATATATGTATATATATATATATATGTATATATATATATATGTATATATATATATATGTATGTATGTATATGTATGTATATGCATATGTCTATATATATACTTTTCATTAATATATATTCTTTCCATATATATGGAAATATATATATATGTGGAAAGTGTATATACTTTCCATATATATACATTTTTATATATACGTTATATGCATCATATATATAAATGTGTATATATATGTTAAGTATATATGTTTTATATTCTTATATATATATATATATATATATATATGTATATATATATATATATAGATATATATATATATATATATATATATGCAACACAAACACATAAATTTACATATATATGGAAAGCATATACATTTTCCATAGATATAAATGTATATATGTGAAAAGTATATATGCTTTCTATATATGCATATATGTTTTTCATATATATATGGAAAGTATATACATTTTTTATACATATCATTTATATACTTTTCATATATATATAAATAATATATATATATATATATATATATCAAAAATATATATACTTTTTATATATATCATTTTTCACATATATGGAAAGCATATATAGAAAGTATATATGCTTTCAATTTTTATATATTTATGTTTTCCATATATATATGAAAAATGTATATACTTTCCATATATATGCTTTCATATATATATGGAAAGTGTATATATTCTTGGAAAAAACATATAAAATATGTATGCTTTCACTTTACATATATATACTTTCTATATATATATATGAAAATGTATATATACACTTTTCATATATATGAAAAATATATATACTTTTCATATATATACATAAGTATATATTCTTTTCATATATATATGGAAAGAATATCTATTTACATACATATAGAAAAAAAAAAATCATATATATAGAAAGCATATATATACGTTTTCATATATGATTTCCATATATATGAAAAATATCTATATATATATATATATATATAAAGTATACATATTTTCTATAGATACACTTCCCATATATATTTTTAATATATAGATAGAAAGTATATATATGGAAAGTATATAAATTTTCTATATATGGAAAGTATATACATTTTAATATATATAGTTTTTATATATACACATAAGTATATATTATTTTCATCTATATATGGAAATACTATATATGGAAAACCTATATATGAAAATGTATATATATGCTTTCCACATATATATGAACAATATATATACTTTTCATATATAGGCTCTTCATATATAAGATTTTCATATATATTTGGAAATCATATATATGAAAATCTATATATACACTTTCCATATATATATGAAAAATATATATACTTTCCATATATACGTAAGTATATTTTTTTTTCATATATATATGTGTGGAAAGTATATTATAGAAAATATATACTCTTTCCACATATATAGAAAGAATATGTACTTATGTATATATATGGAAAGTATATATGTTTTTCATTTATGAAAAATGTATATATACATTTTTCATATATATATATATATATATAGAGTTTGTATTATTAGAAAGTATATATGTTTTCTATATATGGAAAGTGTATATATGAAAAGTATATACCCTTTATATATATATGAAAAGCATATATATGGAAAGTATATACACTTTATATATAAAAATCATATATATAGTCCATATATATGATTTAAATATATATTGAAAGTGTATATATTTTTCACATATATACACTTTCTATAAATGAAAATGTATATATATGCTTTCCATATATATATGAAAAATATATATAATTTCCATATATATGTAAGTATATATTCTTTCTATATATATGGAAAGCATATATATTTTCTATATATGCTTTTTATATAAAAAATATATACGCTTTCCATATATGAAAAGTGTATAATTTCTATATATATAGTTTCCATATACTGAAAGTGTATATATTTTTCTTATATATATGCTTTCCATATATGTAGAAGCATATATACTTTTCATATATATACTTTCTATATATATGAAATCATATATACTTTCTATATATTTATACATTATATATATATATATATATATATGCTTTCATATATATGAAAAGTGTATATATGAAAAGTATATATGCTTTCAAAATATATATGAAAAGTATATATACTTTCCCTATATATAAAAAGTGTATATATTTTCAATATATATGCTTTTCATATATATGCTCTTCATATATATGAAAAGTTCATATATAAAGTATATATGTTTTTCATATATATGTGAAAAACATATATAATTACTATATATGTAAAATATATATATAGAAAGCATGTGTGTGTGTGTGTGTGTGTGTGTGTGTGTGTGTGTGTGTGTGGAAAGTGTATATATGAACAATATATATATATATATATATATATATATATATATATATATATATATATATACTTTCCATATATGTGCTTGCCATACATATGAAAAGAGTATATATGTATACTTTTTAATATGGAAAATGTATATATATAGAATATATATATATATATATATATATATATATGTGTGTGTGTGCTTTTCAATATAAAAAATGTGTGTATATATATATACATATATATGAAAAACATAAATACATGTATATGTTATACACTTTCTATAAATGAAAAGTGTATATATACACTTTTCTATATGAAAAATGTATGTGTGTGTGTATATATATAAATAATTTATATGTATATTTTTTATATATGTGATTTTAATATATATGATTTTTATTCAATATAGAAAGTGTGTGTGTGTGTGTGTATATATATATTTAATATATGTACGAAAAGTTTTTTTTTATCAAGTAAAACACCTGATTCTATAGGGACAAGAACCATAGTTAAAAAGTTTCAAATTAAAGTAGCAAGTCCCAAGAGATGGCATAGCAAAAAGAAATAACCAATAACTAATTATCCCCATAGGAGGTAAAACAATAGATATAAAATCAAAAATAGTTTAGGAGGAGGTGCCCTCTGATGGATCCTTCTCTTCTTTGATCTTCTTTTATGGTTCACCCCTTTTTTTTTAAACTTTAGCCCTTATTATTTTGTTAGGCCCTTCAGTGTCATCTCTGGGTAGGATCATCCATGGTCTTTTCAACACCTATTCATGTATTGGATTCCTATTGATGAGAGTAGTGCTAAGTATTTTAAGAGGGGGGTCTCTACCATCATCATGTATTCTTTATATATAATATATATATGAAATATGTACACACACACACACACACACACACACACACACACACACACACACACACACACACACACACACACACACACACACACACACACACACACACACACACAATTACAACCTCACCTTTTTATGATTTGATACACTATTTAAAACATTATTATTTCTACTATTACATGACTAATTATTGTTTCTTTAACTTAAGTTGGATTATGTGGTTGGATTTGATGCAATGATATTTGGACTGCATGATGATGACTTATCATGTTTTGATTCTGTACTTGGTGATTTTATAGATTACTATTGTAGTTAATATTTTATTACAATTTTGTAATTATTTATTGATTATTTGATCAAGTATTGTTGATGTACTTATGTGGTTATAGGTACCATTATATGAGCTAGGTTGATATTAGAAGTGATACATTAGGGTGCCGAAGTGAATTCTAAATAGTTATACAAGGTCTGATAGGTATTCATGTTTTTTTATTATATGCCCCACCATTGGATGATCTTGATTATCTATTTGTTATGTCACTGTCTCAACATTTATACCTTATCACATTTCATTTTTTGTACTAATTTGGTACTATTGTGTATGTTATTACATATTCGACATAGATTCATTTTCATTATGTTATTATTATTTTGTTAGTTCACAACAAACTCCTCTGTTCACCTCTGTGAATGACTTGCCACTCTTTTTAAGCAAACTTTTCTTGTTTGCTTAGACATGTACTTCCTAAACACCTACCTAGACCTGCCCATGACATATCCCTCATAGAACATTACTTAGACCACTTGGTAAATGGTGGTGGCATGGCCATTTGGTTTGAAGGAATTAACATTTAAATTGTGTTTAAGTTGTTAATTGATTTTATTATTGTTAATTTGTGTTATTATGTTATTAGTTATTTGGTTTAATGGTTTAACTTTTTTAGATGGTCATTTAATGATTGTTACATTAATGGATTTTTTGGTAGGTTTACTTTGGGAAGTGTTTAGAGGTAATGCAAGATGATTTATCTCTCTTTATATTGAATATGGGTATTGAATGGGGTATGGGAAGTTTGATAAAAGGAATGGGAAGTTAGTTAGTGGGTGGAAAGATTATATGGGAGTAGGAAGATTGAGAAAAATATAAAAAAATATAGGGGTGTTTGATTGGTTTTTAATGCAGGCTTACATGGTGTTTTTGGCATCATGATGTGGAGAACAAGGTTTATTTTGTTCTAGTTTTAATCTTGCTAGATTTTTGTGTATTGTTTTGCTTTTGCATTTTCAAGAAATAATTTTTGGATTGTGTCTAGTTATTCTTTTCTTTTAAATAAAATTTTGGAAAAAATATGGAGGTTACATGCATAGTTGGAAGTCTTAGGACTTTCAGATGCATGTCCAACACTAGATTTGGTTTGACATTATTATTTTGCATGTAAATTTTCAAAATAGGTTTGATATATCATTCGGTTTTCATATAGTTAATTACTTGAATGAATCTTGGATGATATGAGTTTTATCATTTGTATTTTTCTACTTTCATTATTTGTATAAAATGATTGACTATGTACATTTTAAAGCCTTATGAGTTTCAAATATGATTCACCTAGTTGGGTTGTCAATTTTATTATATGAAAGAATGGGTCAAGGGCTTTATTATTTTACCTATGTGCATGATGTATTTCATTTTGGGTGAAAACCCTACATTTTATTTCATCAGCCTATCTCTAAAGGTTTCATGGCTTTATTGTATGTGTTTTGAAGATGTAACAATGGGTCATTTTAGACTAACCCTAAAACTAAATTAAGTGTGTGTGTGTGTGTGTGTGTGTGTGTGTGTGTGTGTGTGTGTGTGTGTGTGTGTGTGTGTGTGTGTGTGTGTGTGTGTGTGTGTGTGTGTGTGTGTGTGTGTGTGTGTGTGTGTGATGTGTTCTATTGGGTTATTCAAATTGGTATATTATTTGGGTCTCAACACCCTATTTAATTGATTATGTGTTTCATTTTTGGTTTGGTTCTATTTTGGAAAGTCATTAAAAAGGTTGAGTTTATCAAAAATCTCCTGGAAAATATTCTTAACTAGTGTATTTGATTAATGGGTCATGATGTTTTCTTTTGTGGCTGCATGCTAATATATTTTGAAATTTGAAAACATTCTAGGAATTTCTTGGGGGTTTCTTTATTATTTGTTGATTGTGTTTTTCATATATGTAAATCATGGATTCTTTTGAGGCTGAGTTGCATGTTATAATGATGATTTCTTTAAACAAGATATTAAAATGGATTTATTGATAATATGACCAATGTACCCTATATGCGATTACATGATGAGTTATGCTTTGGGTTAAAGTTGGAATCGACTTAATTTATTTATTATTTCATTGAATACATTTTTATATGTTTATATAAGTTGTGGGTTCCTTAAAACAAATACTTCAATTGGGTTTTATATCGATAGTTGATTACTTGATCATGTTGTTTTATATATATGGATTTTGTATTCCTTTATTAGCCTCTACATATTACTTAAATGAGCTGATTTATGTGGCTATGCTATGGTACAATTCTGTGTCTTATTTTAGATAAATTCTTGTGTGTGACTTAATGACTTACCTCTGTGGGGTTTTAACATGAATATTGTGTGTTATATTCTATTGGAAACTTGAGGAATTTGGGTGAAGTTTGTTAAAGTTTCATTTATATATATGAATATAAGGGTTTGGTCTTTGGAACCTACATGTGTTTGTTGTATGCAAAAATAATTTTTATATCAATTCTAGTTTAAATAATCGAGTATTGTTAAATGTCTAATGATGTTTGAAATATTGTATGACTGAGTCAAATGAATGGGTTAACTAGTTATAATGCTTGATTTAATAATTGGATTGTGGTTCGTTTATGTATAATTTTTGAGTTATATGTTATGATTTCCATTCTATTTATGATTTCTTGAAGTTCCTCCTTATTGGGTCACCATTACCAGACCAAACCTAAGTAACTAAGCATTAGTTGATATGCTTGGATACTTGAGTTATAAATTTGTAGTTAGGATAACTTAGGCTGGTTGCATTGTTGGATGGGGATCCAAATTGGTTTTTTGGAAGCTACATAAATGGATTTAGTTATTTAATCCATTACTATATCCTTTGAGAATCTTACAATTAGTTATCTCCACTTCTGATTTATATCAATGATGGGTTGATTATTTCTATGTCACCTTGGAATGGTGTTTGTTGTCTTTCATTCATGTTATGTTGTTGTGAGATGTCTAATGGTTCAAAATCCAACTTTATTAAAACTCCCTTCTCATCCCTAGTTGCCAAAACCACCATCTAGTTAATGATTGGGGTGGTAAGGGTTATCAATGATTGGGCTCATAGGGTTGGTTGGGAGGGTTTGTTTGATTCAGTTATTTACTGCTCCACTCTTGGATAATGTTGAGAATAATTTCAAGTGGTAATGAATTATTTTATGTTATTTATACATTATTTACTTAGTTGTTAATGTTTAATAATTTTTTATTCATGAACATAGTATTTTATCTCGATTTGATATTGGTTTAACTATGTTAGTGTTGTATGTTATACTAACCTGTGTTGTTAATGAAACACACAAAAATGAAAGGCTTAAGTTTTGCTTATGGTAAGATACTAAAATTATTTATGTTTCTGAAGGTAATTCATTTTATATGCTAATTTATTGGAATGTTTAGATAGACTTCATTCATATTGTTAACTGAGAGTAATATTTTGATATTATCAATGTAGTATTAATTTCTTGATTTAGTTATATGATCTTGTTATTAGATAAGATTACTTGATGGTTATTATGAGTAAATGTTTACTCAGTCATATACATAGTGTTTACTTAAAAGCATATAGATTATATTTGATAGGTAACTTTGAATTTTAATTTAATGAATGGTTATCATTGATCCATTAAAATAGATACTTGTGAATTGTTTATATATGATGTTCTAATCATTAAAGGTTCTAAAGAACATTTATATTTCTTAGATGTTTTAGTTATGCATGGAGTAGTTGATTAGTCCAATTATACTTACTACTAGTGCATACAAAAACATAAATGAAATCCTTTCTTTTATGCATAATTTATACATACCTAGTTGTGTATAAAGATATGTATATTGTTAATATTAAATATGAAAGTGTTGATTTTAATCTTTCATTTAATATTAGGAATTTGTAGAAATGAGTAAAATGTCTAAGTTAGTTTTTTAAAAGGCTGACTAGAATGAAATTAAATTTGAATTATTAAACAAATTAATATAGAGATAATGAAGGAAACTATCTTAGATTTTTCTAATGCATAAATGTAATGGCTGAATATTGTATTCTAATTCATTTGATGTTATATAAATGAATGTTGGATATATGCATACTTTCTAATTTTTTTCCCTATGAATTGCATGTGATTTCATCCTCTTCCAATGGATGAACTTGTTTACCATGACGTGCTCAACATTATTTTTGTAAAATTAACTTAAGTGGAATATTTTATTTGGATTCCACTCAACTTACTCGATTGGGATTCCTACTTGTATGAGTTGTATGCATGTAATTATATAGAAATCTTCTACTATTCATGTGCTTTTGAACTATCTAGTTCACTTAAAACCTATTGAATGCATGTATAGTTTATACTTATACAAATTTGGAACATGATATCTTAGTATACTTGCTTATGTTGAAATGTATTATCTTAGATGTTTGATCATATTGAAAAGTGTTGTAAAGGGGATGGTTTCCTTTAATGAATTACGTCCTATATGAATAGTTAAGGTGATAGTTATTCATTATTTTAAATAAATTTATGAGTTAAAGTATAGTTGGAAAATATTAGAATATATGTGAGGTTATATGAGTTAAATATGTTCTTCCCTTTAACCTTATAAATGTTTGGATGATCAATGATTAATTGAATGGATACTCTTGGTTATAATATGTTTTGAATTCTCTTTATTTTATCATATTGCATTATCTATGCTAATATAATGTTATAATATGGATTCAATTATAGGTTGCCCTTAAAAGTTATTCGATGAATAATGATGTTGATCATAGCTATATCACCATTCATTTATTATAATAACAACATGCATGCTTATTAATTAAGTGTTGTGTGAACTAATATGGGAACATGTTGGCAATGGTGTAGTGATCTTTAGGCTATGAAGTGATTAACAACCTTAGCTAGTATCACTTAATAATTTCCTGTGAAGCCTTGATTTTAATCTATTCTTGTTTATACTCTTTTCTATGTTATGATTTTTTTTTGTACACTTATGAGAATGTAACATAAATATGCATGTGTTAAAATGGGTTTCCAGTTGTTAATGATTTACGTTTTGAAATTATATTTGATTATGAGATTAGATGAATAAAGTAAATATTACTATTAAAAATGATCTATTTAATCTAAATGATAACATAGGTTGTTAGACTTATCTTTTTGGTTAGACTGATCATAAGATATTAACCACCCTCAAAAGAAATTAAAACCCATTGAGGAGAGTGAGGTATTTACCTAAGGTTAAAGACCTATAAATGGTCCTATGTGAAAAAATGAGTGCCACATATGGCACTCATGTCTTATCTATGTATGCATACATCAATATGCCTCAAACCCCATAAACATAAATAAAGGTAACATGCTTCCCCATAGCATACTTTGTATGTAGTTACCTCTAGCTAATTACCTTAGTTCACCTCTTTTGGTTCTGATTGTGCATACGCGAGTGTGCTAAATGATTATCACTTGCATTAGTAAGTGAAGTATTGGCTTCGACACATATCCAAAATTGTACTCTGAGATATAATTTTAAAAAAAAATTGGGGTTGTTTCATCTGGTATCAGAGTAATTTTCTACTCTAGAAAACTTTGGGAATAAATGTTATCTTTTTAAATCTATAATATACTGAGTTATCAATTAGTAATTCTTATGATGGTTAGAACATAATCAAGTGGTGGCAAAATTTGCAATAACATATATAATGTTAACCCAACTAGGGGTAGAGGTAGAGGATAAGTAAGGGGTCATCATAGCCACATCCCCATTTATAACCAAGAAAGGTTGCCCATAAATAATGTTGATAGCAATATTGAGGCTCCAAATGTTGATGCAATCAGTGGGAATCTAATAAATAAGCATGCAGAAATTTTTAGTGGAATTTTGACATCCATTAACACTTTTTAAGGAAATATTGATAGCTAGAATAAAAGTTGAACAATCTTGAAGAGGTATCCCAAGAGGAAATACCCAAATTGGAAATGGGACAAGTGGAAAGACCTATAATATAATAACTACTTTTGACCATAGTTAAACTAGTCATTAAAGAGTTGAAGAAGCTTCTACCACCTACCTTTTTGAGTGAGGAATTAGGTGATGCAGTTGATGCATGGATAATACACTTGCATAATTATTTCAACTTGCATAACATACCATTGAATTTGAAAGCAAGGGTGGTAGCTTATTATTTGGTTGGTCTCGTAGCATTATGATGGAATAATCTTTGTTCCATTGAAGATTACCAGCCCATGAACTTAAACTTGTCAATTTTTTAGACTCAATTTCATAAAATATACCTGAATGCCAATCATAAAGAGTAGAATATCACTAATTTTTAGCTTATAAATTAGAACATGTTTGTTGTTGAGTATCAGAATAAGTTTCTAAACCTGTTATGTCATGGAAAATATATGCATGACAAGGAAACCAAGATCACTAAGTTTAAACTTAGGCTTAAGGAAATATTGATGCATGATGTCAATATGATGAACCCAAGGACTTTGGTAGTAATGATTCAATCAGCCTATAGCACTGAGGAAAAAGAATTGTCTTGTAAAAAAGCAAAGCAAGAATTTAAATCAAATAGGCAATAGTCTAAATCTAAAAGTATTTCTCCCATGAACAAGAACTTATAGAAATCCTATTAGAACTATATATTTTCTTTTAATAATAAGAATTTTAACAAGTTTTATAATCAAAATAAAAAATTTACATCCCAAGGATCATCTAAATCTGATTCTTTCAAGAAGGAATAACATCAAAACAACCAACATGGACCTGTCATGAGTGTTAATACTATTATGATAACATCATTTAGACCTATTTTTTGTTGGTAATGTGGTGATAACCACTATAAAAAGGACTATCCCAAACTGAAATTAGGATAATCAGCCAATCAAGGGGTATATGCCATTGTTGATAATCAAAATATTGACTTGCAGGCCACTCCAATTGAAACCAAAGGCACTATAAATGGGTTTCTCTTAACTATTTTAATTGATTTAGATGTAATCAATTGTTTAATATTTACTTTTGTTTTTAAATAATATAAAATTAAACCTATTTTGATAAGAGAAGGTTAGGAGGTTAAGTTTGGTATGAGTAAAAAGGTGCCTATTATTGAATGCTTGGAACAAGTTAAACTTGATCTTGTTGTCTTCAAGACAAAGGTGAATTTGTTCCTCACAACTTTGGGATTTTATGATCTCATCCTTAGAATAGATTGGTTGCATGAAAACCAAGCCATGTTTGATTACATTGAAAAAAGAGTGTAGTGCATTAATGAATTTGGGAAACTTGTAGAATTGAAAGGTATTCAAGGATCATAAAGGTGTAAAAAACTTTCAATCTTGTAACGAAAAATGGTTGTTAGGAAGGGTTGTGAGTTTTATGTAGTCTAGCTATAATAATTACCCAAATAAAAAGATTTGGTTCATGTATATTTTTCTATTGTGAAGGAATTCATGGATATCTTTCTTGAGAAACTACCTAATTTACCACCTAAGTATGAATTTGATTTTTCCATTGATACAATTCCCAGATCTACCCCTGCATCTAAAGATCCCTACCATATGAATGTGACTGATCTACAAGAATTAAAGGTACATCTATAATACCTTTTGGATAGCAGAGACATCTAACCAAGTGTGTCTCTTTAGGGTACTTCAATGGTCTTTGTTAAAAATAAAGATGGTATATTAAGACTTTGCATTGATTACCACTTGCTTAATAAGGTAACAATTAAAAATTGATATCCTTTACCAAGGATAGATTATTTATTTGACTAAATTAAAGGTGTTTCAATCTTCTTAAAGATTAATTTGAGATCAAGTTATCATCAACTGAGAATCAAAGAAGAGGATATTAATAAAACAACCTTTAGAACTCAGTATGGACATTATGAGTTTATGGTTCTACAATTTAGCTTAACTAATGCTCCTGAAACCTTCATGAATCTTATGAAAATCATGTTTAAAGATTTTTTGGATAAGTTTTTTATAGTATTTCTTAATTATATACCCATTTACTCCAATAATGAGGTTGAACATGATCATCACCTTAGTTTAGTCTTGAAAAGACTAAGACAACATAAGTTTTATGGGAAACTCTTTAAATGTGCATTTTATGAATATGCAATTCATTATTTGGCCATATTATTTCTAAGGATAGCATTGTTGTCTATCTAATAAAAATAAAAGACATACAAGATTGGCTTGCTTATAAAAATGTACATGAAGTACATAGCTTTATGAGTTTAGTTTATTATTAATGGAAATTTATTGAAATTTTTTCCAACGTAGCCCATTTATTACTTCTTTGTAGTGAAAACACAAAAAAATCATATGTATGTCTCAATGTAAGGAGGATTTTACAAAGCTAAAAGTGTTGCTAATAACAACACCTATTCTTATCATTTTAAACACAAATGGTAATTTTGAAGTATTGGTTGATGCTTCTAAGGAAGGATATGGAGGTATATTGACTCAAGATGTTAATATTGTGGCTTATAAGTCATAAAAACTCAAATAACATGAAAATAATTATCGCATGCATGACACGGAGCTTGTTACCATTGTCCATGCACTTAAACAATGGAAGTATTTTCTACAACCTTGAGTACTTATTATAGAAAGATGATTTAAATGCATACCAACATAGATGGATAAAAATTTTAATGAATTTTAACATAGACATATCATATGTCAAAAGCAAATAAAATTGTGTAGATGATGTACTCAACAAACACACATATCATGATGCCTTGTTAGTTCTACAAGAAAATTTTAGAAGTGTTATTTTAAAATAATTGTTTTTTGATGAATTCTATCATGATGTAAGAGCAGGTTTGGCTGATGAGCCTATAAAAAAATTTACTAATTTTTTTTTTGAAATAGATGGATTTATAAGACATAAAAATAGAATTTATGTACTTGGATTGGATGACTTAATAAATTTTGTGTTAAAAATGTGTATACATCACCTTATTATGCTCATCCAGGTGTCATGAAGATGATACACGAGCTGAGAAGGCTCTACTTTTAGCCTAGAATAAAGTGCAATGTTGTTGATTTTATGGCAAAATACTTGGAATGCTAGTGGGTTAAAGATGAGAATTATCATCTAGGAGGGTTGTTTTACCCTCATGATATTCCAAGAGAAAAGTGGGTTGTAATCTCAATTGAATTTATTTTAGAGTTTCCTAAATTATGCATCAAGCATGATACTATACTTGTGGTAATTGATAAGGCCACTAAATTTGGCCACTTCATTATTGGAAATTTAATAAATGATGCTTACGTGTTTGTATACTATTTTGTGAAAGAAGTGGTTAGACATCATGACATACCTAAAGTGATTATTTTAGACCATTACCTCAATATTTTGGCATACGTTGATCCCAACCTTTGGAACATGACTAAATTTTAGTTCTTCATATCATTTTAAAATGAATAGTCAAATTGAAAGGCTTAACTAGGCGATTGAAGACATGTTACGCATGTATGTCATGGATGATTAAAATAAATGGGAAGATTGCATCTATTTGGTTTAGTTTTCATATAATAATTCTTACCATTCTATGATAAATATGGCACTTTTTGAAGCTCTATATGGGTGTAAGTGCAGAACTCCTCTTAGTTGGGATATCTTGGAAAAAAGAGATGTTGTTGGACCTAATTTGATGCTAGAATATGACAAATAGATAAAATTAATAAGGTATAATATGAAATTAGCATCAAATCAACAAAAGAGTTATGTTGATCAAAAAAGGACCCTGCATAAATTCAACATGGGTGACATATTTTTTTTGCATGTTAAACTATAGAAAAACTCAATAAAATTTGGTAAAGCATTCAAGATAGTTCCACATTTTGTCAGACCCTTTGAAATCATGGATAATATTAGTCATATTACTTATCAACTAGTTATTCCTCCTTTATCAAGGATTAATGATATATTTCATGTTTCTTTTCTAAGGAAATACATACCTGATTCATCTCATGTTTTGGATTGGACTCATTTATAGGTCAATTAAGAGGAAAAGATTTAGTTAGAACCAGTACAAATCCTAGATCATCGTAGCATTAAGATGAAAAATAGATACATATAATAGATTTTGGTTTAATGGGACTTGCTGAGCAAAATAAGCACTACTTGGGAAGATACACATTTTGTTAAGAAACATTATGCATGATTATTTGACTCATCACCGGGATGGATCCTTTTCAAAGGGGGAAGATGTTACAACTTCACCTTTTTATAATTTGATAGATTGTTGAAAACATTATTATTACTAATATTACATGACTAACTATTATTTCTTTAAATTAAGTTGGATTATATGGTTGGATTTAATGCAGTGATATTTGGATTGCATGATGATGACTTGGCATGTTTTGATTTTATAGATTATTATTGTAGTTAATATTTTATTACAATTATATAATTATTTATCAATTATTCAATCAGGTAATATTGATGCACTTTTATGGTTATAGGTATCATTATTTAATCTAGGTCGATGTTGGTAGTGGTACATTAGGGTAGCAGAGAGAATTCTAATCAATCGAATATGTTCCAATAAGTATTCATGTTTTTCAATTATATTCCCCACAATTGAATTATCTTTATTATCCATTTATTATGTTGATGTTGATGTCTTGACATTTTTACCTTATCACATTTTATTTGTGTACTATTTTGGTATTGTTGTGTATGCCATCACATGTTTGGCATATAATCATTTTGAATCTATTATTATCATTTTATCAATTCATATCACACTCCTCTTTTCATCTCCACGAATGACTCACTACTCTTTCTATGCAAACTTTGCTTGCATAATTAGATATGGACTTCTTAAAGACCTACCTAGACCTACCCATAACATATCCTCCTCATGGAACAATACTTAAACCAATTGGTAAATGGTGGTGGCATGGTCATTTGGTTTGAAGGCATTAACATTATAATTGTGTTTAAGTTGTTATTTAATTATATTATTGTTAACTTGTGTTATTATTTATTGGTTATTTGGTTTAATGGTTCAACTTTTTTAGATGGTCATTTAATGACCACTATATTAATGGATTTTTTGGTAGGGTTACTTTGGAAAGTGTTTAACAGAAATATAGGAGGATTTCTCTCTCTTCACATTAAATGTAATCATTGAATGGGATATAAGAATTTGAATGGAAGGAATGAGGAGTTAGTCGGTGGGTGGAAAGATTGGATGAGAGTGGGAATATGAAGAAAAATGGAAGAAAATACATGGGTGTTCAATTAGTTTTTTTATGCAATATTACATGGTGTTTTTGGCATCATGACATGGAGAATAAGGGTTATTTCATTTTGGTTTTAATATTGTTGGCTTTTTTTGTGTTGTTCTCTTACTACATTTTTGGGTAAGCATTTTTGGATTATGTTTGGTTATTCTTTTCTTTTAAGGAAACTTTTGGAAAAAGATAGAGGTTGCATGCATAGTCAGAAGTCTTAAGACTTTTGAATGCATGTCCAACACTTGATTTGGTTTGATATTCTTATTTTGTATGTAAATTTTCAAAAGAGGTTCAATTTATCATCTGATTTTCATACAATTAATTAATTGAATGAATCTTCGATGGTATGAGTTTTATCATTTGTATCTACATGATTTCATTATTTGTATTAAATGATTAACTATATCTATTTTAAAGCCTTTGGGTTTCAAATATGATTCACCCAATTAGGTTGTCAATTCTATTATATGAAAGAATGGGTCGAGGGATTTATCATTTTACATGTGTGTGTGATGTATTTCATTTTGGGTGAATACCCTACATTTTATTTCACTGACCTATCTCCAAAGGTTTCATGGCTTTATTATATACATTTTGAAGATGTAATAATGGGTCATTTTAGACTAACCCTGAACTTGAATTAAATATGTGTATGTGTGTTATTATGTTATGTTGGGTTATTCAAACTGGTATATTATTTGGGTCTTGGCACCCTATTCAATTGAATGTGTGTTTCATTTTTGGTTTGGTTATATTTTAAAAAGTCATTGAAATGGTTGAGTTTATCTATGATCTCCTAGAATGTACTCTTAACTAGTCTGTTTAATTAATGGGTCATGATGTTTTATTTTGTGGCTGCATGCTAATATATTTCAAAGTTGAAAACAAATTCTATAAATTCCTTAGGGATTTCTTTACTATTTCATTGACTATGTTTTTCATATATGTAAGTCATGGATTATTTTGAGGCTAAATTGCATGTTATGATGAAGGCTTATTTAAGCAATATATTAAATTAGGTTCATTGATAATATGGCTGAGGCACCCAATATATGATTGCATGATGAGTTATGTTTTGGGTTAAAGTTAGAATCAACTAGGTTTCATTATTATTTCATTAATTTCATTTTTATATGTCTCTATAAGTCATGGGTTCCTTAGAATAAAGACTTTGAATGGGTTTTTTATCAATGGTTGATTACTTAAACTTGTTGTTTTATATAAATATGGATTTTGTGTTCCTTTGTTGGTCTTTGCATATTATTTAAATGACTCGATTTAGGTGGCTATATTGTGAGACAATTATGTGTCTTCTTTTGGAGAAATTCTTGTGTATGACTTAATGACTTGCCTCTTTAGGGTTTTAACATGAATATTGTGTTATATTCTATTATAAACTTAAGGAATTTAGATGAAGTCTGTTAAGGTTTAATTTATATATATGAATATAAGGGTTTGGTCTTTGGAACCTACAAGTGTTTATTGTATGACAAAATTATTTTTATATCGATTATGGTTTAATTAATTGAGTATTTTTAAATTTCTAATAATGTTTAGAATGTTGTATGATTGAGTCAAATGGATGGGTTTATTGGTTATCATACGTGTTGATTTATTTGCTAGATTATGGTTCAGTTATGTATAATTATTGAGTTATATGTTATCATTTCCATTTTGTTTATGATTTTTTGAAGTGCATCCTTGTTGAGTCACCATTCCCAAACCAAACCTAAATAACTAAGAATTAGTTGATATGCTTGTATACCTAGGTTATAAATTTGTAGCTAGGACAAATTAGGTTGACTACATACTTGGATGGGGATCCAAGTTGGTTTTTATTGAAGCTATACAAATGGATTTAGTTGTCTAATACTTTACTATATCCTTTGAGTAGCCTATAATTAGTTATCCCTACTTCTGTTTTATATCGATGATAGGTTGGTTATTTTTATTTTGACTCAGAATGGTATTTATTGTCTTTCATTCATGTTATGTTGTTGTGAGATGTTTAATGGTTCAAAATATAACTTGCTTAGAACTCCCTTTTCATCCTTGGTTACCAAAACTACCATCTAGATGATGGTTGGGGTGGTAAGAGCCACTAATGATTAGGTTCATAGGGATAGTTGGGAGGGTTTATTCAATTTGGTTACTTTCTACTCCACTCTTAGATGATCTTGTGAACAACGTGAAGTGTTAATGAATTATTTTATGTTATTTATATATTCTTTATTTAGTTATTAATGTTTAAATATTTTTAATTCATGAACATAGTTAATATTTTATTTTGACTCGATATTGGTTTAATTATGTTTGTGATGTATGTTTCTCTAACCTATGTTGTTAATGAAACATGGGAAAATAATGAAAGGCTTAATTGTTGCTTATGGTAAGATGCTAAAGTTATTTATGTTGATGAAGGTATATGCTAAGTTATTGAAATGTTTAGATAGGCTTCATTCCTTTTGCTAACTTAGAGTAATATTTTGATATTATCAATGTAGTATTGATTTCTTGATTTAGTTATATGATCTTGTTATTAGATAATATTACTTGATGGTTATTATGAGTAAAGGTTTACTCAGTCATATACATAGTGTTTACTTAAAAGCATATAGGCTATATTGGATAAGTAACTTTGAGTTTCAATTTAATGAATGGGTATCATTGATTCATTTAAATAGATACTTGTGAATTGTTTATAGATGATGTTATAACCATTAAAGGTTGCATAGAACATGAAGATTTATTAGATGTTTTAATTATGCATGGATTATTTGATTAGTCCAATTACACTTGTTGGTGCATACAAAAACATAAATGAAATCCTTTCCTTTATGCATAATTTGAATATACCTGATTGCATATAAAGGTATGTATATTGTTAATATTAAATATGAAAGTGTTTCATTCTCTCATTTGATATTAGATGTTTAAAAAATGGGTAAATTTTTTGAGTTATTTAGTTTGAAGGCTACCTAGAATGAAATCAAATTTGAATTCTTAAATGAATTAATATAGAGATGATGACAGAAATTATCTTATATTTTTCTAATGTATAAATGTAATGGATGAATATTGTATTCTAATTTGTTTGATATTTTATAAATGAATGTTGGTTGTATGCATATTTGCTGATTTTCATCCCTATGAATGGAATGTGCTTTCATCCTCTTCCAATGGCTGAACTTGTTTACCATGATGTGCTCAACATTATTTTGGTAAAATTTCCTTAAGTTGAACATTTTATTTGGTTTCACTCAACTTGAAACTCAATTAGAACTTGAAACTCAATTAGGATTCTTACTTGTATGAGTTGTATGCATTTAATTATATGGAAATTTTATGCTATTCATGTACTTTTGAATTATTTGGGTCACTTAAAACCTATTGAATTTATGCATAGTTTATACTTATACAAATCAAGAACATGATATTTTAGTATACTTGCTCATGTTGAAATGTATTACCTTCGATGTTTGATCATGTTGAAAAGTGTTATAAAAGGGATGGTTTCCTTTAATTAATTCCTTCTTATATGAATGGTTAAGGTGATAATTGTTCATTATTTTAAATAAATTTCTAAGTATAGCTAGAAAATATTAGAATATATGTAAAGTTATATGAGTTAAATATGTTCTTCCTTTAATGTTATAAATGTTTGGATGATCAATGATTAAATAAATGGATACTCTTAGTTGTAATATGTTTTGAATTCTCTTTATTTTATCATTTTACATTGTCTTTGTCAATATGATGTTGTAACATAGATTCAATTATAGGTTGACCATGAAATTTATTTGATAAATAATGATGTTGATCATAACTATATCACCATTCATTTATTTGAATAATGGCATTCATGCTTATTAATTGAGTGTTGTGTGAACTAATAGGGGAACACATTGGCAATGGTGCAGTGACCTTTAGGCTATGAGGTGATTAACAACCTCAGCCAGTAGCACTTAATAGTTGCATGTGAAGCTTTGAGTTCAATACGTTATGTTTTGTACTTGATTTTATGTTGTGATATTTTTTGTTAAATACTTGTGGGAATTTAACATAAATCTACATGTGTTGAAATGGGTTTTTAGTTGTTGTTTATGATTTACTTTTTGTAATTATATTTGATTATGAGATTAGATCAATAAAGTAACTTGTATTATTAATGATGACTTATTTAACATAAATTATAACATCAGTTATAAGAGTTATTATATTTAGTTAGACTGATCATAAGATCTTAACCATCCTCAAGTGAACTGAAACCCATTGAGAAGAGTGAGGTATTTACCTAGGGTTAAGGACCTCTAAATAATCCTATATGGAAGATTGAGTGTCACATATGATGTTTGGGTCCTATCCATGTATGTGTACATCAATACGCCCCAAACCCCATAAATATCAATAAAGGTAACATGTTTCGCCATAACAACCTTTGTATGTAGTTACCTCTAGTTAACTACCATAGTTCACCTCATTTGGTCTTAGTTGTGTATATGCAAGTGCATTCAATTATTATCACTTGTATCAACAATCAAGGTACTGGGCTTAACACACATCCAAAAAATGTACTCTACTATACAATTCTAAAAAAAAAATTAAGGAGTTGGTTCATTTATATATATATATATATATATATATATATATATATATATTCTTTCCATATAGGATTGTGTGTGTGTGTGTGTGTGTGTGTGTTAGTGTGTTATTCATGTAGGAAAGTGTATATACATATGCTTTAAATATAGGTATATATGTTTTTCATATAGGAAAGTGTATATATACATTTTTCATATAAGATAATATATAGAAAGCACACACACACACACACAGATATATATATATATATATATTCATGTAGGAAAGTATATATAAAGACATTGTCCATACAGTATAGTGTATATATATATATGCTTTCCAAATACATTTTCCATATATATCTATACATACATTTTTCATATATATATATATATATATATATATATATAATATGTTTTATTGATATATTTTTTTTTCATATATATAGAGAGAGAGATTGATTTTTATATACACATTTTCAATATATAAAATATATATTATTTATTTATATATATGTTTTTCATATATATTATATATATGGTTTCTATATACATATGGAAAATGTATATATATAGAAAGTGTATATGATTTCCGTATATATATGGAAAGTGTATGTATATATACTTTTAACACACACACACATACACACATTATTTTCATATATATACATTGAAAACATATATCTCATATGATTTTCACATATGTATATGTGTGTATCTATATATATATGTGTGTGTGTGTGAAATGTATATATATGGAAAGTGTATATATTTTTTAATTATATATGTATATTTTTCATATATATAAATATATATATATATATATATATATATATATTGATATGGGTTTTATGAACACCGTAGAGACATTTATGAGGTATTTTTTAACATTTTAATATTGGTAAAAGATTTCACTCAAAAGTATGAGTTGCAGGGTATTTGGTTTTATAACAACCTATTGGTGGAATAGTAGTGAGTGAAGCAGGTTGTTAACCATGGATATTTCAAATATGTATGAATTTAAATATACTTTAAATGGGTGGAAGGATGATGGTCTTAACTAAAGTGAATAATATTTTCAAAAAGAAACTCAAAAGAAGGGAAAGGAAGAGTAGAAAAGGGGCCTATGGACCACACAAGACACAAACCTTTCCAAACAAACACTTAAATTAAGAAAGTATAATAAAATATAATATCAATAGTTGTTGTAAGATATTTTATAACACCAAAAATAAAACACATTAAGGAGTCAAAGAGAACCAAAAAATGGTAAACTTAACATGCACAATTAAAGGTTGTCACATTTGTCAAATTATTATTGCATATATATAAGGTGGATTATAATCAACATCCAAAAAGTATCCAAATCAGCTATAGATTAAAGTGAATAACTATATTAGAAAATATAATTTGTGCACAATCAAATAATTAAGATACTAAAATGATAACACATCCCACACAGTCCATAGAATTCAAGAAGAATCAAGATCTGCACATCAAGATCAAATTAGTAAAACTTCTTAGAATTTATTATTAATATTAATAGCCAAATTATGCTCCCTTTAGGATTGGGAGGTTAAAATTATAAACAGACTTGGGATGGGGAAGGCCTCATCTCTCAGGGTTCATCTAAATTTACAAGTCCAAAAATAGAACAATGTGTTTGAAATCATGCAAAAGATGCATGTATAATGATAAGATTTAGAGAAAACTCTTCAACTAAAAATAAAATATACATGTAATATTAGTAAGTTAGAAATTAAAGTTCTAACTTGATTAGAATATGCAAATACATATCTATCTTAATCAGGGTACTAATGTGGCATTGTTGGCTAAATAAGTCAGTGGAGTAATTGATGTTGTAATTGTAGTAACCATCAAAGGCCCTTAAGGGATCAAAATTGGGCCTGTATGAGTCTATAGGACTATAAATCCTAAAAATTGGGCACCCCAAGTTGTCATGTAAATACTAATAACTATTTGAGTGTTGGGACTTGATCCATCATGTAAATACTAATAATTATTTGAGTATTAGGATTTGATCCATATTTTGTTTCATTTACCTTGAGTTATTCAAATAATGCATGTGATGCATCAAAAAATTTATTTATGATATCAAAATTGAGCAAGGAAGGTTTGAAGAGTTTTATGGCTTTAAACATCAACCTTGTTGAAATTCCAAGATATTGAATTCTAATCCAAGAGCTTCAACTCTTACCCCATATATTTAGCAAAATTAACCAATTATAAAACTTCATCATTGATTATGTATATGGTATCTTCAACTTCTTCCTTGAAGTTGCTTGAAACTACCACAAAGAGGTTTTCAAACTTCATCATGTTGATTAACTCTCCTATAGGAGTGATCACATTAGTGACCCTCATGTCCCTCAAAATATATAAGGTCTCACTTTCATGATTATCAAAAAATCCCAATATAGTCTTCATCTAATTATGCCAATTGAGGAAAACATCTCTTCTCTTAATTACATAGTTAAGATACCAAGATGCATCCATGTTGGTCATCAAGTTAACTGATTGAATGCACTAGTTATTGAACATTAAACTAAGAAATTCAACCTCTTCTCTAATTCTCTCATTTAATGCCAAAACTTGGTTATATTTTCCTTATAGGATTTGAACCCAAATACTATTCAAAATGTTATACAGATTAGTAGCTACCCTTTGTACATCATTAATTAATTATAGATGAGCATGTATAGTTTGTCTTTAATAGAGTATTTTATATGTTTCATCTTTTCTATAGTACATTTCCTTCATGGCCATAACATCAGTATCCATAAAATTAGATAAATCTTCATTATACTCAGTGGGATCATTGGGATTATTCTTAGGTTTCTTTGATAAAGGAAATAAATTTCCCCTTTGTTAAAATTTTATCTCTTCCCTTGTGCTTAGATTCACCACCTTCCTTTTCCTCACCTTTTGTATGGTTTCGCTCTTCTTTTCATGGTTAGATACTATAAGTAACTCTTTGAGAACCAAATTTTATCTCTCATCCCTTACACTCTATCTATTTTACCTATTGGGTAATAATGAGTTCCCTTATTTTTTCATCTAGACCTTGGTATTTGGATACATAAGGTGGAGGAGTCATAAGAGGGGGCATCATTATTGGTGGTGCTAATGATGCACTTATTTGAATAGGGAACTAGAGAGGTGTATTGAAAACTCAATCCCATGGTGATGGTTCCCTTATTAGAGTAATCTCAACCACAAACTTGATAAAAAAAGTCATAGTATTTGATGGCATGGGTAATGATTGGGACATTGGTAACTCTAATTGATTTAATTATTTATCAAGAACTAGTGAAATTTTAGGGTTATAGGTGGAAACCTTAACCTTAATTTGAAAATTAACCCCTTTATTTACATTGAAGGAGAAAGAATGGGTGTATTATAGAAATAGACAAAATAATACTTAAAATAGTTAGAGGTAAGTCTATAGTTGGAATATTTTTAGTGTAAATAGATGAAATAAAGGAAGAAACTACCTCACTTATGTTCTAACTTTGTTCTTCTATGAGTATTTGTTGATCTAAAGATCTAGTTGGAGTTATTCCTTGTTTTAAGCTTTCTTAACCCATGGTTGGTCTAATAACAATGGTGGGGAAAAAGGTGATCAGAGTTGGCATGGTAGGGAGAGTTTGAGGATAAGTCTCCTCATTGATGGTTGTGCATGTTAGTGAACTTACCCAAGGAAACTTGGGAGAATCAAGATCAATATGAGAAGATGAGAATGATGCCTCTAGAAACTCAAAGAGACAATCTTATGTAACCATTGTAAGGGGTGGTAGAGGTGTCATAACAAATGTACTCTTCCTCTATCCATCCAGAGGAGGTGTAGACTTCTCTTTTATATAATTTGTTCCCAAAATTTTAAAAGTAGTGTCTAAAGATGAAGATGACAATTGAGGACCTGGGATACCCTTTAGAATTTCCATCCTTATTTGAGGGTTAGACTCCCTCTAGAAACATGACTCCCCTTATTTAAATTCTATGTATTCTCATATAAGAGAGGAGGGTTGATATTGCACCTATAAATATTGTGACAAGGATGGAGGCAATTTATGGCCAAATGACCTTTATAAATTTTCTTCTATAACTTTAGGATCATATTGAAGGGCCTGAGCTTAACTCATAGACATCAACTTATTCTTCATCTTGGTCCATATGTCTATGTCATTTGATACATTCATAAATATGGAATCATGGTCATATTCCTAGTGATGATATGATATTTTTACCTTTTTATTGTCCTTAATGTATTGGAAGTATCCCATTATCTTCTTCCTAAAATCTCATTCCTTGAACAATGATACTATTGGCCAAATTTGGCCTACATGCCTATTTTAGAATCAGAAGCTAAGCAATGTCTTGATTGAAGAGTGACCCAATGTCACAAGTAGTATATAGAATTAAAGAGGATATCACATAGCATTTTAAACCTTTTGAAACACTTTAAACAAGATTAAAGTGAAAATTTGGTGATCTTAAGAGACCAGACCATCATCAGGACATCAAGCAAGAATGAGTGGAGTAAGTTGTTTCTACATTTAATAAGTTCACCTGGAGAACATTTCAAGTTAAAAGAGTCACGTGGAAATGATTCCCTACATGCCAAGATAATCCTTTGAAAATTTCATGTCTAAATGATTTCTCTATCTTAAGATATGAGCCTTTAAAGTAGAACAAGCAGATGAAGATGATCGCACAGAAATCAAAGTAAAGATTAGAAATTAACCATTTGGTATTCAAAGTGTGACAGTCACATATACATAAATGATAAGAGTTTGGTTATTAAATTTAACCCATAACAAATATTTTTTAGGTTTCAAAAATACTAAGATGGGCATGTGGATGTCCAATAAAGGCCACTCAAACATTAAATATGGGCATGTAAACATCAAATTTGGGCCTCATGAATTAGTTATTTAAGTTTAAATGGTGGGTCCCAATAATATCAAGGGATCATATGCAGTCATACATTTTGAGCTAATGATGTGACTAAAATTCAAAGAGTTAGAGGATCTAGATCAAAGGCTTATGTTTATTTGTACATCTAGATCTAATAGTGTGAGTTAAAGTCAAGGAGTTAGCGTATCCTGTGGACCAATAAATATAAGATAGTTTGACATTAATTGATAGGTCTGAGTTGGTAATCAATAACCAATAAATAAAGGGGAAATCTAAAAGCTATTGGTGGAGGTTAATGAACTTATTTTTGACCTAGGTGAATGAAGATTTCAAAGAGCCATGTCATCATTAGAGCTTGATCAATAGTAGATGCAGTCATATATGCAAGATGATCAATCATAAATCTCTATCACCATTAAATTTTATATAGGACCTCTGGTCAATAATTTAGAACATGTCGACCCTATTATAGGATTACTACATTGATGTGTTCATTACTCTTCCAAATTGAACATCCTTGTGTGTAGTAGCTTCTCGGATCTCACATAGTTTAGAGGTAAAATAGGTATTTTTGGGCCTAATATAGAGATCAAGCAAGACTAAATATTTTTTAGACTTTCATGGATATTATGACTATGTGAAAATTGATAGATTGGGTTAGTTTTTGATCTATGGTGGACCTTTGTTTAAGTTGGAGCAAATATAGACATAAATGTGATTATGCAGAAGTGTTTCATCTTTTGATATAGTCACATTTTTTATAAACAGGTACCTATGGCCATCTAAAGAAGATGTGGCATGAAGCTATCAGTTTTGAGATATGATAAGTTTGTTCTCATTGGCATATCAAGTATAAGGTAGCATGGAGTTATAAGGAGGAAACCTAATAAATAGATAAGGATAATGGGCATTAAATTCTATTACAAAGATTTTAAGAGATTGATTCCTTCTTGATAAGATCATGACTCAGTAATCCATCATAGCTTCCCCTCTCTTCTCCCCCTTTTCTATATATGTTCCATCTTATTTCCACATTGTATCTCTCTCTAGAAGTTTTTTAGATAAGAAATCTCTAAGAGTTTTTATAAAAATAGACTCTTATGCTTTGGATTGCTCAGGCTATGCCAAAATATGTACTGTAATACCTTTTGATGCAATAAAGACTAAATTCCATCATTTTTTCAAACTAAATTGAAGTGTTTTCTATGAATTCATGTACTGTGGTTAAGTGAATATATGTTTTCCTTGCCTATTTCTAAGTTTCCTCACCTTCATTAAATGCTTTGTAGTCCTTACAAGTCATTTTAAGTGTAATATATAGTTTATTGATTAGCTTAAAAGTGGATATTTGCCCTCTCATGCTAGTTTGAGTGTTGGTTAATGCCTTATTGTAAAATACTTATGTGGAACTGATCTTCTTTGGTCTTGAATGTGCCTTATAGTGTGTCTTGTGTAAAGTATAAGTGTTTCAATTACTGGTGGATCACCTCATTTTATATACTTTCATATATTGTTGTTACTCTCTCTCCCCTTTTCTAAGCAATTGTTAGTTTAGGTCTAGTTTATGTGATAGATCCAAAAGAAATTTAGACTTCTCCAGAGGTTTGACCCAAGTTTTGGTGACCCATAACCTAGGGTCATTCCTATGTTAGACTAGATTTGTGTAAGAGGACTTGAATAATCTCCCTACTCATCTAGGGTATAATCTAAGACACCAAAAATTTTGGCACACCTAGTGGGACAAAATTTTCCTTGACATAATTGAAGTTTAAATATTGAGAAGAATAAATTACAAAAGGAAAAGACATCTACTATCATTAAAAGCTAAAGATTTTTCAATTTATAGTAGCATCATTTAGATAGTTCTTTCATGCCAAATATTAATACAAGATCAAGAAGTAAAGATACTCCTTTTGAACACATTGAATTGACTTCAAATTCTTATAAAAAATCAAGATTCAATAGGACAATTCCTTATCCTCAAAGAAAATATTCATCTCCTGGTCATCTTATTATCTTAGTCCAAGCTATTGTCCCCATTACCCAAATCCCTGTTACCCAAATAGTTATTAGGAATCAATTTTTTGTTCCATTCAATAGGGGAAATACCTTGAATTTATTCTAATATGATGACATTCATGTATCTTCCCTTAATAGTATTCTTTTCTTCTCAGGAGAATGGGATAAAACAACTATTATTGAGCATATCCAATATTTTTCCAACCTTTGTTCTGTTCACAATGTTGTCCAAGATAATGTGGCTATCACATTGCTTATTGATTCCTTCAAAGGAAAAAGATTATAATGTTATATTAATCTTCTTTTGAAATCCATTTATACCTTGAATGAGTTAGGTGCAACCTTAGTTAGGCAAATTGAAGATAAATCTAATCATTTATCCTTAGTTGAATAGCTAACTACCATTAAAAGGTAGCCCCATGAATTCATGTTTGATTTCAACCTCAAATTTTAAAATACATGAACTAGGATACCTGCATTGGTCAAACCATCCCTATAATATGCTTTTTTATACTTTCTAAAATCCCTTAATTATGATATAGTGTGATGATATAGTCTATGGGTGATAATACTTTACCAAATGCCTATGAGCTTAAAATAAGAGTAGATAATAGCTTGATACAAGCTGGTAAACTTTTTTCAAGGCCCCTAATGCCTATTTTCCAAAAAATAAAACCTATTCCACCCCTCAAGTTCCTCAAATCCCATCTATAACTCCTATTCCATCTCCTAAAGCACAAGTTGTAACCCATTCCAATCAAGCTAGTGAGATTGGAGATTTAAAAAGTATGTTACAAGCTTTTATAAATGAGATAGTTAAACTCAAGATATAATAGTACTAGGGTAGGCCTTATTAGCAACAAAACCATAACACCTATCAACCCTCCAATAATCAAAGGCCTCCTTATCAACATTTTAGAGAAAATAGACCACCCTATGAATCTCAAGGAGTCATAACCCAAGTTAAACCATATTTATCCCTTGAACCTAATATACCCTTCAGTTTAAAATCCATTATTCCCACACCTCCTTAAAATAATGTGATGCAATATCTATGTTGGCAACCTTTTAATCCCAATGATATGCAAAACCAAGCTTCAGTATCATAGGATATTACTATGCCACAATTGACACAAGAAGAGTTTTCTCTTCAAGAAAGTCAGTATCACAAGATAATTTTGATACCTTAAGCAGAGGATCAATAAGTTTGAGTGTAGCTTGATTCCATTAATGTGAATTGGCAAATAGATAATCATGTTAAATTCAATCAGATTGGTGAGACTAGTTGTTAGGGTGTGGAGCTAAAAGCTTCAACCATTTACAGACATGAAGAAGAGGATGCTGAAGAACTAGAAGCACCGGCATTGGCATCATGACCGACGTCAGTCAGATGCAGTGCAGAAGGAAACTGGTGATAGCAGCTAGTCAACCGACGTCATCAACACCAGACAAGCAGTGACTGACGTCGGTCACCTATGGCATTCTAAAACTGCTGTTGACGAACAGTCAGTTAAGTGAAGTGAGTGTTTGCATGTCAAATGACTAATTATAGTCACCAGCTGTGTGTCTAATTATTGTAGTTAGATTTCTATTTTTGTAACCATGGGATTCTATTTAAAGACCCATGAGGCATGTATTGTAATTACCAAGAAGGCAAGTAAAAGCATTGAAGCAAGTAAGGTCAAGGAGATCTACAGGTGTAAGGTCAAGGAGATCAGCTGAAGCATTTAAGGAGGGATAATAACTCAGGCTTTAGATTTGTTAAGGTTGAGCAAGAGAGAGAGGGAAGAAGGTCTTGAGGTGTGGCAAGCCTTTGAGGTGGAGGAAGAAGTGGCATCTTCCTTATTATATTTTCTTCTAGTAATATTTAATACAAGAGTGTGTATTGTCTCTCAAATTCTTTGATGTCTCAAGTTTCTAGTTACTTTATCATTATGGTATAATTCTATGTTTAATTGCTTATAAGAAAGTAATCAATTGTGCTTCCATTGGATAAGGGGTTCCTGACAGTTGGTATCAGAGCATATTGATTGTTGTAGGGTCACCTGACAATTGGTATCAGAGCTATGGTTTGTAGGAAGCAGGTTAATTTTTTGATTACAGGTCATTCACAGGGTTTTTTGATTGAGTGGGAGTTCAGCAATGGCAGAAGAAAGCAAGCTATGAATGGAGAAGTCTAATGGCAAGAATTATCAACACTAGAGGATGCAGATTAAGGATTATCTGTATCAGAAGGATCTATACTTACCATTGGGTGGGGTTGCATGCAAGCCCATAGATATGAAGGATGAAGAATGGAGTGTTCTTGATCAGAAGGCTCTCAGTTCCATAAGGTTGAGCATTGCATCATCTGTGATTTCTAGCTTATCACAGTGCAAGACAACTGAAGAGTTGATAAAGTCCTTGGCAAATTTATACGTAAAGCCCTCGGCTTCTAATAAGGTATATCTTATGAAGTACCTATTTACTTTGCAAATGCAGGAAGGTGGATCGGTACATACTCATCTCAGTGATTTCCATGGTTTGGTAAACTAATTAGCTTCAGTCAATATTGTTTTTGATGATGAGGTAAAGGCTCTCTTGATTTTATGTTCTTGCCTAAAAGTTGGGATAGTTTGGTTATGGCAGTAAGTAATTCTACATCTGCTTCTAAAATCTTAAAAGTTGATGATGTTGTGAGTGTGATCTTGAATGAGGAAATACGTAGGAGAAGCATAGGTGAATCATCAGGGAATGCTCTAAGTGCAGAAAGTAGGGGAAGGTAAAGGGAGAAGGTTGAGCAAGGGAAATCAAGGTCGAGAAGGAGATCCGAATCCAAAGGTGTTACCTACTAGTTTCATGGAAAGAAAGGACATACAAAGGAGTGTTGGTTGAGAGATAAAGAGAATCAACATGCAGGTACTGAAGAAGCAAAGGATGCAAATATTGTGGTATAGGATGCTCTCATACTTTCTTTGGATAGTTAGGTAGGATCATGGATTTTAGATTCTGGTTCATCTTTTCATGCATCCCCAAATAGAGATTTGTTTCATGAGTATGAACAGGGAGACTTTGAAGTGCTTTATTTAGGGGATGGTACGCCTTGTTAGATAGTTGGCAAAGGGAAAGTGCAGTTGAGATTGTAGATTGACAACACATGGGTGTTAAAGGAGGTCATGCATGTCCCAATTTTGAAGCAGAGTTTGATTTTTGTAGGAAGGTTGGGTGATGAGGGATGCACAATAACCCTCACAGTGGACTCTTGGAAGGTTACCAAGGGTGCACTTGTTCTAGCAAGAGGTAAGAAAGTAGATACTCTTTATCTATCTACTTGTATTGTTGATTCTACTTCTGGTTTATCTACTTCAGTTGTAGATTCGAAGATGTGGCTTAATAGGCTTGGTCACATGAATAAGAAGGGAATGGATGTTCTTGAATCAAAAGGTATGTGTTCAGATTCAGAAAGCATAGATAGATTTCATTGTAGGAAAAGGAAATTTGATGCTTTTGACAGGAACAAAGA
The DNA here is from genome assembly GCA_037957365.1 of Torreya grandis. Taxonomy (NCBI): domain Eukaryota; kingdom Viridiplantae; phylum Streptophyta; class Pinopsida; order Cupressales; family Taxaceae; genus Torreya; species Torreya grandis. The sequence continues at coordinate 2,251,479 of JARHVA010002094.1, read as the reverse complement.
AGCCTTGGTGTTTATGGAGGAGATGAAGGATAGAGATCAGTCACAGGGGCTGAATAAATCTAAGCAGGGCAGTATGGATAGAGGTTTGATCTAAGATGAGCTCGTGAATGAAGATTTCATCACTTATAAGAACACACAAACACTGATGTCAGTCACTTGGGACTGACGTCGGTCAGCTAGATACTAGCATCGGTCATGTGCAGACCAGTAGGGTCGGTAGGTCGGGCAGGAGAAGTCTGACGTCGGTCATCAGGACCGACATCGGTAGGAGGGACACCGACGTCGGCCAGGGAAATGACATCAATAGTCAGGGTCAGTGCAGGGAACTGATATCGGTCGAGAGCAGATTGGGAGATGGCTGAGATCGGTCACTGGAACGGATGATGGGTGGACAACTAGCTATCAATAAGTCTCAAACACCCATATGGAGGTCAGAAAAGGAATGCGAACCTCATATTCATTGTTCACCTTCTTTATATTGCTTACTGATAGTAAAGAACTAAGAAGATGGAAGAAGCAATGCAGGTAGAATCCAGAAACAGTGGGAGCTTGGCATGGATGAGGAGTGTGAGTCCTTGGAGAAGAACCAAACAGGTATTTGTTGGGAGAGTTATCAGCTGGAAGGAAGCACTGGATAGAGGGATGGATTCCCATATTAGAAAAGAGAGTGGATGGACACATGAGATAGAAGGCTATGGTATATGGTCTTGATTAGGTTGCAGAGCAATGGAGGTTTGACCATTGTGTTTTATCTTTACCAAGTTGGATAATATTAGCTACATTATCCTGTTACTGTATTGTGTTACTTGTTGTAGGGTTTCATAAATAGGGAGTTTTTTGAGCTAAGGGTAGAGTTGGTTCAGAAGGATGTCATGGAGAATTTGGGAGCAGCAAAATTCTTTTAGCATAAGTGACATTTATAGCATCATAGGTTTGTGTGGTGGTTGGTCTTCAAGAGTGACTTTGAAGAGGGATACAAAGCCAAAGGAAAAAAATAGATGGTGTACGGGGACAGGTACAGTAGCAACTATTTATCTCCAAGTGGGAGATTGTGAGGGTGTGGAGCTAAAAGCTTTAACTGTTTGTAGACATGAAGAAGAGGATGCTGAAGAACTAGAAGCATCGGCATCGGCATCATGACCGACGTTGGTCAAATGCAGTGCAAAAGGAAACCGGTGACAATAGCTAGTCAGCTGACATTGGCAGCACCAGACAAGCAATGATCGACGTCGGTCACCTGTGGCGTTCCAGAACTACTGTTGATGAACAGTCAGTTAAGTGAAGTGAGTGTTTGCATGTCAAATGACTAATTATAGTCACGAGCTACGTGTCTAATTATTGTAGTTAGATTTCTATTTTTGTAACCATGGGATTCTATTTAAAGACCCATGAGGCATGTATTGTAATTACCAAGAAGGCAAGTAAAAGCATTAAAGCAAGCAACGTCAAGGAGATCTATAGGTGTAAGGTCAAGGAGATCAGCTGAAGCATTCAAGGAAGGATAATAACTCAGGCTTTAGAGTTGTTAAGGTTGAGCAAGAGAGAGAGGGAAGAAGGTCTTGAGGTGTGGAAAGCCTTTGAGGTGGAGGAAGAAGTGGCATCTTCCTTATTATATTTTATTCTAGTAATATTTAATACAAGAGTGTGTATTGTCTCTCAAATTCTTTGTTGTCTCAAGTTTCTAGTTACTTTATCATTCTAGTATAATTCTATGTTTAATTGCTTATAAGAAAGTAATCAATTGTGCTTCTGTTGGATAAGGGGTTCCTGACAGTTGGTATCAGAGCATATTGATTGTTGTAGGGTCACCTGACACTAGTAACACAATTGGTCAAGTTGTAGCTCTAACTATAGCTAAAAGAAGAGTTGTTGAGGAAGCTCAAGATATGATCAATACTTATATTACTCCTGACATTATTCCTAAGAATATCAAGGATTAACCTATTTCCCCTATAGCATAGAAGAATCAGTATGCAAAAGTTGGGAAGATCCCTCAAGTACCTCTAATTAGAGAACAACTAGTGGTTCACAAAGTGTATTTAAAGGTTAGTAGAACCTCATTCAATATAATAGATCAGATAAATAAATATAATATTATAATTAACTAGGGAATTCCCTTTTATTCTAGGGTAAAAAGACATGCTCATCCAAGAGCTTTCAGCTCTCAAGGTGTCTCAAGAACCAATTGAGAAATAAGGTGTTATTTTAGCTAATTCAGACCAGCCAACCAAGAAAAAATATTAGAAGGTACATAAAATGACAAAGGTAGAAAAAACCAATGTAAAACTAAATAAAACTCCTCATTTTTACCTCTCTTTGAGAGTTGGTGACTGTTTAGTTCATAATTATATGGTAGATAGTGGAGCCAGTAACACTGTCATGCCTAAAAAAATTGTAGATAAGCTTGGTCTTATCTATGAGCCAAATAATAAAAGAGTATTTAAAATATATTAGGCACCAACAAATGTAGTAGGAATCAAAAAATATCTAAATTTTACACTACATGCTTGTCCCAATGTTATCATTCAACAAGATATAGTTGTAGTGGACTTGCCTCCCTATTTTTCCATTTGTTTTTCAAGGGACTTTACCTCAAAGATTGTAAGATATTTATCAATTGATTGGACATATTTGATGTTAAATAATAGGTATGATACTTAATTAATAACACATTCTGAACCTATTTCATGTTTCCATTTAGAGCCATATATGCCAAGTATGGTGAACACTAATTATACTATCTTAGATGAGGTGCTAGAAACTAATAAAGTAGAGACTAAATCACCTCTATATGGAGTTCCATATATATTCATTGATGAATGGGCCTATAATTTTTATGAACATGATCCTTATAAATTAATTGAATAAGAAGGACTTGGTGTTTATTGCCTTCATGAAAAAGATACATTAATTCTGACATTAATGAAGGATGATGAGTCTAGTGATGGCCTTTGGCAACTATATTTTGATGGATCAAAGAAAAAATATGGAACTAGGGTTGGAATGATGTTGATTTATATAGCTAATCAAAGGTATTTCTCTTCTCTAAAATTTTAGTTTGGTTTTTCAAACAATGTTGCTAAATATGAAACACTAGTTCACGGTTTATAATGGGAAGGAAAGATAAAGGTCAATACCTTACAAGTCTTTGGTGATAGTGAACTAGTAGTCCACCAAGTAATAGGTCTAAATATATGAAATAATCCATTTCTTAAGTCTTATAATCATATATTATGGGACTTACTTGAATACTTTCAAGCTTTCAATATTTGTGCCATATCAAGAAATAAGAATAAACATGTAGATAGGTTGGATTCTATTAGGTCACAATTTAGTATCCTAGATGATATAAAGAATGAAAAAGGTTTAATCACACATCAAGGTATTTGTAAGACATTCTATTCCAAATAAACATAAAAATTGGTAAGTGGTTAAAGATGACGATCAAATTGTCAGGTTCTTACAAGTAGCTAAATTTTCCTCAAGGAACCAAGATAAGTTCTTGTAGTAGTATGGTGACTAGACTGTGAAACTAAAGACAAATAAGTTGCCCAAAGGGTTGGTCATACTTAATAATATATTTAGTAGAGATGATGAGTTTAGAAAAGAATTTTTTTCATTTTCAATAAAGGATGAACACTATATAAATGTGGAAATTGTAACTGGTAAGAACTTGAAGTTGGGAAAAGTTTACACTTCTTCAAAAAAGAAACTTTTATTAAGTTATATTCAAGTTTTGTAGATGTCTTTACATGGTAGTATAGTGACCTCAAAGGAATTGATCCAAGTCTATCTCAACACACCATTGAGTTAGAAGATGAGACTAATCTAGTAAGACAAAGAAAAAGGCCTATTAATCCAAAGCTTGAGCCTTTGATGAGAGATAGATTCATAATATCATTGAGTTAGCTATAATATTTCCAATTAAACACTTGACTTGCGTGACAAATCTTGTTCTAGTATAGAAAAATAATGGTGAGATTAGACTATGTGTTTATTTTCATGACTTGAACAAATATTCACTTAAAGACCACTACCCATTACCATCAATGAAACAAATTTTATAGTTGGTTTTAGGTTTTAAAAGGTTCTCCTTATTGGATAGTTATGGTGGATATAATTATATTTTGGTCAAATAAGAAGACCAATCCAAAATATCCTTCACCATAAAGTGGGGGATATTTACATATAGAAAGATGACTTTTGGTTTATCCAATGCTGGGAAAACATTCCGTAAGCCATGAATATGTCATTCTAGGGTCTCCTCAATAAGTTTATACTTTTTTATTTGGATGACATAATAATCTTCTCTGAGAATGTAAATGAGCACATGATTAATCTTAGACAAGTGTTTGTAAATTGAGGCAATTCGGGGTGTCTCTTAATCCCAAAAAGTGTGTTTTCTCTATTCATGAAGGTAGGCTTCTTAGACATGTGATTTCAAAACATGGTATAAGTATAGATCTTGATAGGATAGATTCAATTCTTGCACTTTCTTTTCCTAAACATAAGAAAGTTTTGCAAAGCTTCTTAGGCAAGATTAATTTTATAATAAGATATATTTATAAAATTTCCACTTTAGCTAAGCCACTTACATCCATGATAAAGAAGGGTTAGATTTTTAGTTGGTCCAAGGAAGGAGTGAGGAGCTTTGAAGAGATCAAGAAATCCATAACTAGTGCTCCTACACTCCTAAACATTAAATTCATAAAGGTTTTTTTCTTGTATACCTATGATAACATTGACATAATTTTAGGTATTCTCATGAAGTAGACTCAAGAGGACTTAGAGAAGCCAATGGCCTTCTTCAGTCAAGGCTTAGAAGAATATGAAATAAGGTAGTCTTTTTTTGAGAAGCTTTTACTTTTAGTTATAAGGTCTCTCAAGAAGTTTAGATTCTTGTTGTCTAATAATAAGATGCATCTGATGGTTGCACATCCAAGTATAAAATATTTTCTCTTGAAGAAGGATATAAATGATAAAAGGGTTGGTTGGATAACCAAGGTAATGGAGTCTGATGTGGATATCAAGGTCAAAAACCTGATTAGAGGCAAAGGACTTTGTGAACATCTAGCCCATGACTTGAAATAGGATAATAGAGTGGTTATGGTGTCAAAATATGAATAAGTTATAAATGATTACAATCACCTTTGAGTTGGTTCCAAGACATGGTAAGATACCTCCAAAATGGTATTTATCCTTCTCATCTAACCCCTTCAAAAAGGAGATATTTTAGATTGTAGTCAATTCTTTTTCTCCTTATTGATAGTGTTTTGTTCAAGAAGGATATCAATGGCATGTTGTTAAGATGCATAGATCCAAGTCAAACATAGATATTTATTGAGTAGTTCTATGATAGACATGGTGGATGACATTATTTATCTAGAACAACATCCCACAAGATCATGAGAGGTGGGTATTATTGGCCAAACATATTTGGTGATTGTCATGCATGGGTTAGGAAATGTAGACAATGTACTATGTTTTTTAGAAAGGTGAAACTTAAAGCCTCACATATCCAACCAATTTTAGTGAATCAACCCTTTGTTTAATGAGGATTGGACTTTATTGGTCTCATTAACCCCCCTTCAATCTCAAGACATAAATGGATATTGACTGCTACATATTATTTTACTATATGGATAGAAGCAGTGGTGTTAAAAGAAGCCAATGAGTCTAATGTTCTATATTTATATGAAGGTTTTCTTATTATATTTATAATCCCTTCAACCATTATTTTTTATAATGTTATGGCCTTTGTGGGGTCTAAAATTAGCTAGTGGGTAGTTCAACATAGTTTTTTCTCAGTACTTCATCAAATTATTATCTATAAAGCAATGGTATCACTAAGTCCACTAATTAGAACCTATTGAATATCATCAAGATAAATATTGAAAACAATTAGAGTTCATAGCATCTCAAATTGAAGTCAGCTCTATGGGATGATAGGATCACCTATAAGAGATCACTAGCAAATTTTCCATAAAAGCTAGTATATGGTAAGGAAGAAAGAATGCCCATTTCTCTTGAATTTCCTAATTTGGAGTTACTGTATCAAATTGAGATTTTTTAGAATGAGCCAATGGAAATTAGATATGATGAGCTCATGGAGATATAAGAGATGAGACATTGGTCCATGTTGGCCATGGAAGCCCATCAAGCACAAGTGAAGAGATCTTTTGACAAAGGAGATTCTTGAAAAGAATTTAAAGAAGGAGATTTGGTCCTTAATTGGGATCAAGACAAAGCTAAAAAAGGAATGCATACAAATTTTGACTCTCTTTGGAGTGGTCCATACATAGTCTCCAACTATAAATCTCATAATGCCTTCTAACTTACAAGGATGGGTATGGAGGAGCTTCATATCCCAATCAATGGGATAAATCTAAAATGTTATTATTGAGGAAGATAAGTTCCCTGTACATGGTTAATTTGTCTTATTTTTCTCCAAGGGTTGTTCTAGCACATTAGTTTGTTCTATTTTATCCCAAACAAGTGCTTTGTTACATATTTACTTTCATGAGGTTAGTTTTCCTTTCTTGTTTATTTCTTTCCCTATGTGTTAGAATTCATTGTCCTTTCCAGTCAATACAGATTCTTGTAGTCATGGATCAGAGTCATGTAAATGGTCCATGTGTCATCTAAATGGTTCCAATTCTCAAGCATAGAAGGCATGCTGCCCAACGAATTCGATAAAGATGTTAGCCAAATTTGGCCTACATGCCTAGTTTATAATGAGAATCTAAGTAGAGTCCCAATTAAAGAGTGACCCAATGTCACAAAGAGCATATAGAATTCAAGAGGAGATCACATATAATTTTCAACCTTTTTAAACACTTTAACCAAGCTTAAATTGCAAATTTGGTGATCTTAAGAGACCAGATCATCATCAAGATGTCAAGAAAGAATGAGTGAAGTAAGTTGATTCTATATTTAATAAGTTTACTTAGAGAACCTTGTAGGTCAAAAGAGTTACATGAAAATGATTCCTTCCTGATAAGATCATCCTCTACAAATTTCATGTCTTGATGAGTTCTCTATCTTGAGATATGAACCTTCAAAGTAGAATAAGCAGATAAAGACAATCACGCAGATGTCAAAGTAAAGCTCAATAATTACCTATTTGGTATTCAAAATGTGATGATCATGAAAAAATAAATGATAGGTACATAGATGTTAAATTTAATCCAAAAAAAATATCTATTGGGGTTCAAAAATCCTAATATGGGTGCATCAATGTTAATGACAGTCACACAAGCATCAGATATGAACAATCAGATGTCAAATTTGGGCCTCATGAATTAGCTATTTAAGTTCAAATGGTGGGTCCTAAAAATATCAAGAAATCATGTGAATTTGTACATCTTGATATAATAATGTGAGTTAAATTTAAAGAGTCAGAGGATCTAGATCAAAGGCTCATGTTCATTCATACATCTAAATCTAACGGTGTGATTTAAAGTCAAGGAGTTAGTGTATCATGGGGACCAATAAAGAGAAGATATTTTGGCACAAATTTATAGGTCTGAGTTGGTAATAGATAACCAATGAATAAAGGGAAAATACAAAATCTTCTAGTAGAGGTCAATGAACTAGTTTGCAACCCAAGCAAATGAAAATTTCAACAAGCCATGTCACCATTGGACCTCAGTAAATAACAGATGTAGTCAACAAACAAGATGGTCAAGGATAAAACTCTATCACCATCAAATTGTATATAGGACATCTAGTTGATAATTTATAGCATGTTGACTCTATTCATAATTACTCCATTGATGTGTTCATTGCTCTTCCAAATTGAAGATCCTCGTGTGTAGTAACTTCTTGTCTCTCACATGGTTTAGAGGTAAAATAGGTATTTTTGGGCCTAATACAGAGATCAAGCAAGACTAAGTGTCTATCAAAATTTCATGGATATTGTGACTATGTGAAAACCAATAGGTTAGGTTGGTTTTTTATTTATGGTGGACTTGTGTTCAAGCTAGAGTAAAAATAGACATAAATGTAATTATGGAGAAGTGTTTCATCTTTTGATGTGGTCACATTTTTTATAAATAGGTACCTTTTTATAGGTAAAATCAAATTAGGGGTGAATAAATGGTGGTAAATAATCCAATTCAATTTACAAACCCTTGAAAATACTAAAGCATTTAATACAATCATTCATGAAGCATACAAATAATTCATAGTAGTGAATAATGAACAACAAGATCACATACACAACACAAGATCTATGTGAGAAACCCTCTTGGGTAATAAACCCACTCTCAAGCCTAAAAAAACATGGACTATTATCCTATAATATTATCTTAAATAAGAGACTAATCAAGTCCTTCTGACCTAAGGCCTTTAATAAAACAATAGGTCTATAAGGAGCACCTACCCATAAGATGATTAAGTCCTTATTACAACCTATTTGTTCAAGTCATTTTGACTTACAACCTTTATCAAGTCCTTATAACCAAATGTCTTTTGTGACACCCTATTTCATAAGGATCAACTACCCATAAGGAAGATCAAGTCCTTTATACCCTCCTTGAAAAGAACACTTCTACCTTAGAACTAATGTCTTCAACACCTAATGATGGAGATCTTGATTATCTAACAACTACATAAAATCTCTCTAACTCATATATTCCTCTCACATATACATGCCATAATCTCTCTCTTTGTTCACTTAAATAGTCTTGATATGCACACTTAGATCTCTTTGTAAAACTTCAAACTGTAAGAACACTATACTATCATTAGAAACATGACTTATAGATCATACACAGTCATTAATCTTCTCTACTCATCAACCTAATATTTGGGCACTCTCACTCTCCTCTACTTTCCTTCACTCTCCAACTCACTCACATACAAGTCTCTTATTCATCAATCTTCCACACAAAGTCTAGAAATTAACACATTTGATCTCATTATATATAGAGAACTTATGATTTAACAAGACCAAAATATTTCCTATTATCCAAAATACATGACTTCACCCTCAATTCATATCACATGGGTCACACTTAAGCACAACACACTTTTAAATATGCATAAGTCACTTTTAGGTCCTATAAAGACCCATTTAGTTATTTAACACTTATTTGAGCATAATATGAAAACAAGACCACTTATAAATACATAGGTCCATTCCTTATGTCCCTTAGTACATCCTCAAATGATCACAAACACCTTTTCTCACATTTACATATGCACAATTAACTCAAATAGAGACTTTATACATAGGAACACCATTATCAAACATATAGTCAAATTTTTAAGCATTATTCATACTCAAGATAGATTGATCACACCACCAAAATACTCACAGAGTATCCTCATGGAGTATAAAACACTCCTCAATAGCCAATTCATCAAGAGATGTCAAAATAATATCAAAACAAGCTCAAAATATCTTCTCAAGTCACTTACAGTCCATGCATGAACACATAGTCAACTTTGAACATTAGTATCTTTAAATGTACACACTTCTAGATATTCAAATCAAGTTCATTAGATGCATCATGGAATCCTATTCATTTTTTATTTTTAAAACAGCAAAAATTTTGAATTTTATGAAAAGCTATGGATAAAATATAGAGCTATGGTTTTTCTCTGTGTTAAATTCAAATATTTGAATTCAAATGGTCACACTCAAACTTTGAACAAAATGCTTGCATCTCATGTCCTCTCAGCTTAGATATAATACACACTATTGATTTGGTTTGATATTTAACACATATTCCACCAATTCCAATGTTAAACCTTAGATTCTTTGAATTAATCTCATGCAATCTTGAAATGTTGACTCAACATGCTCTATCAATCTCTGCAAATCAACTAGGTATTTAACTATCATTGCTCACCATTTAATCAATCTATACAAACACCTACTCAAATTTGGATCCTTATCCTATACCTTTTCTTAGTCATTAAACATCATTCACCTATCCTCATCTCACTACATCCTAACTTCTTGGATAAATGTGTACCATCAATCTTACTCAAACTTTAACTTGTGCATACATGACTAAGTATGGGAACCTTGTTTATCTACCTAAAAGGCCAATTTTGGACCTTAATAACTTTTATTATGCTTTAATGCATGATCTCAAATTTGGATTAGATGATATACTCACATAGGATAATATCTCCATATAATAATCTGATCCTAGAACATTTTTATGTGAAAAATATAACACCATTTAAATTCCTTCTCAAAATATTTTGTCACAGAGCCAACTATGCTTAGAATTTGTCTGGGAGACCAAATTTGTTCATGCATAATTTTTTTCATGATTTAGTGCATAATATAAAAATTATCACAAATAAAATATTATCAAAACTAAAAAAACCTATATTATCATTTTCTCTTGACACCTTCACATGTGAAAAATATAACACCATAAAAATTCTCACTCAGCTCTTCTTTCCACATTGCAAAATTGGCTATGGGAAAACATAGTCAAAATGCTTGACATCCTAACTTTTCACTTGCATTTGTTTTGAAACATAAACAAAACCATGTGACCATTTTATCTAGACACCTTCATGTGTATGAATTCTAACATCATCAACATTCTTACTTAGCTCTTTCTAGCCACATGTAAATTTGGCTAAGTATGGGAAAACAACAAATTCTAACTGAGCAGCTAACTTTGCACCCTCATATATTAAATTACACTTTAATGTATGACTTATGATTTATTAAATATAAAATATGGAATAATGTGATCACAATCTTATGACTAACTCCCCTTGACTCATTCCCACATGGTAATAGTGACATCATCAAGCTACCTACTCAAATTTTCTACCACTAGACCAAACTATCTAGATGAAAACTATAGACAACCAGATAAATTTCACTTATGCACACAATATATCAAATCATAGATAACATATTATGACCTATTTCACATGATTCAATCACCATACTCATCCCTAAACATCTTTAATCATGCCAAAATTGAAGATCAACCAAGCCTCCTTTAAGCTCACTAGGATAAGCACATTGCACACTTTGTCATTGTTACTTAGGCTATAAAAGCACATAATTTACTCAAAATAACACCTCCATTATATTATTATGACATCAATAACAAATCTCCAACATACCTATGGCCATCCAAAGTAGATGTGGCATGAAGCTATCAGTTTTGAGATATGAGAAGTTTGTCCTCATCAGCAAATCAAGGGGTTCCAAGGAGGAGACTTAGTGGATAGATAAGGACAATGGGAATTCAATTATATTATAGAGATTTTAAAATATTTATTCCTTTTTTATAATATCATGACATAATAGCCTTGAATTGGTGCTAATCCATCATAACTTCCCCTCTCTTCTCCCCCTTTTCTAGATATGTTCCATCTTATTTCCACATTATATCTCTCTCTGAAAGTTTTTAGACAAGAAATCTCTAAGAGTTTTTATATAAATAGAATCTTATGCTTTGTATTGCTCAAGCTATAAAAAAATTCATATAGTAACACATTTTGATGTAATAAAGACTAAATTCCATCATTTTTGCAAACTGAATTGAAGTGTGTTCTATGTATTCATGTATTGTGGTTAAGTGAATATATGATTTCCTTGCCTATGCCTAAGTTTGCTCACCTTAATTAAGTGATTTTTAGTCCTCAAAATTCATTTTAAGTGTAATATATAGTTTATTTATTATGTTGGAAGTGGATATATACCCTTTCATGCTAGTTTGATAGTCGGTCAATACTTTATTATGAAATACTTGTGTGGGACTGATGTTATTTGGTCTTGAATGTGTCTTATAGTTTATCTTGTGTAAAGCATAAGTGTTTCAATTACTAGTGTAACACCTCATTTTATATGTTTTCAAGTATTTTTTTTACTTTATCTCCCCTTTTTCAAGTAATTATTAGTTTAGGTCTAGTTTAGGTGATATATCAAAAAGTAAGTCAACCTTCTCTAGAGGTTTTACCCAAGTTTAGGTAACCCACAACGTAGGGTTATTCCCATGTTGGACTAGATTTATGTAAGAAGACTTGAACAATCTTCTTACTTAGTTAGTGTGTAATTTAGGACACCAACATATACCTTAAAATTGTAGTAAGTTATGGCCTTTGTAACCTAGATGAAATGTGACCTAATCACATATTATAGTTATCAAATGCTTAAAGGAATTTTAAAGTAATAATCCAAGTGTTTTTGGCCTAACTATTTGTCAATACTTTTGTAAATTTGAAATTTTACTTCCTTCTTTGTAATTTTATATGGGATATGGTGCAAAAGTAATAGTGGAGATGTTTGTGTACCTTCTATATTGATGATAGTGATATCAGGGTAATACTAGTAGTCACCCATTTTTTCAAGGCTCTTCTTTAGGTTTTGAGATAACATAGGAATAAAAATTTAATGAATTGCCTAAAACACTTGAGGATATACCTCACCACATATCCTTTGAATTTCATTTTTGAACCTTTATATGATCATAAAAGAATAATCCTTATCGATCATGTTCCTTAGGTATTATGTTGATTGTTGTCATAATTACCCATGGGTCTTATAAACTATGCCTAATATTGTATCCATTAAATAATACATCATATATAAATTAAGTTCAACTAGCCTTTGATCAATATAAATCATTGATGTCTTAAAACTAACACCTATGATCTCTCCTAGGGTGATTATTTTGTCAGATGTTAAAAGAATGTATAACAATAGGACCCACTTGACCTGTACATATATAGTGTTGGCAAAACCATATAATCAATTTAGGAAATTCATATCTATCTTAATTTATGGTCTAAATTTGACAATAAAATTGGATGAAATCCCTCCTTTTAGTTTCATCCTTTGGCTTTGGACTAGCCATTGTTTCAATACTCCCTCTATGGTATTTTTCTCGAGCCAGACATTAGCCAAGACTTGGTTATATGAAATCTCATGGATCAAAAATCTAATATATCTCTCAAATTCCCTACCATAAATATAATATGTTGTGTTTTTATTTTTCTTAATGTGTAGACAATCCCTAAAAAATGTTTCATTGAAAAAGAAACCTCTAAGTAGGTCTATGTAAGGTATTACCTCTAGTTTTATTGTTACTTAGTGGAGGCCTTATGCTTTATTGGGAAATATGTCATCTATATATGCCTTCTCATCTAAATAAATTTGATATTATACATACATTACCAACACATATTCCATTTCATCTCATAATGCTAAGTAGTGAAGGAATTTCAAGTCTAAGGTACTCTTCTAGAACATAGTATCCATAACTTCCTTGCTTGAAGCAAAAGAATATGCAAAAGGAGATTTAGGATGACCTTGATTTTAAGATGAGGTCATTATTTCAACTTAAATGATGTAATTCTTCTTGTAAATTTACTAGTTATTTCTGGTAAACTCAATGAGAAAATTAGGGCTTCTCAGATGCTTGAGGGCTTGAAATTATAATGCTTGATCAAGGGAGTATCAATAAAATGACTTTACTTTGTATATATTTTTCATATATCATTATAAAGTCTAAGTATTTATTGCATTAGTATATCATCAATACAAATAACAACATTTAGATTATATTCTTATTTTGATTTGAATGTGCCAGTCAACTTTTATGGGTTCACTTGCTTATAAAATGGAAACATTTTGTTAACTTTACCCATCTAGTCATCCCTTTTTTAGATAGTTGTCACTTCCTCATTTATTGGATATTTTGCTTTTATGTTGACATTATTTATGTGTACTTTGGTCATGTTCCCTTTATATTATGACACTTTTATGATCTCTATTTAGTCGACTCTTTATATTTATAGCTCTATTTTGTATGCTCTTGGGTCACAAGTTAACTTGATTGAGTGATTTAACTTATTAAGATTATGGAGTTTAATCCCTAGGTTATTAAATGCACTAAGTATAGTAAAACAATTATAGAAATATTTAATAAATATATCCACTAATTTATAATAGAATTGACCTATTTTGACCTTTCTAAAAATGTTAGCAATAAATAATGTAAACAAGTACATATATATAAATTGACTAAGATGGAAAATCTAGAGGTTGAAAACTAGGATAAGAGTTTATTTAAGTGTCATGGATAGGATCCAAGTGTCAAAACCCTTATTGGATAGTAGTTTCGTAACTAGATAATATTTTAGATGGTGTTAGTGTCTTCCTTTTAATGATAGTGTCCTCTATCCAGTATTATTCTAAACTTTTAGGTGCACTTATGTCTAAGTTTCCCAAGCTTATTCCTATGCACATGAGTTTTGATTTGCTATCAGTGACTTATTTTTACTATTTTTTTAGGTAAACCCTAGACCTCCATGTTGTTATAGCATCTGATTAGCATAATTATAAAAGTGTGATGTTAGTGTGGTAGGTTGGACATCCTCAACACTCTGTTGTGATGAGATTTGCCTACATACCAATACTCCAAGGAAAGATCAAGCCTGATGTAGTTCTCCTTGCCTAAGTGTTGGTACAAGTATAATTGAAGCTAGTATGATGTCATCTTGAATAGTTTGAGTGTGCTCAAGACTAGAAATCTAAGTAATCTAAGTTTAGGAATGTTTTAGGTGGATAATACAAAAGTAAGGAAGAATGGGGATTGATAACCTTATTTGTGTAAAACTTATCTTGAGTTAATTTATGTAATTACATCTCATTTCCATCTAGTGAATAATGAGATAAAATTCATGTATATATACTATTATAGTGATTTTATGGGTCTTAAAATATGTCTAAACCAACCTTAAGTGGTTTTTGATTTGAAAATATATATGTCAATCGACAAATGTTAGAAAATGATAATAACACCCAAACTAGGACACTAGCTCCATTGGTGCTACTATCCAAATTATGGACCTAGTGTCTAAGTGGCATAACCTTAGGCACTAAGGTTCAAGATACTAAAGTGAGGGTTTAGTACTATTTTAGGGATGTTTAGTGACATGTGTGGCCTTCACAAAGGCTAGATAAGTATGTAAATAGGCCCTAAGATAGGTTTAGGGATAAGCTAGGGATGGGTGGTCTCAAGTAACACTCTTAGAACTCAAGTGTCATTTTTATATGATTACATTTGCCCCTCATTTATTATATAAATGAACCAAATAAAAATGACTAGGATAAAGGAAAAAATAAGCATACCTAGACTTACTTATGAGGCAAAGTCCATGAATCTAGGTATGAGTGTGTGAAGCATGCTTTATTATGTGTACTAAAAATAAAATGTTTATAGATCAGTCCTTCCTTAAGAGATATCAAAATCAAAATAAAAAATTAATTAAAGAGATAAGAGAGAGGAAAGGAACAAGTACACCTCACTAGGTATGTGAACCAATGTATAGACTTGGTGACATCTTGTATATACATGTAGATAATGATTAATTGGTGAATGACTTATAATGGGTTGATGGCTTGCTCAATCCCCATGTTTGGGTGGCTCAATAACTCAATTTTGTTTTGAATCCATTATTTCCCACCCCTGCTTGGTGGATTATGACCTATGAATAGCTTGGATTGGATTGATAGTGTGTCCAACCCTCTCATATAGGTGGCTCAAGAACTCAGTTAGACTATGACTCCATCATTTCCTACCCATGTACAGTAGATGCATCTAAAAATAATTTTTTTTGATGTAACTAAAACTATATAATATAACTCTAGGCCACTCAAAAACTCTAAAATGTGAAATGGCTTTGAGCCACTCAGGAATGTTAGGCAATTCTAGGGCACTCAACAATGCCAATCACTACAAATGGAGTAAGGCAAAAATATGGTATATAACTTAAAACATGGTATTTGGTGTGTACAACATAGATAATGACATGGATTTTGTCATTCCATCTAATCAATTGGTGTATAAGTGAACATATAAAAATAATATGTTGTGTACATGTTCCCAAATATAATATTTGAGTATATGGATTTTGGATTGAGTTGTAATAATATGTATCTAAGTATCTAAAACTAAAACTAGCATGATCATTCCATGCATGATGCCCTAAATCTAAGTAACTAGTATGATTCTATGCTAAACTAAGCAAAAATTTGTAATTTGTACCTAAACCTATGTAAACCTAGACTATACCTATTGTATTTTTCTAGCCAATCTAGAATTTCTTGAAATTGAGGTTACTAGATAGTAGCACCATATCTTAGATAGTAAAAATGGTGGTGCTAGTATCTAACTATAATAAAATATGTGTAACTAATGTGTGAATTTTTCCCACTATATTTTCCTAAAATTAATTTCTATATTATGTGCTTGTGTGTTGAAAACTATACTCTGAGTGCATTCAAATAGCCTGAACTATGTGAAAAACTTCTGTGAAGTCCCCCTCTTTTGAGGGGAGTTGTTGAACCTATGAAATAACTATCCTTAAAATAAAAATCTCTACAAGATGTGTTTTAGCCAAAAAATATATGATATCTACATGATAAACTTTTGTAATGTGCATATATAACATCAAAATGTAATATAGTTTGAGCATAATTTTGTAATGTATGATGTATGTTAGATCTAACATTGACAAGGTTGTCAAGATAGATATAATAATGTCTATGAAAATTAAATTTGAGTAATAAAATAAGTAACTACCTAGGGGGATTGGGCATGATGTCCATCAAGGCGCCCAAATAGAAAGGACAGATGCATGAGGTTCCCCATGGCATCTAAAACTAGAGTATGCAAAAATCAAAGATAAGTGTCATGACCATGATGCATACATGAAATTATACATACAACACACATTAGGTATACAAATTAGGCCAAAGGGATATAATTTAAGTGACATGGGTGTATGTCACTAAATTTGAGAAGGCAAGACAAACAATAACATGTTCAAATGTCCACATATGTAAACAATAAGTAAGTTGGATTAGATCCACATGAAAGGACATGTTTAAATGTCTGCATACATAATCAAGAAGGCACACACAAAGACATAGGCACATGTCCAAAGCATACCTACAATGAAAATAAGTGACATAGATCCATAGACCATATGTATAATCAATTTCCCTTGAATAGATGTAAAAACATAGAGACACAATCAAGTCTAAACTAAGAAAGATATAAATGAAAGTATGCATGAACATGTGGTATAAATATGTATAAGTATGAATATGTACATAAACTGAGTTTAGATTAGTATTAGTCAGCAAAAAATATTAGTGTAAGATGATCGATATCAAAATATAACAATGATAAATCTATGATGTAGATTTTAGAAAGATGTAACCTGGCAATTAGAACTATGTATAAGATGTCCCCAAATGGGTGAATTTATCAAATTAAAAACTTATGTATTTGTGTGAATGCCCCCAGTGGGTAGATAGTATTAAATTTGGATCTATGTAATGGACTTGGGTCCTATAAGTATATATGAACACTCGAAAAGAATAAGTGACTCATGTATGTATGATAGAAATCACTATACTAATATAGCTAGCATATGTAGTACTTGGAAAGTATAAAAAGTGTAAACATTGAGATGCATATAATCCATAATTTTTATTTTCTAAGTAAATATTTGATTTTTTTTTGTGTTTTGACATATTATATTATTTTTGTGTTTTCCTAGATATATGTTATGTACAAACATAATGAAAATTAAACTATATACAAGGATAAAGAATGAATGAAACTATATATAAGTGGGGATGAACATACTAATTGATGAGTCTCATGAGAGACTCACTATCAATGTGGCATGTGTAAAAAATAGGAATGGTAACCTCTCATGAAGTGTGATTGACATCTTATAGTTGAATTGAGTTATAGTATGAAAGAATCATTCATTATCATTATCATAATAACCTAGATTGTTCCACTCATCATTATCATCTTGATCTTGAACTAATGGATTTTTAGAATAGACTTATGTTGTATCTAGATGAGCATAGGGAATCACCTCATAATATGAAGTTGACCTTTCTAAGTTGTGCTTTGAAATCTCTTCTATGATTTTGCCCTTAGAAATTGTACTTATTATATTCAAATGGTGCTTTACAGGCTATTTTGTTAGAAAACCTCTACTGAGAATATTTTTTGGATTAACATGATTTTAACTTTGTAACTTAAGTTATTTCTGTTTTTATAACATTTCCTATGTATCTAAATATTTTTTCTTTATAAACTATATCTATGAATGATTTTCCTTAGGATGTTCAATAAATCCCAAGCCTTGTTAACTAACATTATCAACTGATAGGATAGGAGTAATGATGCCTTGGGCATGTTTGCCTAATCCTTGACCTTGATAATAAATTTTTTATAGAAACTTTTGACCAAACCCATACTATTTTTAAAGTGGGACCTCATTTTTTAGAGGTATATTTGTATCCTTAACTTTATTTACTTATGCTTATTATATTGTTTTTGGTTTTGATTTTGATATGTGAACCTTTTTTGTTCTGAGTTATGCTTTGGTAACCACTTTTGTACTATTTCTAAATTTGACCCTTTTTTAATATGTTCTTATATCATTGTGAATTTCTTAACTAATTTATCTTATATAGGTTACTCATTACCAATGATGTATTGTATATGTTTTTTCAATGCCAAACATGAATCCGTGTGATGGCCATAAATTCTATGGTATGCACAATAATATCTATATATCCTTACTAGATGTAAAAAAGGTATGTTGATCAACTTAGATTTAATCATTTTCCTTAAAATTTCACTTGAAATTCTATTTGATCTTGAAATAATTTTTGAATCACTAGTTGTCGATTCACTTTGTTATGATTTTTTATTTTTATATGTAACATTGCTTGCCAAAAATTGACTAGGTGAAGATGCATATACATGATTGACACTAGTTTTCCTAGAGGCTTTTATTTTATAATATAATTTTAAAATACTATAATATTTTCATGTAATAACTAATTTTTATTTTGTATTTCTACAATTAGCTTGCTCATACTGATAATTTGTTCACATAGAGTCTCACAAGTGCAAACCCTAGTTGCTTCTGATTGAACATGTAGGCACATACCCTATAGAGAAGATATGGGAAGGGAAGGGTTTGACGGATGGATAGTTTGAGTAAAAACATTTGAAATAGTAATATAGGTTACCTCACCTTGTGGAGGAGTGATAGCATGGTCCTAGTTAGAGGGAAATTAGGTCTCACCCTCCTGGATAGGAGGAAGAAGAAAAGAATATTATTTATCCATCAAATTTGGCAATGTAAATTGGAATAGGGATAATAAAATATAATGTATGAAATATGAAAATCCTAACACAAGCAATGGAAATAATAAAAAGAAGGATACATACCCTAGTAACATCTAGATCTAGGGTTTGAGAAATATTTTAAGTCAGGTTCACCAAATGATTTAACTTTTTAGGTTTATAGAGTTTAAGCCCTATATTGTTAAAGGGGATGAGTAAAATAAATCTAGGTATAAATATGAAATAAATATAGACACTAATTTGTAATAGAATTGACCTAGTTTGATCTTTTAAAAATAGAAATAAATGATGTCAATAAGTACTTAGCTATAAATTAATTAAGATAGAAGATCTAGAGGTTAAAAACTAGGATAGGAATTGATCTGAGTGTCATAAATAGGATCCAGGTGTCAAAACCCTTCCTAGATAGTAGTGGACTAACTAGATAGTATTACCAATGGTGCTAATGTCCTCCTTTTGGCACCCTTTATGTAGAACTATTTTGATGTAGAATTATTCTAAGTTTTTAGGTGTACCTATGTCTCAGTCTACCAAGCTTGTTCTTATGTGCAGTGTAGACACTCAATTTTGGCCACTTTGATGCCTAAATTAGGATACAATTCAATTTCTATCACACATCATAATCTAAGCCTATAAATCAATTTAATTTCCCAAATTTATTAGAGTAATGTATTTAAATTCTTAGAAACATGGTGAGGCTTACTTATCTATGGTATTACCCTATATACACCAATAACCTAGTTTGGTTTCAACCCTAGTCAAATTATGACCTAGTAATTTGAAATTATTAGCATATCAAGATATTAATTCAAAACATTTAAAATAATTTCCAAAATCCAAAAATCACTAAGCAAGATTAATTACATTATAAATCTTAATTAACTTACCTAAATAAAAATTATAAATCAAATTAGTGAATTTTATTTGTCAAAAAAGGAATTTTTAGCCAAATATGAAGTCAAAGGTCAAAGAAGCTAATAAAGTGACTAGTTGATTCCTAAATATTCCAAAAATGTGAGTCATAACCTCAAAATTATCTAAAGTGAGTTGTCATGGCTCATAAATATCTAAAATGAAGGTGTCAAGATTTCATGAGTGCTTAACCCAACCTAAGGTTAGCTTGACTCAAATTAGGTTTGTCATGGCTCATAAATATCTAAAATGAAGGTGTCAAGATTTCATGAGTGCTTAACCCAACCCAAGGTTAGCTTGAATCAAATTAGGTTATCTTGTTGTGCTCATTTTTTAGATAAGTATAGATCTGAGCCAACTTAGTAGACATCTAGGCATGAGGAAATCAATTGGCATGATTATTATTTTGGTATCTTTTGTGCTAACTAAAGGAATCATCATAGACCTAGCACCAACTGGTAGATATTTACTTTATGCTCAATTTTTTAGGGCATCTTCATGAGTGGCTACATGTGGAAACCATAGCACAATGGTTCAAAGGTGATGGAGCTAGTAGAATGATCAACCAAGGCTCTAGACTAGCACTTAGTGTGTGCCCTCTACCCTGACATGAATATGCTCCTATCTTCTATAAATGTGAACTCTATCCAAATATCATGACACATGAATTAGTGAAGTGAAGATATACAAAAATTGGTTCTACATGTTTAACCACCATTAGAACTTATGTTTAGCTTAAATTCCTTTTAGTATCTATTTATATATGCCTATGCTCACCTGTGAACCATTGGGATTTTAAGTATTTTCAATTATGCACTTAATTTATTCTACATATTTTGGACTATGCCCTATATTTGAATCTTGATTAATGAAGAATGGAGTAGCACCTATTTGAGCTCTATCTGGTTATGTCATTGATTAATGTTATTTGAGTGTGGAGTAAATGTAATAGTTTTAATAGTGTAATTTAAATATATTAATGTTAAGTTGCAATGAAGGTCTAGTCCAAGTCATTAATGGCATCCCTATGTAAAATATGATGTTAAATTACTTTGTATAAATGGCCATAGTATAGATAATAACCTGCACCCAATGATACTACTTTTATATAAATCACAAACCTAGTATGAACTTGATATAAGGCCTTATATTCACCTATCTTAGCATTGAATGGTGCTAAGTACAGTGAAATAAAGCTCTATACCCTTGAGATAATAGAACCACCTAAATAGGCTTTATGCCTATAGACCATCAAGATAGCCCAAAATTGGATTGCACCAATGAACCTACCAACACCATTACCTATGCCCTATGAACGACCAAGCCCTATGAATAATGAGCTATGCCATGACATAACTAGACCAACACTAACCCTGGTTCTTTCTCTACTATACTATGAGTGAGAACATAAGGCTTGCACCTTATGTGAATTGATGTCAACATAGTCAAGTGATAAAATTTATGCACTATAAGAACATACCTTGTTTATTCCTAGTTATAATGAGATGAGAACTAAATTGGAACAACTAGATAATCACCTAAAAGAGTAAATGAATTAAAACCTAACCTATTATATAACATATTGGTTATGTTATTAGGACCTATAAAAAAATTTTGCTACAATGATGTGACAAAATAATGCTTTGAATCTCCCTCAATAACATCAAGTGTTGGCCATAATAGGTGGAAGATAAATTTACACTAAACCATCCATCTTGTAAAGGATAGAAGTTGAGGAAGTGGGTCTATAATAACCTATATGATGTTCTATATGAGGTCTTATTTTATGAACTACCTAAGCATGTGTATCGATGGTTGGCTATTTATGTGACCCATAGAATTCAAAGCTATAGATAGTGCCTTGATTGGATGAAAGAGTTCCTCAAAAGTCTTGAGAACCTATATGCCACTTGGACTAGATTAGTAGACAAATGGTGGCAAGGAGTGATAAATAGTTATATACTTGAGTTCACCATGTCGACATACTCTTACCTTGAGGAAGCAAAGTATCAATTTTTACATGAACTAGAGGCATGTTTGTGAAAGATTTTGGGTAGAGCTTAAGAAACTAATCATGTATTATGGCTTTGAAATCATGAGAATGGAAGGCTAAAGTCCTTTCATAAATGAGTAGTGAAGGAAGGGAGAAAAAGATGTGTAAGTGAAGCATAATGGAGGGGGATGAGAAAATTAACACCTGAGAGCTCAAGAGACATACTTATAACAAGAGAAATAGACTGATGGAATATATAAAACTTGGAAGTGCCAAGAGAACTTGTAATGAGTGGGAAGGTCATGGGGAAGGTTATTTTGAATTGCAATAGTACCAAGAGGAGAGAAACAATGAAGCCATAAATTGAGCTCAATAATTGATGGTATAGAATGCTCTAGGTCCCTATAGAATTTCACCATTAGAGATGCACTAGATTCACCTACCTCATTTAAACCTACTACATAAGATCATACACTAGATCCCCCATAGGAAGAAAGAAGAGTGATAATTGACCCTATTATCAATAAAGACTTTTATCATTTTGTAGACTTAGACTATAATTTTATGATTCAACAAGTCATTCCTTGTAAATAGTTAAGTGAGGATACCTCTAGATCTTTAGGCACTATCTCGATAACACATAACATGAGCACAAGCATTCCATCTCAACCAATGTTAGCTTTATAGATTGGGAAACATCCTAGAAGAAGTGGCCAAGTGCCACAAGTTAGTAATAAAATGACATCATCATATATGATTCTAGTAGTAACAATGGGACCAATTCCTAATCCACTATATGAAGGCATTAGAGGGGCATTTCCAAGACAAGTACTGGGGGATAAGTGCCTCAAATGCTATATACCACCTACCACAGATATATTATGATACGGCCATACACTTTCCAGAGTATCATGATGTAGAGAATTCCATAGATCATGTACTAAAATGTGAACTATAATGGTGCACCTAAGGTATAACATAATCTGAGTGTAGGGAAACCTAGTTCATGATAAGTCTTTTTTATCACACCCATACTTGGTAGAGTAAATTTTATCCTAACCAAGCTATGGTTGATTAAAACACCTTGAAGGAAGAATTCTTGAAAGAATTTGATATACCTGAGTTTGAACAATAGAGCATCATCATGCTCAAGCAAATTAACCAAGGACTATCAAAGAGCATGTACCTATATGATGCTAGATATAAAAATATTATTTCCAAGATTACTTATAATATTCACCCCTCCCAACATACGTAATGCTTTGTTGGGAGATTGCTAGTACCATTCAAAAGAGCATTTTTTATGAATACATTCACCAACCTTCATGAAGTGCCTTAAGCTGCACTTAAATCTGAGGTAGTTGAGGTGCCAATAGGGAATTAGCCCTTTCACAGAGGTACAATTTACATCTATGGCCTCCCAACTCTAAAAATTTACCACTAGTTCATCACAAGATGATTAAAGTATATTATGGTTATTCGATTATGAGACATAAGGACATAACAAGAATAACTACCCTTAAAGGAATATATACATATTATTTCTAAGTTATGAGGTTTATTACAAAGTGCATGATATTCATAATATCCCTTTATTGTAACATGAAATTTAGGTTTACACAACCATATATTGCTTATTTTATGATGTCTACACCCATACCACAATTGATTTTTACATGATCGATGAGATGTGTGAAAACATGGAGAGAGGTGCTAGGTAGGCAACTATAGAAGTTGGAGGGTAGGTGACCCAAGGAAATGATGGCTATGGCCAATATAATATGGGATATGGAATGTAAAGAGGCATTAGAGGGTGAGGTGGAGAACATGGTGGAGAAATATTCCTACTGTGTTCATTTTATAAGTGCAGTTTGACATAGCATTTTCAATATGACTGCCCTACACATCCAATATGTGGGTATTGTCAAGGAACACATAAGGTCAAGGAATGCCCTAAATTTTACAAGGAACTAACCCAAGGTAGGTTTGGTGTATACAAGGGTGTAAGAATGATCAAGCATGAGCCAAAAATGAAGAAGTGGACTCTAAAGGCATAACCAACCCACATAAAGCTAATCAAAGTGTAGGTAACTAATCATAGTGGATTCACCACTTAGCTACCAGTTTTACTAGTACTAGAGTTATCCCTATAATATTAAGAACAAATCCACATTAAATGTATAACATATGTTAAACCCAAATTTGTGCCTTACCCATACTCTCCACACCAAAAATATGTATTGTAGTAGGCTATGAGTGTGATTCAAAACTTGTAATGAGATCTCCAATTATTGTGAGACCTAGAGGTGTAAGCTTTCACCTCTTTCAAGAATTAATATGGTCAAAAGACTAAATTATAAGATCTAACAAAGATCTTACACCTCCTAAAAATAGAAGGGATGTTGCCCTTGTTAAAGAACTTTCTTTTAGAGCATGTAGGGTAAAATCCAATTGAATTTTTTATGCCATGCATGGAAAGGGCATAATAATTTAGGCATACCTAGAATGTGGAGTACTATCAAGAAATCTTGGTGAATTCCACCATTTATATATGGTTTGTATGTGAAGTTCTTATGGACACATGCACCAAGGTTAATATCTTGACAAAGAGTGCATGGGAAAATATGGGTAGGCTAGCCTTGAGGCCTTCCCCTCATGTAATTTTCATGGCCAACAAATCTAGGATGTAACCTATCAAAATTATAAAAATATTTATTATAGATATCATGGGCATCAAGTTCCATGTTGACTTCAAAGTGATGGGTTAGTTAAACAAGATAATTATCCAATACTCCTAAGAAGGATGGTGTTATATGAATAATGCTAATACGATCTTCAAGAAGTGATATATGACCTTTGAAAATGGAAAGGAGAGGGTAGTGATCCCCCTCTCAATTGACCAAGGACACCCTATGTAAAAAGTGTTGATTTAGAGGATGAGATCAACCATATCTACAACATCATGGTACAAGGTAGCGAGACTCTCAACCCCAATGACCAAGGAGTGCTTTGTTGGGAGGATTGATAGTTAGCCTTAGACACCATCATTGTTGCTTGTGATTGATGGGTCAAAGAATTTTATGAGATGACTGGTCTAAGATGGTGCTTAGTGAGTGTGAAGATGCCAAAACCTATGAGGACTAGTTGGGTCTATATTAATAAGACTTTAAAGAGATGGGTCTCTTGTAATAGAAAGAAGGGGAAGAGAGAATTTCACTTGAGCAAAGGTAAAATTGTCACACTATTGAGATATGAGGGGAGAAATATTATGGAATAATATGTCCATGGCCTTTATTCATGCACACTAAAGGAGATAGATAGGATGGGTGCATTCGTGTATACTTTGAGAAGAACTACCACTCATTGGTGGGAAGCACAGAGGCCTAGCTTACCAACTTGGAAAAATGTAAAAGTAGCCATCTACACTAGATTTAGAAAAAATAATGAGGACTTAAACATTTTTGCATACTCTGATGATTCAAATCCAATAGTACACATATACTTGTGTGAAGAAACATGGATTGACTATGGTGCAAACATCCTAAGGAACCTATAGGTACATGCCATCTATATAACCTTAAAGACATGGGTGAGAGCTTGGTATGTTGTCAACAAAATTCACCACAAGATATCTAGTTGGGATGTCCTAAAGGAGAAGTTTGTGCATACCTCTTTTTCTTCACATAACATAAAATTGATCAAGTTATTATACGTAATTTGAAGGGCAGTGTTTGAGGACATTATAATCTTATAGGAGAGCCTTAAATATATGTTTAGGGAAAAAGGATTAACACTCCTAACTTTATTTGAGTAAAAAACACTCAATAGTGACTCGAGTGATGAAGATACATATATCTAAAAAATGTGTAATTAGACATCCTTGATAGGAAAGAGGAAGCTCATGCACCAAGTGGATGATAGCACCCCTAACGAAGAAGACCTTACTCATCTTCACATCAAAACAAACAAGGGGAATAGGAAATTCAAGGACACACATCAAGAGAGGATGATCCCTATTGTGCACCACTCAAAACCACCCAGGTAGACATCAGCTCAAAAGGGGAACCAAAGGTGTCCACTTTGAGCACATATTGGTCTGACATGGATCTGGTGTGAATTATGGATCTCTTAAAGGATTTTAAAGATTTGTTTCTACAAAATTACTGAGACATGAAGGGAACCCACCCATTCCTTAGAAATATGAGCATAAATCTGATGGACAATATGCAACCTATCAAGAAGCACCCCTACAAGATGAACCCCAATCTTTGTGCTAAGGTTAAAATGGAGATTGATGATATGTTAGCCATAAGAGTAATCTACTTGGTGTAAGAGTTAGAATGGGTGAGCCCCATGGTTATTATCATTAATAAGGATATACACATCTATATTTTCATTGATTATTGATTTTTAAACATTACTTGCATCATTGATGCCTTCCTAACTTCATTCAATGATGAAGTCTTGGATAGCATCATAGGATACAAAATCTATACTTTCATTGATGTTTTCTTATGATACCATCAAGTCAAAATTGAAGAGGAGGACAGGCCTAAAAAAAAATTTAAATATAATGGGGTTGTTTCACCTATAACATGATGCCTTTTGGGATCAATAATGTAATAGTTGAATTCTCTAAAGTGGTCATCACTACATTTAAGGATATTATTCATAAGTTCCTCTAGCTGTACCTTGATGATTGTACTATGTATGGGATCATGAAACACCATTATGACAACTTGTGCCTCATGTTTGAGAGGTACCAATAGTTACAAATATCCTTGAGTCTCAATAAGTGCATCTTTGTGACACTTTTTATCACTTTGCTTGGGCACATCATTTTCAAATATGGTCTACTCATCGATCCCATGAAAATTGATATTCCTCCACATAGAAAGATGTTCACACCTTTCTTGGTCATTTTAGCTACTATAAAAAGTGCATAAGGATCTATGTAAATATTGTGGCACCACTAGAGGAGCTCTTTCATAAGGACGGCCCATTCTATTGGGGCATAACACAAGAGGATCCCTTTGAAACTTTGAATGTCAAGTTGGCTAGCACACCTATTCTATAATTTATTGACTACATGACCCCATTCAACATCCATATTTATGAATCTATCTTTATAATTGGTACCATTGTGGCATAACCTGATGAAGGTAAAATGGATCATCCCATTTCCTTTGTAAGCAAAAAATTGACCCAAGCAGAGCATAACTATATAATAACTAAGTGTGAGGCACTGACTATGTTCTATACCCTATAAAAATATAGGCAATACTTGTTGGTGATACCATTTATCTTCTTCATGGACTATGAGGCACTTAAATACCTCATAAATAATCCCATTCTCCATGGGTACATTTGTATATGGATAGTTTTATTTTAATATTTCTAGTTCATAGTTGTTTCCAAGACTAGAAAATAGAAATTAGGCCTAGACCATTTATCACTCATCAACTCAAGTGATATAGTAGCACTAATTAAGGATGATATGTTAGATGTGAAAATTTATATAGTCTAGTGTGTGTCTGAGGACTTGGCATAAATAGTCACTTTTCTAACATCAAGATCTGTGCCCCAAACTATGATAACCAAAGAAAAGAAATAGCTCATAGTTCACATTTCCCCTTTTCATCTCATTAGTGGGGAACTATAAAAACTAGGCTAAGATGAAGTCCTTCACCAATGTGTCTTAAAACATGAAAGAGAATCCATTTTACATGAAACATATGAAGGTATATCAGGTGACCACTTTACTAGAGATGCAATATCATGCAAGGTATTGCAATCAGGCTTATGATGGTTAAGTATTTTCTAAGATGCAAAGGATTACACCAAGGCATGTGACATATGCTAGTGCATAGGGAAACCTAACCATCAATATGAGATGCCTCTCATCCCAATTCTTTCCCAAGCATTATTCAAAAAATAGACCGTTGATTTTTTGGGTTGATCACTCCCATAGTAAGACACATAGGCACAAGATATATTTTGGTGGCCACTAATTATTTTACCAAGTGGGTCGAGTTAATACCAACCAAAGATTTCACAACTACCACATCACAAGGTTCATATGGGAAAACATTATAAGTCATTATAGGTGCTTATTTAGTTTGACTAGTGAGAGAGGCACACACTTCATCAATGAAACTTTTTAGATCCTATTAACTGAATACATGGTGGTGCACCATAAGACAATGCATTATCATCCACAATTTAATGGAATAGTTGTGGCATTCAACAAGATCCTAGAGATGTGACTTATAAAGATATGTGATGTTAGTCATAAATATTGGGATGATTGAGTATCAATAGTACTATGGGCATATTGCACAACCTATAATCACCTAAACAAAGCTACTCCATTATAATGGGTGTTTGGCATAGAGGCAATTCTATTGATGGAGTTCATGGTGCCTTCATTGTGCATTACTTGTATTGGTCATTTGGATGACCAAGAATCATTGAATGCGAGGCTAGAGGACTTAAAGTGTCTGGATGAGTTATGTGTCCAAGTAAGGTGGAGCCAATAGATAAACAAAGCTTTCCAAAAGTTGTATCATGACAAACATATTAAGCACAAGGTACTAACTGAAGGATTATTGGTCTTTCTCTAGACTCTAAGTACCTCAAGCACTTAGGAAAGCTACAAATTAGCTGGATAGGTCCATATGTCATCCACAACATATTAAAAATTGGTTCATGAAAGATATGCATGTTATCAAGTGAAATGATCCCTAGGTATTTCGATAGAAATTGATTAAAGCCTTATAGGCAATAAAATGGTGCTTGCACCATAAAAATTTGATTTTTTAGTCATAAGTCATTTGTGTTGTGCTGACTCAAATGATGTTTGGCATAAGCCAAAAATTTCCTTGTATTTTGTGTTATTGTTCTTGTAGAGTGAATAAACGACCCTTTCAAGACCATAATAAAACTATTCTATCACTTCCACATATAACTCCAATCAAGTGAGTTGATCCTGGATACTTTCTAAGCACCTAAGTCTACACACCTAAGTTTTTGGGCACATAGAACTTAATAAACTTTGTAAATATGAGTACCAAGTGATTAAGAGAGGTTCATAGGATTATAGTGCACATAATATGCAAGAGAGGTGCATAATATGCTAAGTATGTAGGATACCTAAAGTGTGAAGCACTAGAAGATTAATGAAAGGAATTTATATGGAGTAGGATAGGCCAAGGAAAAAGATGAAAGTGTAGATAAATTGACTAAGATAGGAAACCACACTTAAAATTAAAGTACCACAAAAAAATAAGATGGAACCATGGAGGTTGAATCACATGCATGTGAGGTGTTGTGCCTAGGTTACCATAAGGAAAGTGAAGGCCATACCAACTAAATAAAGCACATGAGAGTATTATTAAGACAAACTATCATCCACCCAAAGATAGGTAAGAAGTGACTATTTGAACTATGTGTCACTTCACAAAAAATATAGTTAGGATAATTTATTAAGGTGATGATGGAATCACAAAGATCCACATTACATGCTAAGGTGGTAGTATATTTTCATAGATTTCATGGTTTTTCATGAATTATAATAAATTGAGGCATCATCACATCATTAACCAATTGTAATTAAGAGGGTAGATAAATTAGGGTAATAAAGTAATGATAGGTCAATTGGTTTAGGTTACAAACCTCAAGTTAATTTGAACCCAAAATGTAGAGCATAGAACCAAAGCTAAACTAGAGCTAAAGCAAACAAATGCTACTAGAGTTAAACCTTGATCACCTATAGATACAAAAACATAATGATTAAACAAAGAGTAATTGCATTCCCTTTAATATTAGCATAGAGAAGTGTGGGGCACAAATTATGTGGAAGTTATATAGTAAAAAAGTTGAGTAATGTTGAGGCCACCATTAATGACAAGAAAATCTTGAGAGCCTAAGTAACAATCATAGACCTCACAACTCTGAGGAGCACTAACAAACATTACAAGCTTTGGCAAGTTCGATAGACCATGCTTCAACACTAGCCAATTTAATATGGGAAAGAAATGAATGATTTTTGGTCTTCCACATGCTCATAAGGAAACTAAATGAGTTAAGATAGTGTAAAATACCACCACTTCAAAGATGAAAGTGAAACCAATGTAAGGAATTAGCATCATCAAGGTTGATCCTGAGGCACTTGTAAAGATATCCTACTAGGAAATGTATTTTCTCATAAAGGTCTTGGTAGGAGATAACTAGATGAATTTCGTTCATACCTAATGACTCAAAGAATATAACCAATACACCCCAAACAATGTGAAAGATCTAGTACAAGACTAGATGGTTAATACAGGTGCTAAGATAGAAGCAGGTGTGGCATTGTTTGATGCCTCCATCTGAGATAGAATTGAAACCACTAATGCAACTCAGCTCTATGAGTTGTCATGTTTTGGGAAGATAAAGGAACTCATGTAGTTCCTTCTCTCACACATCCATGGAGATTACTTCTACTTTTTAAGGAGGCATATGAGGTTTTTAGTAATCCTAATTTGCAAAATCACTACGTTCTTAAACACCGATGTAGACATCCATCAGATGATGGTGGATGATGTTGAGATAAAAAGGGTCATGAAACTCCTTGGGTACTACAAGGGAGGATTCATTTTCCCTATAAAATATATTAAGGACCTTAGTATGAGGGTCATGACACACCTCATAAGCTCAAAACTTTGCCCTAGTTGATGGTGGACATACACCACCAAGGCCTACCTATGCATTGCTCATCACATGGCATATGGGTTTAAGTTCAACATAGAAAAAATTATTATTAAAGAAATGGTGAAGAATGTGCTTGAATGTCATAAAAAATGAGAGACATTTATGTGGGGTTTGATGTTGATCTTAATTGTGATTGAGGAGATCAATGTGCTTGATGGTAATGAAGACAACATTTGGTTCTTCTTTATGCACAAGGACTCCCTAATGATGAAGTACCAAAACTTCACCTACCCCCTACATTCTCTTAGAAGTACAAAACTTGAGTGATGGGGTGGGGGACCCAATATATTAAATCATTCAAGATGGAATGGCACATCCCTAATGAGATCCATTAGAACATGTTTGGAATGGTAACCTTCACCATTATTCAACACTTTTATATAGTGTGTTTGGTGCTCACATATGGTAACCAATCAGGTTGGTTGAAGCTCCCTTATGCATTTTATGCCAAGTACTTCAAGGATGTGAAAAAGAGAATTCCTAACATGTAGCAACTAGATATCCCAGTAAAGGTCATGCATTTAGAAAGAAGCAAGTTGAATCACTAATAAATGTGCCCAAGAGGAAAAGCTACCAAAGATGAGGAGGATGACTCAAATGTCACTAACCTCTATCCCCTCTATAAGGAAGTAATAATTGGTCACATCCACATGTTTTATTATGAGATGAAGCTGAGAAAGAAGGGAATAGACCTTGAGAAGGATGATGATCTCCCCCTCTAGATTAGTGATGAAGGGAAGCTAGTTCCTATAGCAGAGAAGAAATATCTTGAGAAAAATTGGGGAGAAATACTTGAAGAAATTCAAGAGTGCCTAGGCTAAATATTACCTCTAGCAAGGAAACCACCCCTTCAACCTTGAAGAAAAAGTGCATGACCTTCAAACTAGGGACTACTTCTCCTAACAAGAAGGATAATAATAATAAGTCCAAGGGGCCCATTGTAATGCCCATAATAACCTTGGTAGAGATGGAGGTGATGGAGGCCCATGAGGACATAGAGGCACAAAAGGCATGAGAAGAGACAAAGAAGGAGGAACCAAGGTCTACATTATAGAATAATCATGAGAATATCCCAACACTAAATAAATCCAAAAGGCCCTCCAAGGTAGCACTACCACCAAACTTAGAGAAGTAATAAATCTACCCAAAACCTCATCAAAAGAGCCCTCTACATAGCCTCCATGAACTAAGGAGGAAAAGTTAAGCTTGTGAAATAAAATGGGCCACAACAAGGAAGAAATAGAGATGGTGTTGATGATAGAGAAGAGAAGAGAAGCCATGAAAGTAGCTAACATGACTTAGGAGCATATTGATAGAGTTAAGGTTAAGGAAGAAAAAGCTTTAGCATTGGTGAAAAATAGGAAGGCCAAGAAGAAGAAGGCCCAATAAGAAAAGACAAAGAAAGATAAGGAAAAGAAAGAGGTTGCCACAAGTGCATAACCAACAAAGTAAGTAACAAAAAAGGTGCCTTGCACCCCCACCAACATAGTAGAAAAATCTACATTACAAGCATACCCAAGTAGCAAAAGGGCACATAAAGATAAGGAAAGTGATACTGGCACCTTAAAAAAATAAAAAAAGAGCACTAAAGAAGCCCAATAGAAATAGGAGGATGAATTTGGTGCTGAGGGAGAGGAAGAGGATGAAGGGAATAAGTTTGAATAATAACCCCTACATGAGTAGGAAGAAAAAAACTCTGAGGAAAGTGCTAAAGAGAGTGGTAGTATATGAATAAGAAGAATAATAGATGGATTTGGCCATCATAGAAGAGGAAATCATGGATCCAAGCCTAAGAGAAAAGGTGAAAAAGGTGTGGATATATGAAGATTTATACATGTTTGAGTACATGCTCCGTAGATCTACCACAACTAAGATGTACCAACAACTATCATTTTATTTTTATAGCTATATGAATGAGCCTCACTTTAAAGTTCCATATAAGCCTCACTGGGTACAAATAAACTAAAATAAGGGCATGATAGCCTTCTCATAAATCCACACACCATAAACCTAGTTAAGTCAACAAATGCACTCATCCAGATGGCCTCTAAAGTTACGTGAAAGAACATAGTCAACGATGTTAGGGATTCAAAATGGAATAAGATAACCATGGATGTAGAAGAGGAAGCAAAGTCCATGAATTTTAAGTTTCAAAAACTAGTTGAGTACATAGAGGTAGCCAAACTAACCCTCTTAGATGATGTTGACACTTTGAACTTATCTAAGATTGATAAGGTATATGTGCTTGTAGAGTAGATGCTCCCAAGATTGATGGTAGATTTAGCACAAAAAGAAAAGGAGGACCCATGCACCATGATAAAAAAGGATATAGATTCAAAACTCAAAGAGTTAGAAGACTTCTTCCTAAAACTTAAAGAGGGAATAGATGCAGCTGACACCATATTTTTTAGCTTCTCCAACTAGGCATCAGTCATAGATGTGTGCCTCAAGTAGGCAAATGGGGAGAAGGAGGATTTGATGGTGTAAGTATAAATTGTAATAAATTTAAAGCATACCTAGATAATGGGTAATTTCAATACCTTAAACACCCAGATCAAAGACTAAGAATAAATCTTGGAATCACTCTTATGTACCTTATAGAATAAGGCATGTGAATAAGGAGAAATCTTGGATAGAGGAGTAACAAAATCTAAGGCAAACCTTGAGGCCTTTAGGAAGGAATTAGAGAAGACATATGTGCTCTCAATCAACACCACCTCTATGGAGATAGATATTTACATTAAGGAACTCAATATCACTATCAAGGTCTTTAAGGACTTCATCACTGAACTGTAGGAGAGCATGCCTGAGTTTTGCATGCCAAAAGCATTGAAAGACTAGTCTCGGGGTGGACTATCAATTTTGTATGGGGTAATGTTTGGCCCCTTTTTTGGTTGAGTATAGATCCATGCCAACTCAATAAGCATCTTGATGTAAGGCAATCAGTTGGTATGATTTTTATTTTGGTATCTTTTAATCCAGCTAGAGGAATCACCACAGACCTAACACCAGTTAGCAAGTGGTTACTTGGCACCCAATTTTTTAGGAAATATTATTGAGTGGTTACATGTGGTGACTAAAGTGTGAAGGGTATAAGATGATGGAGCCACTAAAATGATCAACCAAGGCTCTAACTTAGTACCTAACATGCACCCTCCACCCTAGCATGAAGATGCTCCTATCTATTATAAATCTAAACTTGATCCAAAGATAATGAGCCATGAGTTATTGTTGGTAAGCTCTACAAAAATTGGTTCTACATCTTTAACCACCATTAGAACTTATGTTTAGTTCAAATGACAATTAAGATCTATTTGTATATTCCCATGATCACCTATGAACCATTAGGCTTTCAAGCATTTTTAATTATGTACTTACTCTATTCTACATATTATGGACTATGCCATGTATTTGAATCTTGATTAATGAAGAATGGGGTTGCACCTATTTGAGATCTATCTAGTTATGTCATTAATTAATTTTATTTGAATGCAAAGTGAATGCAATATTTTTAATAGTGTAATTCCAATATATGAATGTTAAGTTACAATAAACATTTGGTCTAAGTCGTTAATAAAATCCCTATGTGAAATATGACATCAACATACATTTTAGAAATGGCTAAAGTATAGATAAGAACACATGCCCAGTGATGTTAATTTTATATAAAGAATGGACCTAGTATGAACTTGATATAAGGCCTTTTATTGACCCATATTAGCATTAAATGATTCTAATCCCAATGAAATAAAGCTATGTACCCTTGAGACAATATAACTACCCAAATAGGCTTTGCACCTACAGAGCATCAACTTAGACTAGAAATGGCTTGCACTAATGAACCTACCAATGTCATTATTTTAATGACCAAGTCCTATGAAAAATGAGTTGCACCATTGCATAATTATCCTAATAAGGGACTTAGTTCTTTATTTGTTGTGCTTTGGGTGAGTGCATAAAGCTTGCTTCTTATGTGAATTGATGCCAGCATAGTCGAGTGATAAATGTTGAGTACTACAAGAACTTACCTTATTTGTTCCTAGTTGTAATGAGTTGAGAACTAACTTGGAAAAATTAAATAAGCACTTGACAGAGTAAATGAATTTAAACCTAACCTATTTTATAACATATCTTAAACTTAACCAAAGTTAGAATTTAACCTAACCTACCTAGGGTTAAAGTTAGTTATTATATTTATAAAAATAAGTGCCCACACCATATTCCAACAAGATTTTGTGTGTGAGGTTATTCTACAAGAATGCCTTCAAGAAGCCATTAAGAGTATTATTATAATACCCATTTTATGCCAAGCTTAACAACAAGCCAAGCCAATATTAAATTAAAGCCACAAGTGACCATTAGAGAAGTGCTAACACCATGGAGAAGCATTGAAAAGAGTCTCTAATGTCATAGACCAAATATGAACATCCTTATGCCAGACATCAAATTTGACAAAGGAGATAAATTAATTGTGTTGTTTTAATCTTTATTTTATGATCTTGTTCATAATGTTATGCTTTCCCTAGTTCTTAGGCAAGAGTGTTTAGTTATAATGTATTTTTATGCATGGATTTTTATCATTTTGACTAACAAGGAACTAATCAACATTTATTTTCTCTTTGAATTCCTTAAATAAATAATGGCATGCTTAGTGGGACCACACATCCTATATGGCCAAGAATAATGGTGTGAAACCTTTATATTTTCTAACAAAAGTATTTAATTCTTTAAGTTTAGAGCTTTAGCTTTGAAAATAATGTCATTCTATTTTACATGTAATTGGTGGATTTGTATTATGTAATGAAAACATTGCCATTCACATGCTATATTTTATATATTTATTTGTGTAAAAATGGAAACTTAAAAATGGAATATTTTACCTATTAAATGGTGGCTTCACTATTTTTATTCAATGGCTTCAACCCTACTAAATGACTTTGCTAGGTAAAATTACATTTCAATGACTTTGCCTATTTTTTTAGTTGTAATCAATAGCTTCAATAGATCTAATTAGTGACTTCATCCTATTTAACTATAACTTTGACAAAAAATTATCTCTATTTATGTTTACATTTTCAAAAAAATAGTGGCTTAATTCTTGTTTTCAAAAATTGAAGAGATCAAAATAGAATGTTATTTATTAATTTGCTTTTTGGTCTAAAGAAAAGCAAACATCCTAACATTTTTTCATGAACTGAGGTGCAGAGAGAGAGAGAGAGGCATAAACACTTCAAAATCTCACATACACTTTTGTTTGATGATTAAAATCAACCTAATCACACTTGTCATTTAGTATTTTCAAATTTTTTACAGGTGTAAATAAGTCCAAGGGGTATTAATTTCAATCATATTCGAGTTGGTGTTATTAAAATACACTTTAGTTAGATCTCTTACAAGTTTTTTTACTTCTTGTTTATTCCTTATTATTATCTAGTTTCAAAGTTCATATATTAGATTCCTTTCTTGTGGAAAATAAAAAACTATAGCGTGTATGCTCTCCCCACATCCTCTATAGGAAACTTAGGTGACCAAAAGTTTTTGGTTTATTGCCTTATTTATTTGAATCTTGTTATAAAGAATGTCGTGTATAGTCTCCCCAAGCTTCAAGTGACTTGGGTGACCCAAAAACAACCTTTATAGTATTTCTAATTTATTTTATTGCGTTTGGCTCATGGGAAGTTCATTTCTCCCTCATAAGTTCTTTAGGGTTGTGTTGACCTGGGGTTTCATCACCCAACATCATACCAACCCCACTCCATGGTGGGGTATAAATTGGGTAGGTTATACTAGGATTTCCAAATGGTTAAGAGGATAGCCTCTTTGATTTTAATGAAAACTTGGGTCAAGTCTTGCTACACATTGGACTTCAATAAGTAGCACATAACTAAAATCACTATGCAAAGGTCAATAGACCTTTGTATAATAGTTTGTGATTGTGCCCTTGTTTTAGCCACACTTGAGACTATTTAATGTGTTTTGAAACTTATATATTTTATTCAACCCCACTTGTAGAGTATATTTCCAAATTTTGGGTGCTCCTCACTCTAAGTTCATTGTATGTACCAATGTTTGAGAGATAGAGGGGGTGTAAAAAATCTACCTACACCTATTCTTTAATTATTGGATTAACACTTAATTCCTCATAATCATTGGTATATCAATAAAAACTTTGGTAGAATATATACACACCCATGTTAGTTTTAGGGATAGGATGAGCCACTAGTATTATTTTTATTTTCTTTGATTTACATGTGTGTTTTAGACTAAAATTGTTTGTTTGTATTGTCAAGTCAAAATGAGTTCAAAAACATGCATGTTATTTTCACACCACTTTAGCTTAAGAGGTGTTACTCTATTTGTTTTATGTCACAAATTTACCTTAGAGTTTTATCCCAAAATTATTTGTGTGGCATTTGTTTATATGGGGCATTATCATGATACCCATTTCATATCAAACATTTTCCTTGGTTTTTTGAGTCCAAACCCATTATTTACCATTTGTTTGAATGAGAATTGTAATTCTACCTAAATCATTCCAAAACACTTGTATATTTTTAAAACCATGTTCCAAAACTATTGTTATACCTTTCTTGTTTAAAATTCATGATTATGCTACCCATTTTGGTCTATCCCATTTGCCTAAGAACATTTGAGTCTTTTTTCATTAAATTTGAAACTCAATATTTCAAAGTACAAATCCTAATATAATTAGGTTTACACCAAAGCCTCATTTAATTTTGGCTTAGGTTGTCTACATTTCATCCTTGGATTGTGATACTTGAGTTGATTTCATGTTTCATCTAAAAACCCTTTGCTCAGACCTAGTGATTTTTATTTGTTTGTGCCTTGTTTGGGTGTCAAGTTGTTTCCATGTGCCATGTTTGAAATTTATTGTGTTAAGTTTGAAAATTTCCTAGTCCCATTGTTTAAAATTCTATTGTGAATCAAGTATTAAGTCTTAGTGATCCAACTAATAAGTGTCATCCAAGACAATTACATTAGCATTAGATTATTTTGGAGTTATTTTATCAAGTTTATACAAGCCAACTACCTTAGTCTAGTTTGTTTTTGAGTTCTTGTTTGATTTATTTATTTTTGAGTCTAGCCTTATTTTTCATGTTAAATAATTATAACTACCATTGGGAAAATCATTGTTATATTTTTATCATAGTTCATAATTATTCTACCTTATTTAGATACTTTTGTCATCGATTATTACCACCTTTGGACAAATTAGTACCTTAACCATAGATTATTTTTGAGATTTTGTGTTACCTTTTCCATTGATTATAACCACCTTTGGGCAAATTAATACCATTTGTTAAACCCGTTTCTAGTTTGTTTTATCTTTATCTTTGCCTAGTTTAGTTTATTTACCCTTTGGGACTCTCCTACAGAGCCAACTATTATTTGTTTCTAGACCTCAATTACTTTATACCTTTATATCTTTGTTCTTTATGAGACCTAGATATAGATCCGAACATGCTTCATTACACATGCAATGAAACTATGTATAATCTAGACTATGAGAACTTTGTGATGAATGACCCTTTTATTCAAGAGGTGTATAATGATTATGTAGCTTATGAGATGTATCCCTATCCCTTTTAAAATATTACATATGTTGAATAAAGTTTGGACTAATTACTATAGTATTTGGTGATTGTACCTTCTTAATAAGGCCAAAAATAAGAGTAAATGGCATAGTACCTTTCTCAAGTGATGCCTAGTGTTGAACAAAATCAAAAATGAAATACCTAATATGTTACGACACCAATGTATATAACCTATCATTTTTAATTATTTGATCATAATTTGTTATAAAATAAAGACAAAATTCTCATAAGAGTTATCAAATTAGGAGCCAAGTTTCCACCAGACTTCTCACATGAAAGTCTGAGTAGTTGAATTAGAACTCCTAATAGTGAGCCTTAAAATCAATAGTTCGAAAAAGCATAAACTAGTTATAGTCAAGATTTAGTCCAAATGTTTTAGTAGAGATAAATTACTCTCGAAAAATGGAAAGGCCCTATGTATGATCAAATGGAAAAGGTATAAAAAGCATACCAAAACTACATCAATCTATCTCATAATATTAACATAATGGTTATTTATAACATGTTTATTATTGATATATCTCCATATATAGGGAAACAAATAAATTCTTTGGGATATGAAAACCAAAACATAGACCCATTTATCAAAATTATGTTGGTTTGTGACATGTTTAATATCCCCATTTAGATAGAAGAAAGTATCACTCAAATAGAAGACATCACTTAAAAAGTTGTGGATGGCACATAAGTGCATTCTAATTTAAACCAAAGTGGGTCTCATTTAACACCAATTAACTCATATCAAATTCATCCAACAAATGTCATGAGTTTATTTCAACAACTAGTAATATACATGCCCATTTCAAAAAAAAAAAAGCAACCTCCTTTTCTCAGCCAGTTTCTTTCTCGAGTGTGTAATAGGGGGAAAAAGCCTTTAATAGACCAACTTATCACCACAAGTGAAAAACACTATGCAACCTCAATAGGTGGAAACAAATTTTTTACCACAAAAATAATAAACCAATATACCTTAATAATCACAAATGTTACCCAACCCACAACATGTTTCTATTAGTCAGAAAGTGTTAGTTGGTCAACAACAACAAATGCCAAACCTCCAATAATTTCCTAACTAATAACAAGTGCCAATCCAAAAATAGGTTTTTAACCAATGATAAGGTTCCTATGTATAACACATACCAAGCACTAGGAAATAGTTTCCTTTCAATCAAATGTGTAATAAGGAACTAACTTTCAACACCTCCAACAACAAGTTTTTAGTCAATAATATGTTCTTTATATACAATAGAGTTCGACGAGTAGCCAATAAGTTCCCTCCCAAATCCTTTAATACCAACACATCCAATAAATCCAAATTCCATTACCACATCCATGATTCACAAACCAAGTCTATTTATCCAATCAAAACTAGAGTGTGTTTCAATAGTAGCATATTTTATATCTATAATATAATCCCAATGTATGGATATGTATACCTAGTCATCTGACCAATTTGACCCACATTTCATAATATTACTTGAATAATCAAGGTAATCCACCTTTAACTACATAACATTAATAGCAAAAAGCCACTCCATCTGAATTCCTTGACCAAGAATTGAAAAAAATGAAGAATGTAATTCAAACTATACGTATCGAAAAGCAAACAAAGAAATTGAAACTGGAAGAAATATGTTCTTATCCATTCAACATGGAGTATCTACAAATACCATTTCCTTCAAGTTATAAGAAACATAAATTTGATAAATACAAGGTCAAAGGTGACCCTAAATAACATTTGAAATAATTATTTATTGTGTGCCATCCAATGGCATATAGTGACATATACTTTCTTCTTATATTTTCAAGGAGTTTAGTGAGACAAGCCATAGAATGGATTTTGAAATTGCCAAAGAATTATGTAGCTTAATTCAATGATCTTTTGAGAATTTTGTATATAATTTTTCATATAATATCAAGCATGAGATTAGAATTGTGGACTTGGTCTAAGATAAATAGAAGACTGGTGAAAGATTTATTGCATACTTACAATTTTAGAGAGCACTAACAAGATGGTTTACTCATAATCTACCAAATAAATAGTTGGACATGATATTTACCAAGAGCCAACACAATGAGATATCTTACCATCTTGAGATAAAATGTGCTCATACATTTTAAGAGGTTATATGGAAAGGAATATATATTGAGAAAGCCCTGGTCAACAAAGGGATAATCAAGCTATTTTATTCTAACCAAAACCAAAATTGGCATCAAGGATAGTAGAACTAGAACCAAAACTAAGGCTAAAATGTAATCAAAACCCAATAAAAATACTATCTTAAATTCCACCTTAGGCTAATAATTATGAGACACCAAAACCATAAAATTTCAATAAGAACATTGTTGGAAATAAGGTCACTAAATCATCCCATGTTTAGATAGTGCAAACATTGGTTGTACATTTACCTCTACCCATTGAGAAACCACCACCTTCATACATTTATCCAAGACATCCATAAAACCAATAGCCATAGAATAAAAACCAATTTCAATCCTCTCCTCTAAGGAAAAGACTACCCATTGATAGACAATTCTAACCTTGGTGAGACTATTTAATTTGTGTTTCAAATATTCATTCAGGTAAATATGATTATTTTGCCAATATCTAAGTCATTCCCTGAAGGGATTATTTTTACTAGTTGGTATAAAGAACATGAATTTTTTGAGTACCATCATGTCAAAGTATATTCCATATGATGATGTATCCAACTCAGGCATTTAATTGAGAACATGCTAGAAAATAGAGAGATAGAAAGAGACACCCGTACTCCTAAAACTAATCATATCTTAGGTATCCAAAAAAATCCATTTCTCAAAAATAAACATAATAACAACCAACAACAACAACAACAACAACAACAACAATAATAATAATAATAATAATAATAGTGGAGGATAACTCCACTACAAAATCAACAAAAATAATGCCAACTACAAAAATATTAGAATGGTCAAAACTAAGGGTAAACTAACCAAACCAACCAAGGAGGCCATCACAATGTTGTGTATACCTATAATAATGTTTTAGGACACATCTAAGGTGGTCATGTTGCCACTATTACAAACAACCCTAAACTAACTACCAATAGACCTAGACCTTTGCCCAATAATACCTATCAGTCGAGTAATTCTTATCAACCTCCTTATGCCATTAATTCTTCTTTGGACCATGTTAACAACTAGGCTCAAAACCACCCTAGACTTACCATTTTAGGACTCATTACCTACCCATCTAATGACCAAATCCAAATACTAGATTGAAATTTTGAAATTGCAATTTGATGAGCCCATATTACTATTAAAGGACCACAACCAGATACTATAAATGAGCCCATTCAACCTTCTATGCCCATTAAAAATAAATTAACTGACAAAATTGAGAGAAAGACCTATGATGTTATGGAGCATCTAAAGAATACACCTACACATATATCCAACATTGATTTGTTGTGTACATCAAACATCCATAAAGACATCATAAGTTAAGCATGAAATATACTAAGAGGGGGGGTGAATCAGTATATCATATATCTTATAAATCTTTTTCTTAACCAAATTCCACTTAATCAAACATTCAAGATATGCATTGAAACTCAAACAATAAACACCACACAAGATAGAGAGAGACACCAGATATAACATGGAAACCCAATGTGGGAAAAACCACAAAGAACAATCTCAAGTATATGAATGAGCACCAACCCAAACAATATTCACAAGCTAATCTTGCAAGAGTACCAACCCCTTTGCAAAGCACCAACCCAACAACTATTCATGAGCACCAACCCACAGGAGCACCACACCTCTTTGTTGAGCACCAACCTAGCTACTATTTGTGAGCACCAACCCATAGGAGCACCAACCCCTTTGCTGAGCACCAACCCAGCAACAATTTATGAGCACCAACTCACAGGAGCACCAACCCATTTGTGTATACCACACACCTATCTCTCAATGTTGATATCTCAACAAATGATAGATCAATACAACATCTCTTTCACCTTTGCTCTTCTAAGCTAGATATAATAGATACAAATCATATTCATCTCTCACAATTACTCTTCTAAGCTAGATATTAAAATATCAAATCAACCTCTATCTCTCTTTCATATTACAAATGGCTTCTCAAGCCTTTATTTATAGTTTTCCAAATGACCTTTTGCCTTCCCCCTTTGTGACCCTTCAATCCTCATGGAAAATGCTGCCAAACTTGTATGACCCTTCATATTCTTGCCTTTGAAAAGTCATGTGGTGACCCTTCATGACCAAAAACGTCCTTCCCACTTTTGTCCTTATCTTTGGTGACTTTTCATATTCCTCAAAGTGTCCCTTCATGAGGAATTGTGCCCTTCCTCTTTTGTCTTCACTTGGTGACTCTTGGAATTCCCCAAGATGACTCTTCATGGGAAAATGCATCCCATCCTTCTTTTGTCTTTACCCCATGGCTCTTTGACTTCTCCATGGGCCCTTCTTTTGTCTCATATGTAACCAAAAATATATTCATTAATATTAAATAAATATTAACTCACATTAGCCAAGATATAAAAATTACAAACATCATTAAATGAAATGGAGCCTTTATCACCAATAATGCTAGACCTTTGACATCAATGACAATATTTCCAACAATCTCCCCCTTTGTCATTGATGGTAACCTCAATCCTAAAACTACCACATCTTGTCACCTACACATACTGTCATCTAAAAACATATAGTAACTCCCCCTTATTGTAGCAACCTGTACCTATTTCCTGTACCTATTTTTTGCACTTGTAACTATACTTGTTATTCTCCCCCTTTGACATCAATGGCAAAGGGCCTACCTAGAGCTAACACTTAGCTCCCCCTCAACTGATTCTAAACATCAAAGGTAGGAAGTAATAGAAATTACTCCCAACTCCTCTCGCCAATCTTTGAATGTATCCTTTGATCATGCCTTTGAGAAGATATCTGACAAAACATATACATTGTTCCCTGTCCTTTGAGCATCTGCAATCAACTCAATTGAATCTTTTCTTCTAATCTCAAAACCTTCTTTATGAAACTTTAAAGTGTATCCTTGATCACATATTTGACTAACACTCAACAGATTATGCTTAAGACCTTTTACATATAAAACATTCTTAGTCTTAGTTCTACCATAATCCAAACTTAAAGTACCTTTTTTGGCTATCCTGGTAGTGGTTTTATCTTCAAATCTCATTGTACCACCATTAATCTTATTTAGAGTTGTGAACTTACTTTTATCGCCTGTCATATGCCTCGAACATTCGCTATCAATTAACCATGGCTGATCTTTACCTCTTACATGCAGAGCTGTCTGAACCATCATAGAATCTTTAGATTATTTCTTTTGTCATGAACATGTCTAAGAATTCTTCTTGATAAATAGAGCTTTGAAACTTTAATCCTTCTTGATAGACTCGAACACACTTCTAAAATACTAAGCTATGTGTCTGAAGTTGTTGCACTTGTAGCATACTATGGTCTCTTCATCAAAGCTTGATAGAGGAGCAAAAGAGTTGTGGCTTCTGCTTGACTCTCCTTGACTTTCCTTCTCCTTATTTCTGAAATTTTTAGCTCTTTTTCTGCATTCTAATTTCTTGTGACCATATCCATTACAATAAAAACAATATCCATAAAAATAAGCTATCTGTATATCTTTAACTTGATTGTCTTTTGTAGCTTTGATCTCTCCAGCCTTCTCTATTTGAAATGTCCTCTATATTTTTCACTTCTCCCCTTTTTGTTTTCTATTTTGTAAGAGCTTCATCATAGTTCTTTTTCTTTTCAAATCTAATCCTTGTCTTATCTAAATTTGCTTTTTGACTTTCCAATATCTTATTCAGCATGTTAGTCCTATCTTCAAATTTTGAATCACTAA
Source organism: Torreya grandis (assembly GCA_037957365.1). Lineage (NCBI taxonomy): Eukaryota > Viridiplantae > Streptophyta > Pinopsida > Cupressales > Taxaceae > Torreya > Torreya grandis. The sequence goes on along the minus strand of JARHVA010002094.1, from coordinate 2,207,139 downwards.
CTACTTTATCACTGATTGCTTTCTTAATATCTTCTTTTAAAGAGGAAATTTTAATAACATACCTTTGACATTCTTTTCTTGCTATTTCTAACTATGCTATGAATTATTCTTCATTCTGCTTGGCTTCTTCAAAGTGTGCTTGTAGATCTTCAATCATTTCCTTTGACTCTTGTTCATTTTTCATGATCTGGTACTTTAATCTTTGATTCTTCTTCTAAACAACTTCTAACTCTTTTAAGGCACAAATGAGCTCTCCTTCCATATCCACTTCAGCTTCCTCCTCTTCTTCTTCTTGATCATCTTCATGTATGACCATGAATAGAATCTCTTCTTCTTCTTCTGAATCATTGACTCCACTATCTTCGCCTGAGCTAGGATCCTTAGAATACAGGCTCTCCTTCTCAAATCCCTTCTTAGATTTGCCTTTGAAATTATTCTAGTATGTAAGCTTTTCTTCTTCATCATCATTAACCTTATCATGGCATCTAGCTAGAAAATGTCTAATCTTTCCACAATTAAAACATTTAAAAGGTAATTTTCCTTGATATTTACCTGTTCCTCTTTTCGGCTTGTGAATGAAAAGTGCACCATTGTTGTTGGGGGATCAATCCAACAATAGATTACAATTGTGACAGCAATAAACACGAAATTAAATCAGATTGACAAGTAATTAGAATGATAATAGCAAGAACAAGAGATACAAGAAAACACCCTGAAAACTTGTATTAACAAAACTCTTTACAAAGGAATACAATTGAAGAAAGCTTCTTTCTTCCACACCTCTCCTAGATGTATAGATCTCTCAATAGATCTCTATTCCTCAAGAGCTCTCTCTCTCAAGAACAATCAACTCCAACAAGCCTGGATTGATTCAATTCTATACTGTTCTTCACATACAATGAATTACAATAATTCACTACAAACTACTACAAAGCTAAGAAGATCTAATTCTTCATATAGAATTAGGAGACATGAGCATGTACATCCAAAAAGTAGTTAAGCCACTTGAACAAGGGCTCTAAAAATAGTAATGCCAATAATAGAGACACGAGCTTGAGTCTCCAACTCAAACTTATCATGCAAACACTTGCTTCTGTCCACAGAAATAGCTTTTTGGACACGCAGGTAACCGACGTCGGTTCCTACTGCTTGTCTATGATCGCCGTCGGCCAACCTTCTGCCGATGTCAGCATCTCTGCAACTGCCTATGACCGACGTCGGTTGCTCCTGATCGACGCCGGTGTCTGTGTAGACCCGAACCTGATAATGAATGCTCCTTGGTGAAGTTTTTAGCTCCACACCCTAACAATCTCCCACTTGGAGATAAACAGCTGCACCAATACCTGTACAGCAACATCTTCCAGCTCCTCCATCTTCAACTCAATCATGAAGACCAACAGAAGTTGAATGAAGATTCAGCTTCTCCTTTGTAACTGGCTTAGTTAACATATCAACAGGGTTCCTATCTGTATGGATCTTCTCTAGCTTCAACTCACCATCTTCCAATACCTGTCGTATGAATTGATACCTTAGCTGTATGTGCTTTGTTCTTGAATGAAAGACTGAATTCTTAGCCAAATGGATTACACTCTGACTATCACTATACAATCTGCAACTCTCATGCTCCCTACCAAGCTCATCCATGAACCGTGTCATCCATATCATCTCCTTGCTAGCTTCTGTGGCTACAATATACTCTACTTCTGTAGTTGACAAGGCAACAACCTTCTGCAACTTAGATATCCAGCTAACCGCCGTTCCACCTATAGTAAAAACATAACCTGTAGTGCTCCTCCTACCATCCAAATCACCTGCCATATTTGAATCTACATAACCATGTAGAGAAATATCTGAACCTCCATAGCACAAGTGCCTACTGCTGGTTCTTCTCAGATATCTAAGGATCCACTGAACTGCTTTCCAATGTTCCTTACCTGGATTGGCCATATACTTACAACTCCCACTGCTTGGGCAATATCCAGTCTAGTACACACCATTGCATACATCAAACTCCCTACTGTAGAAGAATATGGAACCTTACTCATGTACTCTACCTCATCATATGAATTAGGACATTGTTCTTTACTCAACTTAAAATGTCCAGCCAAAGGTGTGCTTACCAGTTTAACATCCTGCATATTGAACCGTTTTAACACCTTGTCCACATAATCTTCTTGAGACAATATCAACCTGTGATTTTTCCTGTCTCTCTTAATGCTCATGCCAAGGATTTTCTTTGCTGCTCCCAAATCCTTCATAGCAAACGTTTGAGCTAATTTTACCTTAAGCTCTGAGATATCCTGCATGTGAGACCCTGCAACTAGCATGTCATCTACATACAACAATAGAATAATATATCTACCATTATCAAATCTCTTGAAATACACACAATGGTCTGATTGACACCTACTGTAGCCGTGCTCAGTCATAAACCTGTCAAATTTTAAGTACCATTGCCTAGGAGCTTGCTTGAGGCCATACAAGCTTTTCTTCAACCTGCACACAAACTTCTCCTTACCCTTAACCTCGAATCCTTCTAGCTGTTCCATATATATTTCCTCATCCAAATATCCATGAAGAAACGTTGTCTTAACATCTAGCTGCTCAAGATGCAAATCCGTAAAAGCAACCAAAGATAATACAACCCTTATTGAAGTCATTTTAACAATAGGAGAAAAGATCTCACCAAAGTCAATACCTGGCTTTTGTGCAAATCCTTTTACCACTAATCTGGCCTTGTATCTCATCTGTCCATTCTCACCTTCCTTCAACCTGTAGGTCCATCTGTTCTTAAGTGTTCTCTTACCAGCTGGCAATTCTACCAAATCCCATGTTTGGTTCTCTCTTAAGGACTCCAACTCCTCAACCATGCCACGCTCCCACTCACTCTTGGACTCCACCTATATTACTTCTTCAAAACTCTCTGGTTCTCCACCATCAGTTAGCAATAGATAAAATAAAGAAGGAGAATATCTAATTGGAGGCTTACTCACCCTTTCTGACCTCCTGATGGGTGTCTGAGACTCGTCCACAACACGCTGTCCACCCAAATTTTCTGACAGTGACCGACCTCGGTCACCTAAAGACCTGTTACTGGCCGACGTCAGTTCTACCTTACCGACCTCGGTACCTGTACGGCTGATGTCAGTCTCTGTATGGCCGACGCTGGTTTCTGTTCTGCCGACGCCAGTTCCTAACCTGCCGATGTCGGTCTCTGTGTTTTCCTGTAAGTGATTATTTCTTTTTCCCGCGAGCTCATCTTGGACTTTCACCTCATCCAATTCACCATTGCTCTGCTCAAATTGATTCAACTTCCTTAGCTGATCACAATACATCACTCTTTCATTGAAAACAACATCACAGCTCCTGATTACCTTGTTAGTTTCTAGATTCCACAATCTGTAACCAAAATCATCTGAGCCATAGCCAATAAATGTGCATCTCATAGACTTAACATCAAGCTTCTTTCTATTTTCCTTATCTATATGCACAAAGGCTTCACAACCAAAAACTTTGAGATATGAGAGATCAACCTTTTTACCTGTCCATGCCTCTTTTGGAATACCACCATCCAGAGCTGTAGAGGGTCCTCTGTTAATCAAGTACACTGCAGTGTCAACAGCTTGTGCCCAAAACTGTAAGGGCAAACCGGCATGCAATCTCATACATCTTGCACGCTCCATTATTGTCCTGTTCATTCTTTCAGCAATTCCATTCTGTTGAGGTGTCCTTGGAACCGTCCTTTGCCTATGGATTCCATGCATGTAACAATAATCTCTGAACTTATGACTACAGAACTCACCGCCATTGTCTGATCTCAGGCACTTTAATCTTTTACCTATTTCATTCTCAACCATAGCTTTCCAAACTTTAAAAGTATCAAATACATCAGATTTCTTTCTAATATAATAGATCCATACCTTCCTTGTGGCATCATCTATGAAAGATACATAGTACTATGATCCTCCAATGGAAGCAACCTGAGCCGGTCCCCACACATCTGTGTGAACAAGCTCCAACTTGTGCCTCTTCTTAGTAGACCCAATTTTGAGAAAACTAACCCTTTTCTATTTTCCAAATACACAGTGCTCACAAAACTCTAGATCTATGCCTTTTAAATCTGAAAGCATACCTTTAGACTTAAGAATTGACATCCCCTTCTCACTCATGTGGCCAAGCCTTGAGTGCCACAATTTAGCATCCACATCTGAAGTAGATAATACAGAAGGAGATTTGTTAGTAACACAATTACACAAATAGAGAGTACCTTCTCTCTTACCTCTAGCCATAACAAGTGCACCCTTGGTCACCTTCCAAGATTTTGCTGTGAGAGTTACTGTACAACCCTCATCCCCTAACTTTCCTGCAGAGATCAAATTTCTCTTCAAGCTAGGAACATGCATCACATCTCTCAACACCCATGTGTTGCTATTCTGCATCTTCAGCTGCACTTTACCTTTGCCAATTATTTTACAGGGCTCATCATCCCCTAGATACACTATTCCAAAATCTCCATGGATATAGTCACTGAAATATTCCCTGTTAGGAGTGGCATGAAAAGATGCACTAGAATCTAATACCCAAGATTCTATATTATTATGCAGAGAGAAAATTAAAGCATCCTGTGCAATACCTGCAATCTTGGCTTCTTCCTTTCCTTCGTGCTGGTTGTCCTCCTTGGGCTTTGACCAACAATCTCTGCTTATGTGCCCCATCTTTCCACAATTCCAGCATTGTGGCCTTCTGCCATTTCTGGATTTAGATCTGCCTTTCCCCTTTGATTTGTATCTTGCTCTGCCTTTCTTGCTCTTCTCTTTCTGCCTTCCCCTGCTCTCAAAACTTAAAGCATTCCCAGATGCCTCTTCTGTGCTTTTCTTGCATATTTCCTCATTTAAGATAACACTAAAAACATCCTCTACTTTCAAAATATTTGATGCAGATGCAGTATTACTTACTGCCATTACTAAGCCATGCCAACTTTCAGGCAAAGAACATAAGATCAAAAGAGCTTTTATCTCATCATCAAACACTATATTTACTGAACTTAATTGATTCACAATACCATTGAAATCATTCAGATGAGTAGAAATAGATCCACCTTCATTCATATGCAAGTTAAATAACTGCTTCATAAGATATACCTTATTGGAAGCTGAGGGTTTTTCTTACAAATTTGCTAATGTAGTCATCAACTCTACCGTAGACTTTGCCTGTGATAAATTGGATATCACAGTGGATGCTAGACTCAGTCTTATAGAACCCAGAGCCTTTCTATCAAGAACATCCCATTCTTCATCCTCCATGTCTTTGGGCTTCTTTGCAATACCTCCTAACGGTAAGTAGAGATCTTTCTGATACAGATAGTCCTCTATCTGCATTCTCCAGTGTTGGTAATTTTTGCCATTAAACTTTTCCATTCTCAATTTACTTTCATCTGCCATTGCTTCTCCCACTCAAATAGAAATCCCTACAGAAACTCCTGTGAGAACCTGTAATCAATAAACACTACACAGATCTGAACCACCTGTTAGTGAACCTGAACTTTGATACCAATTATCAAGCTCTGAACCTGTAACCAAGGCTCTGATACCACTTGTTGGGAGATCAATCCAACAATAGATTACAATTGTGACAGCAATAAACACGGAATTAAATCATATTGACAAGTAATTAGAATGATAATAGCAAGAACAAGAGATACAAGAAAACACCCTGAAAACTTGTATTAACAAAACTCTTTACAAAGGAATACAATTGAAGAAAGCTTCTTTCTTCCACACCTCTCCTAGATGTATAGATCTCTCAATAGATCTCTATTCCTCAAGAGCTCTCTCTCTCTCAAGAACAATCAACTCCAACAAGCCTGGATTGATTCAATTCTATATTGTTCTTCACATACAATGAATTACAATAATTCACTACAAACTACTACAAAGCTAAGAAGATCTAATTCTTCATATAGAATTAGGAGACATGAGCATGTACATCCAACAAGTAGTTAAGCCACTTGAACAAGGGCTCTAAAAATAGTAATGCCAATAATAGAGATGCGAGCTTGAGTCTCCAACTCAAACTTATCATGCAAACACTCACTTTTGTCCACGGAAATAGCTTTCTGGACACGCAAGTAACCGACGTCGGTTCCTATTGCTTGTCTGTGACCGCCGTCGGCTGACCTTCTATCGATGTCGGCATCTCTGCAACTACCTGTGACCGACGTCGGTCACTCCTGACCGATGCCGGTGTCTGTGTAGACCCGAACCTGATAATGAATGCTCCTTGGTGAAGTTTTTAGCTCCACACCCTAACAATTGTCATCTTCATCATCACTAGAACTATCACTTAATTCTTGAATATTAGCTTTCTCCTTCTTTGATGTCTTGAAATCCACTTCTCTCTTTGAGGGTTTATCTTGTTTTGTCTGCATCTCATATGCCGTGAGAATACCATGAAGCTCATCCATCTTTAGCTTGGCTAAATTCTTCATCTCCTTGATTGTCAAAACCTTTGCATCATATCTCATTGGTAGAGATCTCAAAACCTTTTGCACCACCATTGACTCATCCAATGTTTCTCCAAGACCTTGAATATAATTTATGATTTGATCAACTCACAAAAGATAACTTGTTATATCTTCTTCTTCATCCATCTTCAAACTGCCTTCTTAAAGTCTAAAGCTTAGCTTGCTAAACCTTTCCATCACCTTTGAAATATTCTCAAGTTTTACCCAAGTTTCATGAGCAGATTTACATTGTTTTAACAAATTCAGATTCACATAAACCACATAAAATAACATTTAAAGCTTTAACATTACATTCACTTGCCTTCTTTTCTGTTGGAGTAATTACAAATGTTTGTGGCTCTTCATATTCCTCCACCACTGATTTCCATATGTCAAATCCAAGGGCCATCAAATAAACCTTCATTCTCATTCTCCAAAAAGTGTAATTCATCTCATCAAATAAAGGTGCCTTATTTGTATAAAATCCTTCCTGTGACCCAACCATCATGTTTTCTCGATCTACCTTCAAGCTGTAAAACTTTTCAAAAAGGAACCTGCTCTGATACCAATTATTAAGAAAAAAATATACTGAGAGTGGGGTGAATCATTATATCATATATCTTATAAATATTTTTCTTAACCAAATTACACTTAATCAAACATTCAAGATATGCAATAAAACTCAAACAATAAACACCACACAAGATAAAGAGAGATACCAGATATAACGTGGAAACCCAATGTGGAAAAAACCATGGAGAACAATCTCAAGTATATGAATGAGCACCAACCCAAACAATATTTGCAAGCCAAGCTTTCAGGAGCACCAACCCCTTTGTTGAGCACCAACCCAACAACTATTCATGAGCACCAACCCACAGGAGCACCACACCTCTTTACCGAGCACCAACCCAGCTACTATTTGTGAGCACCAACCCCTTTTTTGAGCACTAACCTAGCAATAATTCATGATCACCAACCCACAAGAGCACCAACCCCTTTGTTTATACCACACACCTATCTCTCAATTTTGGTATCTCAACAAATGATAGATCAATACAACATCTCTTTCACCTTTGCTCTTCTAAGCTAGCTATAATAGATACAAAACATATTCATCTCTCACAATTGATCTTCTAAGCTAGATATTATAATATAAAATCAACCTCTATCTCTCTTTCATATTACAAATGGCTTCTCAAGCCTTTATTTATAGCTTTCCAAATGACCTTTGGCCTTCCCCCTTTGTGACCCTTCAATCCTCATGGAAAATGGCACCAAACTTGTATGACCCTTCATATTCTTGCCTTTGAAAAGTCATGTGGTGACCTTTCATGACCAAAAACGTCCTTCCCACTTTTGTCATTATCTTTGGTGACTTTTCATATTCCTCAAAGTGTCTCTTCATGAGAAACTGCACCTTTCCTCTTTTGTCTTCACTTGGTGACTCTTGGAAATCCCCAAGATGATTCTTCATGGTCAAATGCATCCCATCCTTCTTTTGTCTTTACCCCGTGGCATGGGCCCTTCTTTTGTCTCATATGCAACCAAAAATATATTCGTTAATATTAAATAAATATTAACTCACATTATCCAAGATATAACAATTAAAAACATCATTAAATGTAATGGGGCCTTTATCACCAATAATGTTAGACCTTTGATATCAATGACAATATTTACAACATCCTAAATGAGTACTTAAACCAATCCCTCATGCTAGATGACATCACTCCAAATAAATTTTAGGCCATGGAAGGTCACTTGGCCCCTGGACAACATCTTACCTTTGACCAAAGTGACATGTCATCCTTAATCCCTTTATATAATACCCTATTGTATATCAAAGTTGGTATAAAAAACCATAGAGTTAAGTGCATCCTTATAGATAATGGTTCATGCCTCAACATTGTGTCTCTAAAGTTGATCAAACATCTTTAATATATAGTAGCTAACTTGTAGCCAAATATCATCATTATCAAGGCATATGGTATTGAATAATATGAATCTCAAGATATTTTTATCTTTCTATTAGTCCTTGGACCTTTTACCCATGACACTTTATGCCATGTTTTAGACCTAAAACTATCTTACAATCTATTAGTAGGCTAACCTTAGATCTATGAATTCAAGGCCATACCTTCCATATTATAGTGGTGTATAAAATTTCCACATTCAAGAATAGAAGTGACTATACCAACTGATATCTAGCCATATCAGTTTATAAATGTCTCAAGGCTAAATATAAAAACTATAACTATCAATTTGGCATGAATCTTATGCCCAAATCTAACTAAGAAAGAACTAAAAATGGGAAAGCCATTGAATCAAGACCATAAGTTAATTACACTGACCTAAATAGCCTAGCTTCTACCTCATCCACTTTCACCAGACATTACCAACCACTTCTATATAACTAACAAATATCTCAAAGAATATAGTACCCATAATATATTCCATATTTCTAAATTATCACAAAATACTAAAATCTATGGAAGACCCAAGGCCAAAACCACTCGCATGGAGTGGCAAACCAAAGGAAAATCTCACCTGAATAAGCCCATTATTTTCAAACTAGCCTTTGGCCTAAAACATGACCCCTTATACAAGGATAATTCATGGCTTTACATTGATGAGTTATCTAATAGTTAATAAATCACAAATTATCCTATTCTTAATTTGATTATGGATCACCTAGTTTATGAAAGTAGATGCCTGGGGATACATCAATAAGGCACTATCAAACTAGACTTAATGACCAAGTATGAGGAAACCCATGGTATTGGATTTAAACTACTTGGGGGTGACCCCACATACCTTATTCACATTCTAACACCATAGATTAGTGAAGATGATGGTGTTAGTAATGTATGGTCTAATTACAACATCTATTATGACTTTACTACCATAAATTTATTTAACCCCCATGCCATTTGTACCATTAACCCTATCTATCAACCTTCACCATTCACCCTTGATCACCCATAGTTGATAGACTAGGACCAATAAGAATCAACAATCTCATTATATGAGTTTGAAATTGATGAGGCCATATGAGACTTTATGAGATTAAGGAATCACATTTCTCTTGAGTATTGCAAGCAAGGCTTTTCTAATAGATTGGATATTTTTGCCTATTTTGGAGAGCGAGTGAAATTACCTGGCCAAAAATAAAAAGAAAATCAAACATTGAGGTCTAAAATTGAAAACCTTTTTAAGGCATTTTACAATTAGGTTAATATTAAAGAGAAAGGAAAGACTCTTGGTGAAAACTGATTCCCAATGCCATTAGACAGGGATCTTTACCCCTCTTCTTATGAATAATATGAGACCTATAGTCAAAATCATATTTATAGATCATAGATTAGTACTGAGGAGTAGCAAAATTTTGCACAAATTACTTGAGAGTGCCCTGAGGTATTTGTTTCATTCCCTTTTCCAGCATTAGGAGATTTTATTAATCCTAATTAGGAGAATTAGGTGATCTAATCTGGTTAGACTTTACCATTGGTCTAGTTAGACTTTTCCATTACCAACTAGTTTAACTCCTTACTGACTATGTTAGAAGATGGTTATACACTTATTGTGGAGGACACTTTAGAGATTAATATTGGGACTCCAAAGGACCCAAAGTGGATTAAATTAGGTATGTCCCTTATTGAGGAGTAACGTGAAGTATTTACATCCCTTTTGAGGGAGTTTGTTAACATATTTGCATGGGCCTATTCAGACATGCCATATTTACTCCCCACCTTAGTTTTACACCATCTCATTATACATCTTGATGCTAAAATCATTAAGAAAAATATATATAAGATGTATCATCGTATTGTTGTGATAGTCAATAAATAATTGGATAAACTCTTAGACATGAGATACATCAGGTTGACTAACTATTTAGATTTGATTTCAAACATTGTGCCAATGAGCAATAAATTATAAAGTATCAAAATTTACACTAATTTTAGATATGTCAACAAAACCTTCCCAAAAGATGAATTTCATTTACCTAACATTGACATGATAGTTGACTCAATGGTCGAATATGAAATGATTTCTCTTATGGATGGATTTTAAAGATATAATCAAAACATAATTTCATTGAAAGACAAGTACAAGATAGTGTTCACCACTCTATGGGGAATGTTTTGTTATCAAGTGATGTTTTTTTGACTTTAAAATGCTATAGATACTTACCAAAGATCCATGATAATGATTTTATATGATATGATGCATGGCATCATTGAGGACTATGTATAATGTCAAGCTTAATCTAAAGAAGAGTGTATTTGTCATTACTTATGGTAAATTTTTAGGCTTCATTATCTCTTGAAAGGGTATAGAAATTGATCTATCCAAAGTTCATGTGATTACTGAAATTCCACCACCATCTATCTTCAAGTAGCTCTGTAGTTTGTAGGGTAAGATCTAGTCAATCTGATGTTTCATATCATAGTTGGTTGATAAATGCCATTTGTTTACGCACTTACTAAAGAAGGGTATCATGTTTTCATGGAATGAAGAGTGTTAAAAAGCATTTGGTCATCTTAAGGAGTATCTTACCAATCTACCTATTTGCCCTAGGGGCACTTTTGAAACAACACAATGAATAGGTAAAAGAGCATGACATGTATTATCTGAGTAGAACATTGGTCATGTATGAACACAATTATACACCAATTACAAAAATCCTATTTAGCAATGGTATTCATAACCCAAAAGTTATGTCATTACATGTTGAATAATAAGACCATTATTACGTCTAAATTAGATCTACTCAAGTATCTGCTGTTTAAAATAGCTTTACAAGGTCGTATGGAAAAATAAATCATGTTATTGAGTGAGTTTGAAATTGAATATGCCAATAAAAAATACATTAAGGGGTAAGTAATCATAGATCAAATTACATAAGGTCCTCTTCTATATACTCAACCTCTTACATTTAGGATTTTAGATGAGGTCATTATGTCCACCATAGAACTAGAAGCACCTCCTAAGGTAGATCAATGGAAAATGTAATTTGACAATTCATTCATAGGTCATAGAATAGGTACCAGAATATTGTTTTTTATGACACAAGGGGGTCTTATTCCCAAGTCCTTTTACATTAGATTTCCCTAAACCAATAACATGGCCAATTATAACTCACTAATTATAGGTCTTTATCAAGTAATATATTAGAACATTCAACATTTAATAGTGCATGGAGATTCTTATTTAATCATCAATTAGGTAATGGACCAGTACCATAGCAAGGGTGAGAAGTTGAAACCCTATAAATATATGGTTGATACTCTCAAGTAGATAATTTCTAGCATTAAGTTTGAAAGAATACCTCAATCCAATAATAGAATAGTTGATGCCATGGCCACTGTTGGCTCCATGATTCATATCATAGATAGATAAATGGATTATCAATTTTTTGTTGAACGTCTCTTAGCTCTAGCACATGAATACTTAGCCATTGAAATATTTTATGATATTGTTGGTCCCACATCTCCCTAGTACTCAAACATCTATGCCTATCTTCAAGAGAAAACTATGCCTCCCAACTTATCACATAAAAATAAAAAATACTTAACCCATAAAACTTCTCATTATACTATAATTAGACAAACCTTGTATTTTAGAATCTATGATGGAAATTTTATTCATTATTTACCTTTGGTAAAATCCAAATTAGCACTAAGAGAAGTTTATAGAGTGTGTTGATCCCACACCAATAGGGAAATCTTAGCCAAAAAGTTACTACATACTAGTTATTACTAACTGATGATGGAAGTAGATGCAACTCCATCTATGAAGAGGTGTGTCAAGTGTCAAAATAATCTTAATAAGACTCATGCTCTAGCCAAGACACTCAAACCATTGACAACACCATGACCATTCTCAACATCAGGACTTGACCTCATAGGGAAGATAAATCCCACATCCTCAAATAGCCATAAATATGTTCTAACTACTACTAAATACTTCATTAAGTGGGTGGAAGCCATTCTCCTCACTTGCATAACCAATAATCAGATGTCTAATTTCATATTCAACCATCTCAAATGTCATTATGGTATCCACTCTGACATTATACCTAATAATGGTAGATCATTTTTTTTTAAAAGTGTGAAAGCACTTTGTACCCAATACAACATCAAATAAGATTTATCTACCACTTATTACCTACAAGGAAATGATCAAGATGAGGCTTTTAATAAAACCATTTTTAATATTCTAAAGAATATTTTCAATAACATTGGTCATAATTGGCACTTTCAGTTATTTAACACCCTTTGGGCATATTATACCACATTTTGTACTCTAATAGGAGATACACCCTATTCACTTATTTAAAACATTGAGGCCATTATTATTATCAAGGTTGAGTTACTTATATCTATATTTAAATACAACACATCATTGATGATGAGGAATAAAAAGTAACTCACTTGTAAAAGCTAGACTTACTTGATGGAAAATGCATGGCCGTCTTGAATAAACTTTAAGCATATCAGAATAGATTAAGAGGCCAATATAGTAGGTGTGTTAAGCATCATGAATTTAATCCTGGTGACCTTGTGTTAAAAGAGAATTAGAATAATGTAAATGTTGAGACAAATAAAAAAGGAAAGTTTCAACCAAACTAGTTATGGTCCTATGTAGTTATTTCTAACTATGGTTATAGAGCATACAGGCTCACTACACTAGAAGGAGATGATATTGATGAACCGATGAACATAATGCACCTCAAACATTTTTACACTTGAGGTAATTTAATTATTATCTACAAGGATCATATAATTTATGCCACATTATACCCATCCTTTGTACTATATCCTTATGCTATTCTACCGTGCCATTAACCCCTTACCAACCAGTTATTTTTACCTAACCATGCATATCATGTTTGACCTTGGTTTCAATTAATTTTTACTTTAGGTATGTTTAGTGATTGATGACATATTTAGTTCTAGTATTTATTTCAAAAAATTAATGTTTGAATGGCAGTATATGAAAGCAATATGATAATGGTCCTGGTAATTACATCCTTCATTTGTTATTACATTCTATACTTGTGTTTCTAATTATAAATACCTTTGGCTAAATTAGTACCATTAACCCTTTGCCATTATTTCCTAATTATAACCACCTATGGTAAAATTAGGAACAACACCTTTACCATGCATTATCACATTACCTTTCCATCATTATAGCCATATCTTGCCATTTACCTATACCTGAACTTGATGGTACTTAGTCAAATGCCTTTTGTGTAGGAAGAAGTATAGTTACTCAAGGTCCTATGGGACTATGTAGGCATCACTTAATTCATGTTGAGGTCATTTCAGTCACCCCTTTGCTATGCTCTCATAATTTTATAAGTAATTTAAGTTTAAACACTCTCATTATTTTATGACCATGTTTAAGCCACACTCTCACCATTTTATGAGTTGGTCCATTCTATGTCTTAGAATTTTTAATTATGTTGAGATGCCTATAAAATTATAAAAAAACATTTTAAATAGTTAAAAAAAACCTTAAACATTTGTAAGAAACCTAGGAAAATCCTAAAAAACACAAAATCATGAAAATTAGTTTAGAATTTCCATGCAAGATATAAAGCCATCAAAATTTTCTCTGATAGGCTATCTTATCTTATCCATACCAATTTTTATACCACCTTGGTATTTTTCCTCCCAATTATAGGATAACTACATCATCTTAAGGTCCTTATAGATTATGTAGGTAACACTTGGATACATAGGGTATCTCATGTTAGCTTGGCCACCTTCCTTTCTTTTTTGACCCCTTCTTTGCCTTAGGTATTCTGGGACTCCTAATTATTTTATAATTAACTGCTTGTTCTTTAGTTTCCCCATATTTATTGGCCTTAACCATACACTCTCATCATTTTTTTATTTGATGCTATGAGTTTGTCTATTCAAACTTGATGCATTAATGACCACTTGGATTTTATTACACTCTCACTATATTGTGAGCACTTTTTGTTTAAACACTCTCACCATTTTACAATTAATTTTATTTTGAACACTCATTATTTTATGGTCAAACATTGCCAATGATATCATCATTTTATGATCTCATTCTCATTTCAAGCCTTAGATGTATTAAAAATTATGAATTACCAATTTTGTTTATTTGTGGATACTCATCTCTTATCTTCTAGTGTGTTTTTAGCCTAAATGATACAATTGCACCTATGCAATTTATTTGTGTTGATGTGTTCATGACTATGAGCCTCAACCCCTTATTTTATTATGCACTCACCATTTTTTGAGATGATTCCTATTTTCCTTTAAAAGACAATCATGTTTTCTTATCATCAATTTTCTTCTATTTCATAACTTGGAGAACTACATTTGGCCTGAAATTCATTTAAATCCTATGTCCATAGAACTATGTAGGCAACATCCACTTGCATAGTGCATCTAGTGTCAACTTGGTTCCCCCTTCCTTTTCTTATATTCTCCCTATTTTTTTGTTTTATTTCCTTGTATTATATAGCCTAGGAACAATGTGTGTGCCTTCCTTGTTTGTGTTGTTGTTCCCTATAGCCTAGGTATAATCATCCACCATCGTACCCTTTATCATTATCACTCTATATCATAGGGGAAACATTTTTCTAATTATTATTTTGTTATTTTACTTATGTTGTTACTACTTGGCTTAGAGGTCACCCTATCACCAAGATTAACACCTCTATTACACATGCACAAGCAATTTGTATTATGTTTGTTACTAATATTATGATTAACCATTGTTTGTGTAATATTATTTATTTCACTTAAGTTTTTTTTTTGCCTTTGTGTGTTTAGAATAGTTTGTTTAGTGCACTTTTATTTGATTTTGATTATTTTGTTGTTTTGATTACTTTATTTTTATTTATTTATAATTTTGTTTGTTTTATTTGTCTATTTATCTGCCTTTGTTTGTTTTTTCTTATTTATATTATTTGTTTGTTTATATTTCTTTATTTTATTTAGTTCTTATGTTTATTTGTGTCTTGTTTGTTTTATTTATTTATTTTTGTTTGTTAGTGTTTTTTTGTTATTGATTGATTATGTTTGTTTAGTTGTTTGTTTATTTATTTGTTTGTTAGCTTGTTTATTTTTTAATTTATGTTTTGTTACTTATTTTTTTGGTTGTTTTTATCTATTTGTCATCTTATCATTTGTTTATGGCCTTACTTTTTATTTTTTTATTTGTTTGTATTTTGTTGTTTGTATTTGTTTATTTGTTTCTTTTATTTATTTATGTAGTCTTATTTGTTTGTGTTTTATTTGTTTTTATATGTTTATATTGTTTATTTATTTCATTATTATTTGTTTTTTTTACCTTTTTTTATTTTTGGTTATCGTACGATAGTTACAATTTGTATGGACTTAAGTTTTGATTATCCATATCATGCATTTAGGTTGTGAATGTTTTTATTATTTTTTACACTTGGTTTAGTTTTTATATTTACACCTGGGATTTGATTGTTCATATCTTATTCCTAGGTTGTTTATATTTACATTTAAACCAAGTGTTCCATGCTTAGTGTAAATGTTATCATTTTTGTTATTCATAACTATAACGCATAATATCATAATCTATAGCAAAAAACAAGCATTTAGAGACTATCAGATCAATACAATGTCAGTACTTGTCTAATATATCAAAACTAACCAATTAGCCAAACACATGACTAAATTTGTGAGTAATAAATGTTGGACATGGTCATTGGTGTCTTAATTTGTCATTAATGTCAAAGAGAGCATGTGGTACTAGTGCATGCATGATAAAGTGATCAGATTGAGATCTTGAAGAGATATAACTCATATACAAGTCTATAATGATAAAAAAATAGGTTATGAGGTATTTATATATGTCTTGGAGGAGATCTAGTATGTTTTTTTATCATTTGGAATGAGTAAAAGTCATATTCTAGCTTAAGATAAGTTATACCATCACTACACGTCATACAAAGATGAAAGATCCAAAAAGTTTGAACATTTATTTCAGGTATGTAGAAATTCAATATTGGTCAAAGGATTACATGGATATTTTTTCTATAGTGCCAAGAAGCTACCTTTTAAATTTTGAGTCTTGAAGTGTTGTCTAGCTAAAGTTATAAAGCTTAAAAATTGCTCTAATAGATTGTGATGGGTCAGAGACCATCAAGTTTAACAACATCAAAGACTAAGGTCATAGGTATAGAAGATCCAATAGTGAGTGCTTAATTGTACATATTGATATTAATTGTACATATGAAGTCAACATGTCAAAGGTTACATGCACGGATGAAAAGTGTCATAAGATCACTAGTCTGATAGAAGATCAATAGTGAGTAGTAGTTAATACTAACAAAGATCAATGGTGTGAGACAAGTCAAAGAGTCAACAATGCATACAAGATTACCAAGTGGTACAAGAACAAGGGATTGTTAGTAAATTTATCATAAGACATGCAAGGGTGTCAAGTGTCACAATATGAATATTTTTTAGAAAGATCTAATGGTGAGCACTGCAAGATAAAGACCTAGTTAATCCACAAAGATTGATAGTGTGCATTTGGTCAATATTTCTAGAAAGCATGAGATGAGGTCAACATGTTCAAGGTTTAATGTTTAGATAGTGGAGAAATGAAAGTTAAATTTAGAGATACTTCTAAAGAATCTTGATGGTGTGAATTGAGTGAGCTGAGAAAAGAGCACGAGATGTGTTCTAAGTGACCTAACTGTGACCATTTGGATTTAAATATTTGTATTTAATGAAGGAAAGAGTAGTGCTTGGTTTTTTGAGCCATAAATTTTGACCTATGTAGAATTTTATGTTTTATTAAAAAGTAAAGTTATAGAGGACTTCAAGGAAAATAAGGAAATATTCATTTTAAGGTCTAAATATTTGTACATTCAAAGTTATTGATCTCCAAAGTTGACTGTGTTCTTTCATGCTCTGCAAGTAAATTGAGAAGGGTAATCTGAGTTTTTCTTGATAGTATTTTGATGTTTCAAGATGAGTTAACTATCATAGAGTGTTATAAATTCTATTAGGGCCATTTGTGTGGATTATGAAGGTTTGATCAATCTAATTTAGTGTGATCAAAGGCTTATAAGGCAACTATGTGTTTGTTCATGGTGGTTATGTACATAAAATGTTGTTTGAATGAATTGAGATTTAAAATGAGGGTGTTGTGATGGTTTTTGTCATGTAAGGAGTACCTATAGTTTATTATTAATGGTTCCATGTATTTGAAAGTGTTCTTATGTTCTTAGTTTGCTTGAATAAGTGTCAAAGAGGTGAATGGGTCTTCATAGGACCTAACAGGTAACTTAGGCCTATTTGAAAGAGGGTTATTCTTAAAGGTGACCCATGTTGAATGCCTTAAGGGTGAATGCATGTGTTATGTCCAAAAATTAAGGTTATGATCATAATAATCTTGAAGACTCTATAAAAGGTAAAACTAAATATGATGGTTTCAAGGCTTGTTGAATAGACTTGTGTAGAATTGAGAAATATGTGTTGAGAGATAGATAGAGACTCATATGATCTGATCAAAGATAATGTGTATGTTGTGTGAATAAATAAATAATAATTTTAGATAGGAATATGTGGATGACCTTTTTATTCATGTCTATCTTGTAATTATAGATTTGTTACAGGTTTATGGCTGAGGATGAGCGAAGAAGTTTAGAGAGATCCAAAAGGGTGCTTTGGATGAATTACCTATGTGAATAAGGGTTAAGAAAGTGTTGAGGATTGAAGAGAGGTTTTATACATTTTGAATTCATTAGATTGATATACAATCAAAATTTTAGAACTATTAATATCATAGGTGTTGTATGGGTGCTCAACATCTAGATCAAGTGGGTGTTTGTTCATACTTAGAGGCGGGTACTTCTTGTGAAGTGGGTGATTCACTAAAAGGGTATATTATTTTTAATCATCTTATAATAAAATTATTCCACATGTTTTCAATATTGAGAGTGGGTTTTATTCCCCATGAGGGTTTCCCATAGGAACTATGTGTTTTGTGTTTAATCTTGTATATGTATTGAATGAATGAGCTCTCTTGTTAATTTTGATTTATCAAGTTGATATATGTTGATTGATTAATAGTCTAAAATATTTGTAATTAAATTTAAATATCTACCATCATTGATTCACCCCCTCTCAGTGATTATATCTCTAATAATTGGTATTAGATCTAGACCCTCATTGTAAGTTTAACCACTTGAAAGTGAGAATCGGTAAAATGGAAGACAAAGAAGCTGAGTCTTTTCTTCAAGGAAAATTAATATGTGCTTTATAAGAGCTCAAATGTTCAAAGTAAAAAAATAAATGTCTAAAATAATAAATGGAAAGATTGATTAACATGGAAGGAAGTAAAAATTCAGACTTGACTTCCTCTATGTGTCATGAGATACTTGCAAGGATTGATAGTTTGAAAACACAAATAGGAATTATAGAATCCATAGTAAAAAATTTGTAGGTTATTATTGATACCAAGTTAAATCAAAGAATGTATCAATTAGAAGATAATGTTATGACTTATACTGAAACATTTTTGTCTAAAGACAAGCAAAAATCTATCTCTACAAAATAATATGTGGATGAGATGTCTAGGGTATTGATGATAAAAAAAAGGGATGAACATGAACAACTATAGTTTTTATTTCAATAGACATTGTTATACTTGTAATGAATATGGTCATAGATATAAGGACTGTACTTATTCTCCAAGAAGAAGAGATGAAATTATCTACCATAATTGTAATGAATGGGAACATATATCCAAGTATTATAAAATGGACTATTGGAAAAAGGAATTTCAAGGTATTGACGCCATAAAATGGTTTGAGAAGGACAAAACCAATATTCAAAAAGGCAAAGAGAAGGACTCGAAGGAAGAATCAATGTTTGTAAAAACTACCTTGCATACTCAAGAGGATGAAAACAAGAAATGGTACATAGATAGTGGATGCTCAAGTCATATAACAAGAGACAAGAGTAAGTTTATTTCTCTTTAAAAACATAATTTAGGTGCAGTAAGGTTTGGTAAAAACTCTACTAACATAGTTTGGAGAGGCTCTATTAGTTTGGATAATGGTCATACTAGAATTGAAAATGTTCTATATGTAAAAGGTTTGAAACATAATCTTCTAAGTGTTAGACAAATGTGTAAAGAAGGAAATTTTGTGAATTTTCATGATAAAGGGTGTGAAATGAGAAGTTTCAAATCTATAAAATTAGTTGAAAACATTCACAAAGAAGATAATAACTTGTATGTGTTCCATGAATCTAATAAATAAAGGTACTTCATGAATTAATTAGAATAAAGTTAGCTTTAGCATAGAAGGTTTGGATACCTAAAATTTGATAATTTTGTAAGGATCATTTCAAAAGGACTAGTGAGGCATATTCCTAAGATCACTAAGATTCCTCATACTCTCTACAAGGCATACCTTTATGGAAAGCAAGTCAAAAAAAGATACAAATCCAAGGAGCACTCTACCATAGTGCCATTGGAGTTGATCCACACAAACCTTTGTGGACCTATGGGAAATCAAGGCATTCAAGGTAATATCTAATTTATGTTATTAATTTATGACTTCACTAGAATGACTTAAATATTTTTTATTAAATAAAAGTTATAAGCTTTTGGAAAATTTAAAACATCCAAAGCTCTTGTTGAAAATGAAAAAGGATCAAGAATCAAGTGTGTAAGATTAGATAGAGAAGATGAATTTTGGTCTTATGATTTTGATGACTTTTTTGAGGAATAATGAATTAGAAGACAATACTCTTCTTTGAAGACAACTAAATAGAATGGGGTAGTTGAGAGGAAAATAGAATTGTCCAAGAGATGACTAGAACCATGCTTCAAGATTCCAAAAATTTAGATGGTTTTTGGGAAGAGGCTACCAATACATCTATCTATATCTTAAATATATGTCAATTTAGACCAAATGGTGAGAAGACTCTATATGAGCAATGGAAAAGTAGGGTATCCAATGTTAACCACTTTAGAGTGTTTGAGAGTAAGTGTTTTATCAAGAGGAATGAAAAAAATCTTGGAAAATTTGACTCAAGATATGATGGGGGCATATTCTTAGGGTATTCCTCCATAATTTTTACTTATATATGTTTCAATAAAAGACTCCACAAAGTCATTAAAATCTCTAATGTGAGATTTGAAGAAGCAAGTGACATAAAGAAGCTTAGGTTACAAAAAATTGACACTAATAAGGATGTTATCTCAAATAATGAAAGCATACCTGATCAATCAGATGATGAAGAGGAAGAAGTAAGATAGTATAATAAATCCCCTTCTAGGATAATATAGAAGGATCACCTTGTTTCCTAAGTTATTGGAGATGTGAATGCTAGTTTATAGACTAGGAGAAGAAGGTTGATAAATCATAATTAACAAGACATAGATTTATTGTCCAAGGTTGAACCCAAAACTTTCTTAGAAGCCAACAAAGATGAAATTTAGACATGTTTTATAGATGAACTTGGTCAAATAGTAAATAATGAAACATGGCATCTGATTCCTAGACCAAAGACTAAGAATGTGATAGGCACTAAGTGGGTTTTCAAAAAATAAGATGAATGAAAAAGGAGAGGTCACAAAAAATAAAGCTAAACTGGTGTGTAGAGGATATGCTTAGGTTGAAGGAATAGATTTTGATGATAATTTTACTCTAATGGCAAGAATGGAAGAAATCAAACTCTTCTTGGCATATTCTAGTTTCAAAAATTATAAGGTATACCAAATGGATGTGAAATATGCCTTTTTGAATGTAAACTTAGAAGAAGTGTACATTGAGTTACCTCAAGGATTCCTCTCATCAAATTATTAAGACTATGTGTGAATATTGAATACGGCATTATATGTCCTTAAACAAGTTCCTAGAGCCTAGTATGATAGATTAGACAAGTATCTTCTGAGTCAATGTTTCAAAAGCGGGGTAGTTGATAGTAATTTATGCATCAAAACTAAAGGTAGTCATCAATTAATTATAGTTATCTATATTGATGACATGATATTTGGTTCTAATAAAGACAATATGAGTAAATAATTTGTAGATGTCATGAATATTTAATTTGAGATGTCTATGTTGGGGGAGATTTCATTTTTTTGTGATTGCAAATCAACCAAATATATGTAGGGATATTCATCTCATAAATTAAATACATCAATGATATTCTAAGATAATTTTAGATGGTGGAATGTAAGACAATAACTACAGGTTATAAGTTGAGTTATCAAGATGACTCACCAAAGGTTGATCAAACCTTATATACATCCATGATTGGAAGTCTTTTGTACTCCATTACCTCGAGACTTGATATCATGTAAGAAGTAAGACTTGTTGGTAAGTTTCAAGCTAATCCTAAAGAATATCACTTGAAATTAGTCAAAAGAATCTTAAGGTATATTAAAGGTACCATAGAATATGGTTTATGGTATCCAAGGAATAAATAATTCACTTAAAATACATACACTAATGCATATTGGTCTAGTTGTGTGGATAATAAAAAGAGTATCAATGGTGGTGTTTTATTCTTGGGTGAATGTTTAGTATCTTGGATAATCAATAAGCAAGCCTCGATATCCTTATCCACTATAAAAGTTGAGTATATAGCTACTACCTCATGTTTCACACAAGATATATGGATGAAGAAAACCTTGGAATGCTATAAGGTAATATAAAAAGAACATTATCCCATCTTCTATGATAATACTAGTGAAATTAGTATCTCAAAGAATCCTATAATTCACTCAAAAACTAAACACATTCTTATTAAATATCATTTTTTGAGAGAACAGGTGAGAAATCAATGTGTTAATTTGGAATATGTGCCTACAAAATAATATCTTATAGACATTATGACCAAACCATTAACAAAAGCAACATTTGAGTATCTAATACAAAGATTTGGGAGTCATATCCTTATCTATAAATCAATAAAATGTTTGGCTAAGGGAAAGCTAACTCTATTAGCCTAAGTGGATTGAATAATTCATGCATGAGCAAAGGGATCTTATGAGTTCTATAGGTAGACAAGTCCAAGGATCATATAAGTCCAAGGTCAGATTGGTGCATATCAAAGGGGGAGCAATTGTTTCATTTTCTTGAAAGTATGTGTCTTGAGCATCTTAAAATATTATTTTGATTACATCCATGATGTAAAGGAATGATTCTTGGCATGTTGAGGAAGAGATCCTTTTTCATTAATGTCAAATGGGGAGAAAGATCATAATGGAGAATTGTTCAGTATGAGAGAAGTCATTCTAAGTGTGGTTTGCCATCAATGACAAAGGGGGATATTTTTGGACATGTTCATTGGTGTCTTAAGTTGTCATTGATGTCAAAGAGAGCATGTGGTACTAATTCATGTAGGAGAAAGTGATTATATTGAGAGCTTGAAGAGATATGGCACATGTATAGGTATATAAGGATAAATAAGAGGTTGTGAGGAATCCATAGATGTATTATAAGAGATATAGTATGTTTTGTGATCATTTGGAATGATAAAAATGCATCTTATGGCTTAAAAGAATCCAGACCATTACTACATGTCATACAAACATGAAAGATGTAACAAGTTTGATCATTTATTCTAGGTACACAAAAATTTAATATTAGTCAAAATATTACATGAAGATGTAGTCTATAGTGCTAAGAAGTTACCCTAAAAATTTAGAGTCTTGAAGTGTTATCTATCTCAAGTTATACATCTTCAAAGTTACTCTAGAAAACTATTATGGGTCAAAGACCGTCAAGTTTAACCACATTGAAGACTGAGGTCATTGGTCTAGAAGATCCAACGATTAGTGTTTAATCTTACGTATTGAGATCAATAGTGCATATGAAGTCAACATGTCAAAGGTTACACATGAAAGTGATAAGTTTCATAAGCTTGATCGATTGATAGAAGATCAATAGTGAGTGGAAGTTCATACTAATGAATATCAATGTTGCAAGATAAGTCAAAGAGTCAACAATGCACGTGAGATTGCCAAGTGGCATAAGCATAAAGGACTATCAATAAAGTGCTCAAAAGTCATGTGAGGGTGCTAAGTGTCGTAATATTTAGAGTTATAAGTAAGATATAATGGTAACACTACAAGATAAAGACCTAGTTAATCCATAAAGATCAATCGTGCACATTTGGTTAATATTGCTAGAAAGCACGATATGAGGTCAACATGTTCAAGGTTTAACATTTGGATAATGGATCACTTCAAGTTAAATTTTGAGTTAATTTTGAATAAGATCAATGGTCTGAATTGAGTGAGTTGAGTGAAGAGCACAAGATGTGTTCTAAGTGACCAAGGTTTAACTGTGACTGTTTGGATTTAAATATTTGAATTTAATAAAAGAAAGACCATTACTTGGTTTTTGAGCCATAACTTTCGATATATGAAGAATTTGATATTGTAGTGAAAATAAAATTTGTATATTACTTTAAGGCACATCTATAAATATTCATTTGAAGTTATAAATGTTTTTGAATTCAAAGTTATTGAGCTCCAAAGTTAACTATGTTCATTCATGCTCTACAAGTAACCTGAGAAGGGTAATTGAATTATTCTTAATGGTATTTTGATGTTTCAAGATGAGTTAACTATAATAGAGTGTTATAAACTCTATTAATACCATTTGTGTAGATTATGAAGGTTTGATCAATCATATTTAGTATGATCAAAGGCTTAGAAGTTGACTAAGTGTTTGTTCATGGTGGTTATGTGCACAAAATGTTGTTTGAGAAAATTAAGATTTAGAAAAAGGGTGTTGTGATGGTTTTTATCACTTAAGGAGGACCTAAATATTATGTGTCATGGTTCCATGTATTTGAAAGTGTTCCTATGCTCTTAGTTTGCTCGAAGAAATGTCAAAGAGGTGAATGAGTCTTAGTAGGACCTAAAAGGTGAATTAGGCCTATTTGAAATAGGGTTGTGCTTAAAGGTGACCATTGTTATATGCCTTAAGGGTGAAGGCATGTGTTTTGGCTATTAAGGAAGGTTGTCATCATAATAATCATGAAGACTTTATAAAATGTGAAACTAAATGTGATGGTTTTAAGGCTTGTTGAATAGACTTGTGTAGACTTGAAGAATAGGTGTTGAGAGACAGATAGAGACTCATATGAGCTGAGCGAAGATAAGGTGTATGTTGTGTGGATGAATTAAGAAGTATTTTAGAGAGAGGAATATGTGGATTTCCTTTTTGGTCATGTATTTATTGTGATTATAGATTTGTTATAGGTTTGTGGTTGAGGATGAATGAAGAAGATTAGAGAGATCCAAAAGGGTGATTTGGATAAATTGCCAATGTGAAACAGGGTAGAGAGAGTGTTGAGGATTAAATAGAGGTGTTATACATTATGACTCCATTATATTAATATGCGATAATAATTTTGGAGTTGTTGATCTTATAGGTGTTGTGTGGGTGTTCAACGTTTAGAGCAAGTGAGTACTTGTTCATAATTAGGGGTGGGTGCTTCACTAAAAGGGTCTCTTATTTGTAATCATATTATAGGACAAGTAGTCCATGTGTTTTCAAGATTGAGAGTGGGTTTTATTTCTCATAAAATTTTCCCTTAGGAACTATGTGTTATGTGTTTGATCTTTTGTATGCATTGAATAAATGTGTTCTCTTTTTAATTTTGCTTGATTAAGTTGATATATGTCGATTGATTAATAGTTTGAAAGATTTAGAGTTAAAGTTAAATATCTGTCATCACTGATTCACCCCTCCCCCTCTTAGTGATTGTACCTCCAACAATAAATAGAGTAAAAATGATTTATTATGTGTTTATAATATATTTGCATCTCTAAATAAGCATACATATGAGTCATACAACATAATCAAATGATAACCAATCAAGTGACATCTCATAACATGGCATAATAAATAAAGGAATGGAGCATACATAAGCATAAACTTTGACAATTTTAAACATCCATAATGTTAATCAATGCTAAAACATGAGATAAGCAAGGTAACAATATGGCATTATATATTTATATCAAAGGAATATCATATATATGTACATTAACCTTGAAGGACCCAAAACTTAATGTCAGTGTATCATAAATTTCATAATACATAGAGGATATATACATATCACAATGGTGTCTCAAAATACATCAATATCTCAATACAATAAGTACAATGTCATATGCCCAAACTATGCCAAAATTACAAGATCCCTATGCTCAACTCTAACTTTGTGTGTCCATGGGACCTATGGCTAGAGGTGGACCTAATGGTCCTAGTGGTGGTGGTTGTTGTTGATTAATAGACTAACCTAAGGCAGCTTTAACATGAGTCCTAATGTGAGACCAACTATATATTATAACTTCCCTTTGTGCATCTTAGACTTCAAATGAAGTAACCTAAAACACACTTTTCCTTTGTATTATGGAATCCAGAGTTTTGACTACAAAAATTGCAAATTGCTTCCAAAGCTCCATATCCTATAATACATTAACTGATAAAATATAGAGTTCTAACTACAATTTTCAATTTTCAAAATTAAAAATTATAGCTTGATCTCTAGATCTTGTAATGCACTAATTGGTAGAATCCAAAACCCCATTTGCAATTTTACAAAATTGCAAATTACAAGCGGAGTTCTAAATCTTGCAAACCAAACACCTTGTGGAATCTAGAACTCAGACTGTAATTTGAAATTTTTCAAAATTATAAATTACAGGTAGAGTTTTGTTCCCCACAAAGCACTCTATCTAAAATCTAGAACTCAGGGAGTAATTTACAACTTGTAAAATTACAAATTATAATCCAGGTTCTAAATCCTACCAACAACCTAAGTCATGGAATCTAGAACTTCAAATGCAATTTGAATTTTTTCAAATTTTCAAATTTCATGTGAATTTATACCTTCCCATTTCCAAATAAGTCAACCTACACCTTCTCATAGAATCTAGAGGTCAACATGCAATTTTCAAAATTGTAAATTTGCAAAATTTCATGAGGACTCTAAATTTCCACCAACTACCTCCATGGTCACATTAATTATAGAAGGTCTATATAAACATGTAAATATGGGAATTTTTAGTCATTTATTTAATTTATTAATTATGATTTTGAGCTTTGACAGTGATGACCTTACACCATGACCTCAACTTTACAAACTTTAACCTCGAGTCACATATCAACCTCTAAACAACACTACACCACCCCTGCACGGTATTCCTTAAAATCTTCCTTACATATTTTGAAAAGCCATTTTCTTGAAAATTAAAGTTTTTCAATTTATTTTCTTTCCCATAAGGTTATTTCTAATTATATAGGGTTTTCATTGCATTTTTCATTTTGTTTTAGGAATTTTCTTATTATCATTATGTAGTTTGAGAGGTCATTTTTTTCCATATATTTTCCAAAGTTTTAGATTATGGTAAAAATAGGTTTTGAAGGGGCCCCAAAACCCTGTACAAAGCATGAAAGATAAACATTACAAACTGCCAAAAGAGGTAACACACTGAAAGACAGTAACTAAACTAGGTTTTTCAGGGACCTGAAACCAACAAGATTAACCAGATGAAACTCCCCAGGTTTTACAAGGACCTAAAACCTAACCAAAACTAGGCATACAACCTGAAACCCTCACCAAAATGGTAGAGGTAGAACCACCTTGCCCATCTATTACTGAGTGAGGCTCCTCCACAGCTTAAGGTTTTTCATAAATCCCATTATAGGGCGCCATGGCAGAAACACCAACCACCGAGGAAACAGAGTTTCCCCCAAACAAACACAAATAATTCGCTTACCAGATCTAGACGGTCATTCTACTCAAGCTAGAAATCCAACTCGGGTCCCATCCATAATGCAACAGAATGAAGCAAAGTGAAAAACACACAAAATGAAAGATCTCACCATGAAGTGCTACGTATAAAACACTTCCTAAAAAGGACAACACCACCAACAGAGATACTCCACCTAGAACCGACACCACCACCACCCATTATTCCACCCAAGAGACTGCAAATATCTCCCCCTTCTCCCAAGGGGAAATGCCGCCATGGCATGCTCAAATTTTCAAAAAAATCAAGATCCACTCAGTTCTGGATAGAGGTCAGCGCGACAGCCGTAAGTCGAAAGACCAACGTGAAGACACCAAACTGTGTCATAAAACAAAGGCCATTCATAATTGTGCCCCAACGTCCAAGACCTTGGACTCCAACGAGCATGGGGACAGCCACAGAGGGAAGGGTTTCAGGGCCGCATACGAGTCCGCGCTCCCTTCCCCCGTGCTCCCACTTCTTTGTTGATTATATATATTTTCCAAAGTTTCAATAGTAAAGATCATAGGTTATTTTATAGGTTTCATAGTAAAAACCTAAGGTTTTATCTTGAGTTTTCACATTTATATCTAGGGTTTATCCATTTTTTCCATAACCAAGTGAATATCCAACATATTCCTAATAATCAAAGAATATTCCTTGAAAGGTTCCTCCAAGTCCCATGGACTTTGGACTTGCTTAGAGAATCTTTCATTCCTTTAGGATTATCCATTATTTCAATAACATCCCATTCCCATGGTATTTTAACCTTTAGATAGAAATATACAACCCCATAGATATTTCCATTGTTTCATGTAGCTCCCAGTTTCATGGACTTTCTTATTGCTCAGAACACCTCCCAATTTTGTCAGATATTTGACTTGCATTTTACACCTCTAATATCCATCAGAGATTTCAAACTAATTTTTTAGATATATTTTTTCATGTGCATTTTACCTATTTAGATCACCTCCAATATTTATTGAATATTCTACCTGCTTCAAGCACCTATAATTCTTGCTATCTCTTGTAATTGGTTTTCACTAAGCATTCTCTCCAAAATATATGTCTATAAAGGAGATGAAATTCAAATCAAAATTCCTTGGGGTGAATCTCAACCTAAAATCCAACACTACTAAGATCATAGATACAAACCTAGGTCACATTGACCTATGGAACTTCTTGACCTTGATAAATGTAGTGTTCAAGAATGACTGGATCTAGATTATCTATGATTCTAGATTTCCATAAGCAATAGATTTCCCCTTGATGGTGCAAAGCCCTAAGTAGTGATAACACTATAAAAACACTATTATGTTGACAAAAGAGAGGTCCTGAATGACAAAGGGGAAAGTATTTTGTATCTAGACCCAAATTTCATTGATTTAGTATTTGTGATCCTAGAATTTGAGTTATCTAGACATAACTCTAGAAACATCCCAAAAATTATATCAAGACAATAGAGAGGGATGTTAGATAATGATAAATAAATAAATAATTACTTAATACCCCTAAGGTTACCTCTACTATATTTCCAAATAAACTAGCAAGAATTGATTTCAAAGATGAGGTTGGAGACATAATATTATTACTACATAGGCTCACTAGTAGTCATGATGCAAAGAGTTTCTAGGAGTTAATGTATCAGTATATATGGGTGATTCATCATAATACACAATACATCCACTAGGCCTAACTCATTAGTAATTACCCCCACAATTAATTGATGGAGGTGCAAACCATAGGAAAGTTTTACATGACCTACTTAATGGACATTTTAGCCAAAGAGAAATTTTTTAGGGCTCAACATTGTGGCTATTGAATCAAATAAGGTGTATAACTATTATCCTATCCTCACTCTAGAGGCCAATAGATAACACTTTGCGAGGGTTAACGATGCATTTTTCTATTGCATCGTAACAATTCTTGACAAAGAGCTTGAGAGAAAGATATTTTTTGATGCAATAGTTGTAGAAATCACCTAGTGGGGTTCCTACTTCATTCAATTCCACACTTATTCCTACATCAAGGTATGCAGATTCATTGGTTACCCTTATACACTCCCAATATATGTTAGTGATAAGTGGCATTAATGGAGATAGTAAGACAACTTTTGGAGACTCATAAGCTTATATCAAGTAAACACAAGTCAAGAATTCATTTCCCAATTAGTATAGGTAGATACACTTGCCCCTCCCTACTCAAATCCAAGTGTGATGATGTGGAAATGATATAGATTTGGAGGCAAGATTATATTATGATGTTCATGGAAATATCACCAACACACTAGGAATTTCCACATATTCCCATGTTCCATAGTTTGAAGACTATTGGGAGGATTTAGATGATGAAGAAGAGGTCATATTGTAGGACCACTCTAGAATGACCTTAGATCAAGTCAATTATTTTGATTTGGCACTGATCCTTGAGGAATTTGTGGATGATGAGTCCATAGTGGACAAGAACTACTACAATAAAATCATTACTCAACCCCTTCTAGTACTAAGGCAATCAGTTCCCAAATATTTCTCTTTGATAGATAAAAATTCATAAATAATTAGTAAAACACTCAATTAGCTTAGGAATAAAAGGGTCCAAGTGATTAAGGATATGGTGAGTATCATAAAGAAACTGATGAAGATCAAGTAATAAGTAGTTATAATAATAGTAAAGGGTCCTATTGGCATAGCAAGAGAACAATTACAGAGGCCAATGATCTCCCATAAAAAGAAAAATAAATATAAGACCAAAAGGGATAATCAAGAAAAGATGGAGCAATAATAGATCAATCAATTATAATCTCATCTAAGGATGTAGCTACAGTTGAAGCATCCACAGCTTCAACCCCCATATCAATCATAATGATAACTCCTATTTTTTTATTTCATCTTATAACTATCTATGTTGGTCCCACAAATTGAACACCTCCACCTCCTGTCTCCACTCCTTCACCCCAAGTGACTCCATCCTCCATTCCCACCACTTCACCCATAATAATAAGTCCATTATAAATAGTGCAAATAAGTCAAGTGGATACTGAATTTTCCACTCCACTTTCCCTTCCCATATTTTCACTCCCTCTTTCCACAATTCCTTCCATTCCATCCCTATTGATTTCCAACATAACTCAGAAGTATATAGTTGTGGACTTAGTCATTATGACTTCAGTTCTACTAGCCATCCAAACTCTTAGGATAAGTACTCTTTCATATTCATCCCCTTTCATCTTCCCTACCTTACCACCCCTGAGTAGCCCAACCCATTTGATTGACTCATTTTATGCTCTAGCTTCCACACTTCCACCAGTCCCCAAGTTCTGAGTCCCTATGTCTACTCCCCCATTAATATCATTTCCACCTCTTATACCCCCAATAGACACATTTGTTCCCATTTTCCCACCTCTTCCACTTCCACATTTACCTAAAACCCTTTAGGGGAGATAAGTGATAAAGAGGTCCTTGATGTAAATGTGGACCTTCAACCCATAGATGGAGATGAAATGACATAAACATCTACCGAGCAATCAATAATTATATCATTTTAGGATTTAACACTTATCATTCCTATCACTATACCTCTCAGTGTAGTAGCTTTAGCTATAGATTCTTAAGTGATAATGTCTACACAATAGGATGCTAACCCAAGTTGGTTAACACATACAATGTGGAAGAAACACAAGTGAATGGTTTCTCCTAATACATTAGATTTTGATCTTTTAGATGCATGAAATAAATCCAAGACTAATCCCTAGATCTTCTCAAGAATATTATGTGAATCAATAGGAGAAAGATATGTGGAGATTTTAGTCCCCCCACTTGATAAACAAAAAGAAGATATAGTGGTGGGGGGACTATTAGGTATCAAATATTCACCTTTGACATCCTATAAGGGAGGGGTTCAAACATGATGTTCAATCCAGCATCAACTCCCTCTTTGAGAAAATTGATAGTGATAAGTTTAATAAAGATGATTTGAAAAACAAGTTTGAACAACTTACAACTGCATTAAATAAATTCATAAATCCTACTAGTCCATTAACATAACCTAAACTAGTACATCTAGTCACCCAAATCATAGATCAAGAAAAACTTGATGTGGTGATTGAAATCACAAGCATGGGAAGGGATACTAAAGAATGGTCAGAGGAGATCATCTCTAAAGGTAAAAAAATCATTAATATTATAATGTACCATTATGCAGTTCTAAGGGAAAGAAGGGTCACATTGAGAGAACTGGTCAATAAATATGAGGCAGAGATAGGAAGTTTGAATCTTTACTATCTAAAATTGATAGTTGTAGACCTGATTGACATAGACATCCTCCTTGCTAATATGATACTAAAAAATGATGGAGAGCAGGAGGAACTAGACAAAGCTACATAATTCATAATAAAGTATCTCAAAGATGTTGCACATAAGGCTAAAGTTTCCCATGACAAGGCCATTGACATTTTTTATGACATAGAATAATTTTTGAGTAAATTTTCATACATGCCAACAAATTATGAAGATAAACTCCTTTCAATAGAAGAGGTTCAAAGCAAATTCAAATAAGTGGTAGAAAAGGAATCTACTAAAGGTATAGTATTTGCTTTGAGCTCTATCCACTGCTACGTCAAGTATCATAACACACTAGATAAGATGGGTAAAGATATGTAAGAAATTAAAACTTTAAGGAGGGAAATTTTTGACACATTAGGAGATTATGAAATTACCAACCTCTACTCTTTTGGTATAGATGAAGAGAGAATATATGAGATTTTCAAGGCTTTTGATTCATATGTTCAAAAATTATAGGCCAAAAAACATAAAGAGTTAGAGGAAGTATTATAAATTGATTAATTCTTTCTATTAAAACATTCTCATACATTGTATTTTCATTACTATAAAAACATTGTAAAGTTCCATCTTGTAAATTAAAACTATCTTTTTATCTCTTTTTGAGAAAAAGCCATGTGTATTTTGCACTTTCTATTTTGATAGGTTGGAAATTGTAAAAATTAGACTTGTAAATTACACTTTTCATTTTGAAAATTTTTAATTTCTTAAGTTGTAAAAGCACATATTTAAAATTGTAATTATAGTTTTAACAAATTGGTATGACTTGCAAGTTGTAAAATTCTCACTCAAAAATTCCATCTTAGGGTTTTACAAAAAAGTAATGTATTTCTTATTTATCTTTTTGTCAATGAATGAGTTCCACTTTGGTGTCCCATTTGCATGAAGAGCCATTTACAACTGCATGAAGAAGACACAAGGCATTACATGAAGTTTTCTCAAGTCTATCCATGCCACACCAAGTTGAAAATTATGCCTAGTTATTGCATGCTCTCTTCCAAACCATTTTACCAAGTCAAATATGCCATAAATAGGAGATCACGCCTCTTATTACATGAAGTTATAGATTTGCATGATTATTATACTAGGCATTGAAGTTTTGATAACTACATCTCATTTATGAGATATTTTATATAAATATGGGTAGGACCCCATGGCCCAATCTATCTTTTTATTATTAGTAATATTATTCTACATTTTGAATGTATTTTCTAGAAGATGTAACCTAAAGAATGAAAAATAATTGAAGATTTGTCTCTCTTGTCTAAGAAATCCCTACGTATACAAGTTATTTGAATATGTATGGAAATTTTAATTCTTATTTAAATCATAAAAAAATCATTTATGGTATTTTATACCCTTCTAAAATATTGTTTGATTAAAATAATAAAATCCTTTCCCTTCTATTAAAAATAAAAAATATTACCTCTGATTTCCCATTTGTATGAGTTTGTGCTCAAATAATTTTCAATCTATTTTATATTATATTATGTTCATTAAAGAAAAAAATTAAATTCACTATAAAAACATATGGTGCAATCACCATTTTCAATTTTACAAATTTCATTCTCAAACTCTTTGCCCAATCAAACCCTAATTTAAGAGCAAGAACACTAAAAGAGCGTAATTTCTATAAAATTAATATTTTATTAATTACACCAAATTTAGTGAAATTAATTTATCCTTATCCAAAGGTTCACCTCAATTATCCAAGGTCCTATAGCTTTGAGGTGTTCCCATTGTATCATTAGTTTTTTCACAGTGAGCTACTACATCAAGAAATATGTGTAAAATCTATGTGATAATAGTTTTTGACACACCTGATGGGATTTAAAATTTACAAAGACATTGGTGATATTATCAATGAGCATTGTACAATCTCTATATTAATTTCAAAACCACTTGGTGACTCCATTGGCTTATAGATTCATAATTTCAAGGTTCACGTATGTCAAGCAAACAAACAAGATCATCTACTAAAGGTAAGAGAGCTGATTTTTTAGAATTATCATTTCCTTCTAAAAAGAGATCAAAATCAATTATATTTTTCCCTAGAGTATATCCTACAATTTTGTTTTAATCTCCTTCAAGTAATCCTATAAGTTTCATACCTCCCATAATGGTTAGAAATCTAAATTTTGTAGCCTTCAATAGAGGTAGCCCACTCTAGTTTGTCTAGTATGATGATATACCTACCTCTATTTTAAAAATCATACTATATTTTATTGGTGAAACTTCCACCGCTCCTATAGAACACATACAAGATATTACTAATGTATATTCAATCCATAACATGGTACAAGATAATGTTACAATAGAGATCTTAGTCTCCTCTTTCAAAGGTAAAGCCTTATAATGGTACAAAGGTCTTACTTCCAAATATATCTAAGTTTGAGATGACTTAGGCACTGTACTTGTACTCAATTTGAAGACAAGAGTGACCACCTTTCCCTGGTTAAACAATTAACTGCTATTCAATGGGATCCTCATGAGAATATGATTGACTTCATTTTTTATTTCCAAAAGACATGGAATAGAATTCTAGTATTGGTCAAGGCAACTCCAAATAATGCTTTCCTATATTACTTAATATCATTTAATAGTGATA
Organism: Torreya grandis; assembly: GCA_037957365.1. Taxonomy (NCBI): domain Eukaryota; kingdom Viridiplantae; phylum Streptophyta; class Pinopsida; order Cupressales; family Taxaceae; genus Torreya; species Torreya grandis. Next base: position 2,172,878 of record JARHVA010002094.1, on the reverse strand, counting down.
TAACTACCATGATTTATTCAATGAGTAGCACCCCTAATGACTATGAAATCACAATAAGGGTAGAAATTTGTTTAATTCAAGTAGGGAAATTTTTCCCAAGGCCACCAATGCCTCTATTTCTAGAAATACCTCTTATTTTACCACTTACAATTATTATAATTACCACCACAATCAAAGCACCATCTTTAAATCTTGCTCCTACAAATGACTTATATGAGGTTAAGTCACTAAAATTTTTTGGAATTGTGTTAGTATCAATGAAGAGGAAGAAATCTTAGAACTACAAGACTTATTAGTAGGATAACCTAGTATACCAACCTAAAAGTTAGATATACCAAGGTAATTCACAACCATAGGGGAAAAATACACAAGCAAAGCCTCCAAATATCTATGATCTACCTATACTATGTGCTACCAAAGATATTGTGCTTATTCAAAATAACTTTGTTCAAGAGTATGAGTGGTGTTATCCTTGTTCTCAACCACAAATAGAATAATTATCTTAATGTTTTTATCAATTAATCCTTGATGGTGAAATGCATATCATGTACATAAGGACAATAATAATAATCTACTTCCCAATAAGTAGATACACAAGAACCTGCTCAAGGTGAGGCAACCCTTCTAAATTGGCAAGAGGATGACTTTTGTGGTGTAAATCAAGAGGAAGCATTATTAAATGGTGGATTTATAGTGGAGACCAACACACATTAAAATAAAATATAATTAGAAAGTGATCAACCCCACAGGGTGGAATAAGCTACAACTTATAAAGTTATAACAAAACTTGCAAATAGTGACATAGTACAAAAGCCACCCTTTGTACCTATGAGCTAGCACAAAGCAAAAGTGTTGAATCTAAATCTTGTAAAAGAGGATGTAATTAATAAAAAGGCACCAAAAAAGGTTGGTAATATCCATTTTAGTATTATTGAGTAAATGAAGAAGACCAATCTGAATGTTACCATATGGGAAGCACTATCTATTCCTGCACAAAGGGATTTGCTACAAGAGGCTTTGAAATTTTTTCAGATAAAAAAAAGGTTCTAGACAAGGTACCTAATGCTACAATTAATTTGTGTCAACCAAAAACTAACACTAAAATAGGCAAAAATGGGAAGCTTCCCCATTTCTATCTTTCACTTATATTAGGGAAGCATCTCATTCATAATTGTATGGTAGATTTAAGGGTTAGTAGTTTAGTAATGCCCAAGAAAATAGTTGATGCCCTTGGTATAAAATATACACTTATAAATAAAGGAGTTATTAAATTAGAAGGGACTATTGTTCAAATATTAGGAACAATAAAAGGGCTGAATCTCACTATTCACACTTATCCAAGCTTATCAATTTCACAAGATATCTTAGTTATATATCTTCCCCTTACTTTTCCATTTGTTTTTCATGAGATTTCACTAAAAATATGGGATGATATCTATCTTTTTATTAGTCTCACATGTTTCTTAGGATGAGATATTAAACAAGAGTAATAATAAGAGCTAAGCCAATCATAAAATACCATATTGAGTCATATGTTCCTATTCTTGTAGACATGAACTGTATACTTCAGGACCAAGAAGAGGAGATTGATCACAAAGATAAAACACCTATAGAAGAGATTCTAGAAACTTATATAGATGAATGGGGATCAAACCTTTAATTTGATTCTTATGACTATGTATAGAAAATAGGGTTGGGTACATATTGCATTCATGAAAATGATGCAATTATCCCAAACCTAGTAAATCTAGTTAAAGATCTTAAATGGATGTGGCAATTATTTTTTGATGATTCAAGAAGTAGGAATGGTTTAGGTGTACGTATTATCTTGATATATCCATGAGAGATATTTCTATTCTTTTATACTTTAGTTTAGTTGCATAAATAATATAGCTGAGTTTGAGGCTTTGATTTGAGGCCTAAAATTGGCCAAGGAGAGAGGGATAAAGTCCCTACAAATATTTGGTTATAATGAGTTGATTGGTCACCAAGTGAGATCCAAAAGTGTAAATAATAATAATTTTCTAAGATCTTACAAACACAGGGTTTGGGACCTATTAGAATACTTTAACACTTTGAACATTTAAGTGGTACCAAGAGCATAAAACAAAGATGTTGATTGTATGGCCTTCAAAGTATCCCAATATAACCTATTGAAAGAAACAAAGAAGAAAAATAGCCAGAATGTAAGGTTGATAGTAATGCCATATGCTCCTGATAATGTAACAAATTGGCAAGTCTTCAATAGTGATCAATAAATTGTTAACTTTCTAAGAGAAGACACTAAATTCTCAAATAGGAACCAGTCAAGACTCTAGGATCAATATAGAGATCAAATCATCTATTTGAATACAAACAAACTAATTATAGGTCTTTTTACACTAGAGAACATCTTCAATTTAGATGATCATCTAAAAGGCAAGAAGAAGAACATCATGGTGAATTAAGAAAATTATGATCTAGTGGTCATCTCAGAAGGAAAATCATTTAAAATAGGAAAGGTATGCAATGATTATAAAAAAGCAATATTTTGTTGAGTTGTGTCAAGAATTTGATGAGAACTTTACTTGGAGTTATCATGATCTAAGGGGGTTTAACCCTATCTTAGCCCAACATATAATATAATTGGATCCAAACACCAAGCCTATTAAATAGAAGTAGAGATCGATTAATCTAAAAATAAAACCATTGATGAAGAGTAAGCTATATAAACTAATAGAGGATAACATCATCTTCCGTATCAAGCACTCATCTTAGGTTGTTGATTTAGTCCCTGTAAGAAAGAAGAACACTGAAATTGGGCTTTGTGTAGATTTCAGCAATTTGAACAAAGCATATTTAAAAGATCATTATCCTCTTCCCCCTATGGAGAAAATTTTTCAATCTATATAAAGATATAAAATATTTTCTCTTCTAGATGATTATTCTATTGTAACCAAATCCTTATCCAATAATTAGACCAGTTCAAGATTACTTTTACCACAAAATGGAGTATGTATGCATAAAAAAAGAAGTCATTTGGTCTGACTAATACTAGTGTAACATTTTAGAGATCCATAGATATGGATTTTAGAGGTTTTATAAATGATATGATCCTAGTATACCTAGACGATATCAATGTCTACTCAAATCATGTTGATGCACACTTGGATCACCTTAGGAAATTTTTTGAAAAGTGTAGAGAATTTGGACTTTCCCTTAATATTAAGAAATATATTTTCATATTTCATGAAGGGAAACTACTAAGACATATTATGTCAAATGGGGGTCTTATAATAGACCCAAAGAGAATTATTGTTACATCTTCATTAGCACTACCAAGCCATAAGAAAGGGTTATAGATTTTTATTGGAAAAATCAACTTTATAAGAAGATTTGTTCCAAATTTAGCCTTTATGGCTAAACCCCTTACTGTAATGCTCAAGAAGGGTATCATTTTAAAAGACATAGGAGGGAAAATATAGCTTTAAATCCATCAAACAAGCTATTTCCCAAGCTCCTGCCCTAGTCAACCCTGACTATGAGAAAGATTTCATTCTCTATGAATTTAGATGAAAGGGAAGAATCTTAGCTAATCTAACTTAGCATAATCAAGAGTAATTAGAACAACCAATATCTTTCTTCACTCAATCCTTGAAGGATTATGAAGAAAATTATAGTTTCCTAGAGAAGCAAGTATATTCTATGATTAAATCTCTCAAAAACTTTAGGCATATTCTCTCCAACAATAAAATTCATCTAATGGTAAGCCACCAAAGTGTCAAAGAGCTCTTTCTAAGTAGGGAGATAAATGAAAAAAGAGAAGGATGGATATCAAGGTCATAGAATATGACATGGACATTAAAATCACAAAGTTTATAAGAGGAAAGGGATTATGTGAATAACTAGATTCTGATATCAAGACTATTGAAGTAGTATATGAAAAAATATATACTCAAAGTTCACCTCAGATAGCCAATCCACCTTTTTTCAAAATTTGAATCTATGACATGACCATTTTCTTGCAAACTTACAAGTACCCATATGACTTTCAATATTCAAAGAAAAGGTATTTTTGACTCCAATCTATTTCTTATGTTCTTATAGATGGAATATTATTTAGAAAGGATGTGAATGGAGTCATGTTAAGATGTATTGAGCATAATCAAGTCCCCAAGGTGCTTGAATAATCTCATAATGGCCCATTAGGAGGACATTTCTTAGAAAAAACATGACAATAAAGATAATGAGAGAGGGATAATATTGGCTTGAATTATTTAAAGATGTCCATCAATGGGTAATGAACTATGAAAAGTGTGCTTACTTCACCAGCAAGCAAAGATTAGCAACCTTCTATCTCAAACCAATTCAAGTAAATCAACCATTCACTCAATAGAGATTAGATTTCATTGGTATGATCAATCCACCATCAAGTTCAGGCCATAAATGGGTCCTCACAACAATGGACTATTTCACATGATGGACTAAAGTAGTTTCATGAAAAGATGTTGTTGAGGCATCTATTCTAGAATTCATAGATGGCATAGTCTCAAGGTTGGGTGTTTCTCACACCATTATCTCAGATAATGCTAAAGCATTTGTGGGAACTCAAGTGAGTGAATGATTTTTAAATTACAATGAATACCTAAGTACTTATTTTAATTATTACCCTTAGGGCAATGGCTTGGCTGAGTCTAACAATAAGAACCCCATAAGAATTATTAAAAGAACAATGGAGGATAAGTAAAGGACATGGTACACAAAGTTGAAATCGACATTATGGGTTGATAGGACCATCCCTAAGAGATCTATGGGTAACTCCCCATTCATATTGGTATATGGAAGGGAATCTTGAGTCCCACTATCAATTTAGTTACCATCTCTAGAGCTCAATCACCAATTGGATTTGATTGATAATGATGAAATGACAATAAGATTCACTGAACTAATGAAACTAGAAGAAATTAGGAACCAATCAATGAAAGTTTTGAAAGCAAATCAAGCTCAAACAAAGAGGACTTTTGGTAAAAAGGCATCTGATAGGAGCTTCAATGAAGGAGACATGGTCCTCAAATGAAATGAAGACAAGGCTAAACTAGGCAAGCATACCAAGTTTGATGCAACATTGATTAGTCCATATATTATAGCTCAGTGTAAAGGAGCTAATGCATTATAGATATCCAATCTCAATAGATGTGAACTGCCTATCACAATCATTGTGATATACCTCAAAGCTTGATTTTGAAGTAGTAATTCATTCCAAAAAATAAAATTTTATATATGATAGGGTTAGTTGTGTTTTCTAATATGTGATTTTGCACAAGTCAACTCATTAGGAGTTTTTATTTACTTAGTTTATTTTATTTTTTCCTATTTTGTTCTTGTTTAGGCAAATCTTGATATTGTTCTTCACCAGGTTAAAGTGTGTTAAGATTAAAATGACCCCATGCCTAATGAAGTAAAAGGCTACTAGAAATAAAATAATTAACAAGCAATCATCCCACAAAGGTCACCAAAAATGTTGATATTTTTTATCCCAAAAATATCAAAACATCAAATACCCTAATGGAGACCCCCTAATTTTTTGAAAAAAATCTTTGAATTGACCCAAAGCACACTTTTCCTTTGTATTATATAATCAAGAGTTATAACTATAATTTTTAGTTTGAAAAATTCCAAATTTATTATTAAGATCTAGATCATGTAATATATTAATAGTCAAAATCTAGATTTTTGACTACAATTTACAATTTACAAAATTACAAATTACAGCCCAAGCTACGAATCTTGTAATGCACTAACCGAAAAGATCTAAAAACCCATTTGTAATTTGTATTCTTAAAAAAATATAAATTACAAGTGGAGTTATAGATATTATAAACTAAACACCCCATAGAATCCAAAACTCAGACTGTAATTTACAATTTTTCAAAATTATAAATTACAAGTAGAGTTTCACTCCCCGTGAAGCACTCTATCTAGAATCTAAAACTCAGGGAGCAATTTGAAATTTGCAATTTTAAAATTTTCAAATTATAATCTAGGTTTTGGATCTTGCCAACAACCTAAGATGTAGAATCTATAACTCTAAATGCAATTTGAAAATTTGTAAAATTGTAGATTGCATATGGAGTTCTACCTTCCCATTTCCAAAGGTGTTAACCTACACCTTACCATGGAATCCGAAGGTCAACATGCAATTTGTAAAATTGCATGAGGACTTCAAATTTATACCAACTACCTCCATGGTCACATTAATTACAAAAGGTCTATATAAACATGCAAATTTGGGAATTTTTAGTCAATTATTTAAATTGTTAATTGTAATTTGGACCTCTGATAATGACGACCTTGCAAAATAACCTCAACCTTAAAAAATTCAACCTCAAGCCATGTGTTAACCTGCAAGCAATGTTATGACACCCCTACATAGTATTCCTTAGAATCCTCCTTACATCTTTTAAAAATCAATTTTCCTACAATACAAATTAAAGCTTGTCAAGCTATTTTCTTTCTCGTAAGGTTGTTTCCAATTATCTATGGTTTTCATTACATTTTTAATTTATTTATAGGGTTTTTTATTGTCATTGTGTAATTCAAAAGTTCATTTTTCCCATATATTTTATAAATTTTTAATAGTAGAGATCCTATGTTATTTTCTAGGTTTCATAGTAAAAACCTAGGGTTTTATTCCAATTTTTAACATTTAGATCTAGGGTTTCTCCATTTTTTCAATAACCAAGAGAATATACCATCATATTAATAATAACCAAAGAATATTCCTTAAAAGTTTCCTTTAAGTCCTTATGGACTTTGAACTTGCTTAAATCACATTTTGTTTTCATAGGATTCTCCATTATTTAAAACACTTCCCATTCCCATGGGATTTCAACCTATAGATAGAAACATATAACCCCATGGATATTTTCATTATTTTAAGAAACTCCTAGTTTTGTGGAGTTTCCTATTGCTCAAAACACTTTCCAATTCTACTAGAGATCTGACCTAAATTTTGTACCCCCAATATCCACTATATATTTCAAGCTACTTTTACAACTAAATTCTCTTACAAACTTTTTACCTGCTCAGAGCACCTCCAATCTCCACCAGAGATTCTACCTACTTCAATCACCTATAAATCCCACCAGTTCTTATAGTTGGTTTTCACTAATCATTCTCTCCATAACTCATGTATGGAAAGGAGATGAAGTTCAAATTGCAAGGCCCCAGGATGAATCTCAATCTAGAATCCAACACTACAGAGATCATAGATACAAACCTAGGTCACATTGACCTAGGGGACTTTTGAACCCAGATAAATTCAAAGCTCTATAATGACTAGATCTAGAGTATCTATGACTTTATATTTCCATAAGTAGAATATTTCCCCCTTACATTGCAAATCCCTAAGATAGTGTTGGCACTAGCACAACACTATGATGCTAGTAAAAAAGAGGTCTTAAATGATAAAAGGGAAAGGATTTTGAATCTAGACCTAGATTTCATTGATTTAATATTTATGATCCCAAAGTTTGAGAGTTATCTACACATAACTCTATAAATATCCTAATAATTATATCAAGACAACAGAGAGGGATGTCAGATAATGATAAATAAACAATGGCTTAAGACTCCTAAGGTTACCTCTACCAAATTTCCAAAGACACTAGCAATAATTAATTTCAAGGATGAGGTTGGAGACATAATAATATTACTACACATGCTCACTAGTAGTCTTAATGTAAAGAGTTTCTAGGAGTGGATGTATCAGTACATATGGGTGATTTATCATAACACACAATACATCCACTAGGCCTAGCTCATTAGTAAATCCCTCCATAAGCAATGAATAGAGGTGCAAACCATAAGAAAGTTTTACATGACCTCCTACTTAGTGTACATTTTGGCCAAAGGGAGAGCTTTTCCAGGGCTCAACATAGTGGTAGATGAAGCAAACAAGGTGTATAACTATTATCCTAACCTCACTCTAGAAGCCAATAGACAACACTTTAAGAGGGTCAATGATGCATTTTTATATTACATCATAACAATGTTTGACAAAGAACTTAAGAGAGATATTTTCTGATGCAATAACTATAGAAATCACTCAATGGGATTCCTAATTCATTTAGTTCCCCACCTATTCCTATATCAGGGTATGTAGATTTAGTGGTTTCCCTTACACACTCACAAGATGTGTTAGTGATATGTGGCATTAATGGAGCTAATAAGATAACTTGTGGAGACTCACAAGTTTCTATCCAACAAAAATAACTTGGGAATTCATTTCCCAGTTAATATAGGTAGATACACATGCCCCTCCCTAATCAAATCTAAGTGTGTTGATGTGAAAATGTCATAGATGACACTAAGGGATTTGGAGGCAAAGCTATATTATGATGTTCATGACAACATTACCATCATACTAGGACTTTCCACATATTTCCATGTTCCATATTTTGAAGATTATTGGGAGGATTTAAATGAAGAAGAGGTCAAATTGAAGGACCACTCTAGAATGACCTCATATCAAGTCAAAGCTTCTGATTTAGCACCAATTCTTAAGGACTTGGTGGATGATGAGTCCTTAGTGGATAAGAATTGCTACAAGTAGATCATTACTAAACCATTTTTTGTAGTAAGGTGGTTAGTTCTTAAATATTTCTCTTTGTTAGATAGAACTTCATAAATAATTAAAAAAACACTCAATTAGCTCAAGAGCAAAAGGGTCCAAGTGAGCAAGGATATGGTGAGTATCACATAGAAAATAATGAAGATCAAGGAGCAAGTAATTACAACAACAAAGGGTCCCAGTGGCATAATAGGAGAATAATTAGAGAGGATAGTGACCTCCCATAAGAAGAAGAAGAAGAAATATAAGACCAAAAGGGGATAGTCAAGCAAAGATAGAGCATCAACAGATCAACTGATCATAATCTCATATGAGGATGTAGTTATAGTTGAATCATCCATTGCTTTATCCATCATATCATTGAAAGTGATAACTCATATTTCTTTAGTTCATCTTAAAACTATCTATGTTGTTCTCATAGCTCAAACACATCCACCTCCTATCTACACTCCTCCTTCACCCCAAGTGACTCTATCCTCCATTCCCACCACTTCACCAATAATAATAAGTCCATTTCAACTAGTATAAATAAGTTAAGTGGACACTCAGGGTCCCCCTTCAGTGGATACTCAATTTTCCACTCTACTTTCCTATCCCATAATTTCACTCACTCCTTCCACAATTCCTTCCATTCTATATACAATTCCTTCCATTCCATCCCCATTGATTTCCAACACAACTCAACAATAAATAGCCTCAAACTTAGTCATTCTAACTTCAGTTCTACTGGCCCTCCCAACTCTTAGGATAAGTACTCTTTCATATTCATCACCTTTCATCTTCCCTACCTTACCACCCTTAAGTGTCCCAACCCATTTGATTGACTCATTTTATGCTCTAGCTTCCACACTTCCACTATTCCCCAAGTTTTGAGTCCCTATGTCTATTCCCCCATTATTATCATTTCCACCTCCTATACCACTAGTAGACATATTTGTTCCCACCTCTTCCACTTTCATAGTTACCCAAACCCCTTTAGTAGAGATAAGTGAGAAATAGGTCTTTGATGTAAATGTGGACCTTTAGCCTATAGATGGAGATGAAATGGCACAAACATTTACTGAGTAATCAGTGGTTGTATTAGTTCAAGATTCAACACTTGTCACCATGTTTACTAGTACATCAACTTCAACTACAAATTCTCAAGTGCTAGTGTGTACACAATAAGATGCTACCCTGAGTTAGCTAGCATAAATAGTATGGAATAAACATAAATAAATGGTTTCTCCTAGTACATTGGATTTTAGTCTTTTAGATACACAAAAGCAATCCAAGACTACTCCTTGAATGTTCTCAAGAATATTATGTGACTTAGTAGGGGAAATATATGTGGAGATTATAGTCCCCACACTATAAATAGAAATAAGATCTGGTGGTGGGGGACTATCAGGTATTAAAGATTCACCTTGGACATCCTACAAGGGAAGGGTTGAAACATGATGTTCAATCTAGCATCAACTCCCTCTTTGATAAAATAGATAGTGAAAAAGTCACTAAGGATAAGTTGAAAAACAAGTTTGAAAAACTTATAGCTATAATGAATAAATTCATAGAGCCCACTAGTCCATCAACATAACCTAAACTAACACATCTAATCACCTGGATCATAGATCAGGAAACACTTGATGTGGTGATTAAAATTACAAGTATGCGAAGGGATACTAAATAATGGTCAGAGGAGCTCATCTCCAAAGGTAAAAAAATTATTTATATGATAATGGACCATTATGTAGTTTTGAGGGAAAGAAGGGTCACAATGAAAGAACTGGTCAAAAAATATGATGGAGAGATAGAAAGTTTGAATCTTTACTATCCTAAATTGATAGTTGTAGACTCAATTGACATAGACATCCTCCTTGCTAAAAATATATTGAAAAAATGATGGAGATCAAGAGGAACTAGATAAAGCTACATAATTCAAAATAAAGTTGCTCAAAGGTACTACACATAAGTCTTAAGTTGCCCATGACAAGGCCATTAACATGTTGTATGACATAGAAGAACTATTGATTAAATTTTCATGTAGGCCAATAGATTATGAAGATAACTTCATTTCAGTAGAAGATGTTTAGATCAAATTCAAAGAAGTGGTAGAAAAAGAAGCTACTAAAGATATAGTCTTTACTTTGAGCTGTATCCATCGCTACATCAAGTATCATAACACATTGGATAAGATGGGTAAAGATATGTAAGAAATCAGGACTTTGAGGGAAATTTTTGACACATCAATAGATTTTGAAATTACCAACCTATACTCTTTTATAATAGATGAAGAGAGAATCTAGGATATTTTCAAGGCTTTTGATGCATATATTCAGAAATTATAGGATGAGAAAGATAAAGAGGTAGAAGAAGTATTGGAAATTGATTAATTCTTTCTATTAAAACATTCTCATACATTGTATTTTCATTATTGTAAAAACATTGTAAAGTTTCATCTTGTAAATTACAACTATATTTTTATAGCTCTTTTTGAGAAAGAGCCATGTATATTTTACACTTTCTATTTTGGCAAGTTGGAGACTATAAAAAGAAGACTTAAAAGTTACACTTTTCATTTTGACAAGTTTTAATTGCTTAAGTTTTAAAAACACATATTGAAAATTACAATTCCAATTTTGACAAAGTGGTATGACTTTCAAGTTGTAAAAGTCTCACTTGGAAATTCCAACTTAGGGTTTTAGAAAAAAAGTAAATTAAGTTATTTATTATTTAACTTTTATTTAATGAATGAGTTCCAATTTGGCATCCCATTTTCATGAAAATCCATTTATAGCTAAATGAAGAAGACCCAAGGAATTGCATGAAGTTTTCTCAAGTCTATCCACACTACACCAAGTTAAAGATCACCCAGCTCTTGCATGCTCTCTTTCAAACCATTTTAACAATTCAAGGATACCACAAATAGGAGATCATGCCTCTTATTGCATGTATTTCCATATTTTCATGATTATTCTACATGGAATTGAAGTTTTTGATAATTACATCTCATTTATTATATATTTTGTATAAATATGGGCAAGACCCCATAACCCAATCTATTTTTTTGTTGTTAGTAATATTATTCTACATTTTGAATGTATTTTTTATATTTTGTAACCTAGACAATGAAAAATAATTGAAGATTTACCTTTCTTGTTTGAGAAATCCCTATGTGAGCAAGCTATTTGAATATTTTCAAAAAAATTAATTCTTATTTCAGTGACAAAAAAATTATTTATGGTATTTTATACCCTTCTAAAATATTGTTTGATTAAAATAAAAGAATCCTTTTCCTTGTATGAAAATAACAAAATATTTCCTCTAATTTCCCATTTGCATGAGTTTGTGCTCAAAAAAATTTCAATCTATTTTATGTTCTATTATGTTCATTCAAGCAAGCATTAAAATACACTATAAAAATATTTGGTGCAATCACCATTTTTTAGTTTTGAAAATTTCATTCTCAAACTCTTTTCCCAGTCAAACCCTAGTTTAGGAGCAAGAACACTAAAAGATCAAAATTTATATAAAATTAGTATTTTATCAATTGCACTAGATTTAGTAACAGGAAGTCATACTTCTCCAGAGGTTCACCTCAATTCACTAAGGTCCTATAGCTTGGCAGTGTTCCCATTTTATCATTAGTTTTTGCACAACAAGCTACTACATCAAGAAATGGGTGCAAAATCTATGTGATAACAATAGGATTGATGGTAATAAGATGCCTTATCCTTGGCCCAAAGTCACTCCCCAACCATCTATGAAATTTTGACATGTGTCATGGCTCTTTGAGATACATATTAATCTTTCATGAGCCTATCAACAATGGCTAGTGCTTGATCTCTATCACTAATGGCTTGATCTATCTCAATGGTAAGCCAGCCCTACACTTGTACCATATTATCTATCTTAGCCTTCAACTGAGTGATCTCTAATTGAATTCAATTCATGTCATCATCCCTCATATCTAAGGTGATCTTCAAATCAACCACCTACCACTGTTAGCCTATAATCTCCCCTACCTAAGTAGTGATCTCTTACTCTAACATGCTTATATCCCTATCTAGTGTATCTATGTCATAAGGACCTACCTAGCCTAGATCAACCTAAGCCATCATAACCTTTTTCATGCTTGGATCTAGCACCATCACATATCAACCATCATCCCCATCATCTCCATCTTTGTCTGTAACCTCCTCTTGTTTGAGACTATTCATATGTTAATGGCTCCTCTGGGTCCCATAATTGATGTATACCTACTAGTTACTTAATCAAAATGTGCTCCTATCCCTAGACCATCATAAGAGTGGAAGCCCCAATGTTGCATCAGCCATGATATGTTATCATATTTAAGTCCTTATAAAGTTGTGCTAAGACAACTAGCCCCCAAGTAAAGTGTGTAGAATCATCAAACATACTCCACACTACACCTTTGAGGCCCATATGAAAGTACCAACAACTCTTTTTAGGTAGAAAGAATATATTGATAATGGCCATGAGAATAACTACCTCCCTACAAAAAAGAGCTAGTGGTGATGTATCTCTAGTAGGTAAATCATTAGACTAAATATTTGTATATTTCTCTATAAGGTCTATATCAACCTTCCCCTAGAACATGGGGATACCCTAATGACTAACCAATTCATCAATAACTAACTATTATTATGATGGTGGTGTCCAAAATAGTCATTTTTTTGTATCATTAGTTTGAGGATATGCCAGGTATACTTAAGTGTCACATTCACCTCTCTTGTAGGTAAGTAAAACATGGAAGTATAAGTATGCTAGTGCTTAACTAACACACTCAAATATGGTTAATATACTTGGATTACTATCATTCATTCCACATCATAAAGTTTCAATATCTATAATAAGGAAACCATATCCTTTGTCTAGACCTAAAGGGTCTACATATAGTGCAAACATCACTCCTAACACATCAAGACAACTAGTCACTCCTATAAACACAAAAAAGTTAGTGTTAACCTGACTATATGTAGCTACCTAAACCTAGGCCTATCTTACTAAGCCTAACTAACCCTCTCCAAAATGTTGGACCCTTGTCAGGTCTTTAAACTAGTTTTTTTGGCTTCCATGGTGAAGCTACCATTTTCCTAAGTGGTGAAGTCACTATTTAGGTGATATTACAAATTTTTAAGTGATATCACTATTTTAATTTTAATGAAAATGGTGAATTCACCTTAAAATGGGTGAAATCACCATTTTGGTGATTTACACCCTATTTTAGCGTTTTCACCATTTTTAGGAATGGCAAATCTACACAAAATCATCATTTCCCTTAGTGAAGCCATCATTTGGCCTAAAATGCAAATGGTGACTTTGTTATTTTTTATCTAAAATAAGAAATAAATGCATGAAAAATGACATTAATGAAATTTTTTGAATTATTTACTGGTGGTATATTGTGGGGTGGCCACATACATTCATTTATGAACTCAAAAATGTGGCATCATATTCTTCCACAAGCCATTTTTATCAATTCACTGCATAACAAACCAAATATCAAAAAATCCAATAGGCTAAGGTGAAAATGAATTATTTTTCACCCTATGAGTGAATATATAGCCAAAAAATTTGAATTTTTACCCCTAGGGCCTATGGTTCATTTTGTGTGCTCTAATAAGTGTATTTTTCACATCTATGGTCCATTTTACACACTATTTGATCCTACGTGCCTTATTTTTTGGTCATATTATAACTAAACCATATTTTTAAGCTTCTTTTATGACCTGTTTAACAATATTATTTTTATACCTATACCCTATGTTTGTTTGAATTACATCATTGAACTCACATTTAGGATAGAAACATGTTACTCTTTGCCAGCTCATCATAAATCCATTTAAGGATTTTTTCACATAAGCTACCCTTGATAATTTGTCTTGATGTGGAAAATTATTTTTAGATCAATAAATGATGTATTCCACCTTTTTGGGTAACTTATTCTAAATTACATGATTTAATATGTGTGAATGATTATAACCACTTTTAAGAAAATCTTTTTTTACCACTTTAATGATTATAACCATTTGTGGGAAAATCAATATTTTTTTGCATCCTATGTGAATAATTATAACCACCTTTGGGCAAATCATTATTTTCCATGCTCCACCCACCCTAATAGGGTAAATGTGTGCATGCTTGATTATAAGCACCTTTAGGTAAATCAGTGTTTCACATTCTATTATTGATTATAACTACCTTTGAGAAAATCAATGTCCCACACTTTGTTACTAATTATAACTACCTTTGGTAAATTTAGTAGTTCCACCCCTGTTACCATCTAGATCATCATTTTATTTATTTTGAGGAAACATTCAATGACTCTATTTTTCTTCCCACTCCCTTGAGGGGGCATCAAGGTCTTATCGATCACCCTTTGGGGCATAAACCATTTAGATTGATGAATTTTACATTTTTTGAAAATATGTTAATGTGCATGTGTCTCACAACACCTCAAATAAGGAAAAATTTTAGACATTTAATTTTGGCCACTTTCATGCCTAAATCAAGATTCATTTCAATTGCTAGAACACAATGCAATATAAGCATAGAAATCACCTAAATTTCTAAAATTAGTATATGTAAGGGATTTAATTTCCCATAAATGTGGTGATGCTTACTTATTTAGGGTATTATCCTATATGCACCAATAACCTGGTTTAGTTTCAACCCTAGTCAAATTATAACCTAGTAATTTTAATGTTCTTGTTCTATCAAACTATTAATTCAAAACATTTAAAATAGTTTTTAAAAGCCAAAAATAACTATGTAAGATTAATTATGTGATTATAAGAATCCAATAAGGGAGGTTAGTAACATGTTAGTTTAAGTAAAAAAACTCAAAGAAACATACTAACACTTACAAGCCTAGATCTTATAAGTGAGTGTAGTTATCAAATGACAAATGAAAACACAACTAAAATTCAAAAGACAACATATCTTTTACTTATTTGGGAGATCCAAATTCATTGTTGAGTAGCTTGCTCAGCTTGTGAATCAAAGAGTCTTAGTCAATGGAGGTTATGTAGCTCCTTCCTTCCTTGGCACCATGGCTTGTGTTATGGCTTGGCTTAAGATATTTTGGCATTACAACCTTACTTTCTAGGCATTTTTACAATATAACATTACACTTATCAAAGATTTAAAGTCATTTTTTCATGATAAATTTTCACCAAAATAACTTAAAATTCAATAGGCAAGGCATTATATTTATATCCTAAAGATTTAACTCTCACCCAAGATGAGTTAGGGTTGAGTTAAGGCTTAGAATGGGTTGAAACCTAACCTAGGTGTGTTAAATATAACCCCATTAGAGTTAGTAGTTTTCAAGTAATGATGATTTTGAATGAATGGGCATGGCTCTCCAAAATGAGATATTTTAGGATATTTCCAAAGAGCTGGTCAACTCATAAAGACAATGATGAAAGGCTAGGCTATTTTGAATTTCCTTTTTTAGATATTCATTAATTTCGAATGGATAATTCAAGTAGGCATTTAATTTAGTTTATCTTGTTAATTAATTTTGATTGGCATTTTAGAATTTTCAAGATTTGATTTAAGTGTGCAAACACCCCACTTAATAGGCCCATAGGCCAAATTGATTAATATGATGTCATTAGGTTATTAAGGATGAATATGTGAGAGGTTATTATTGCATATGATAAGACACCCTAATTAAGGATGCCTCAACATGATTCTAAATTTTTATGAATGATGCATAAGCAAATTTGGGACATTTAAGGATTCTTAAGCTTAATTTGCAATAGTTGGTAGGAATTAGTCTAAAGTCTAATCAAAAGCTAGTTGTGCCCAGTTTTAGGTGTCTATAGTTTTCCCCTATTTGGGAAGGCATTGAAATCTATAGGCATAGTAATGTATTCTCAAATAATGAAAATTTCATATATGCCTATGAATTCAATGATAATTTATGAACTGTAGATGCCCCCTCAAGGGAGCTATTGGCAAAGGGATTAATGATTGGTCCCTCAAAAAGAGGAAATGATAGGACTAAAAGTATAAAATGGGTGGAAGAGATTGATTTTTCCACAAGTGGATATAATTAGCACCATAATGAGGATAAAATAAGAATGAAATTAACTGATGGGTGAGATTAATCCAATCAAAAAAATGCTTACATGCATTGATTTAATTTTTTTTATTTACCCAAAGGTAGTTATAATCAGTAACAAAGGTTGAGATGCTAATTTTTGAAAAGGTGGTTATAATAAATGGAATAATCATATGCCTTAGTTATGGATGATGAATCAAAATTAAGTTTTTTCCACAGGTAGTTATAATCATTAAGATGACCTAGAATAAAAAATTGTTATTGATTATGCCCTAGTAGAGAAGATTAGAAAGCATAACTCAAGGATATAACCTATTTTACAAATTAAAGATGAGTAGGAACAAATGTAGAGGTGATGATATAATGAATGAAGAACCCATAAACAACCAAGCACACAAGGATGTATAAAGGTGATGAATGAGATGAATAGAAGAATAAAGGTTGATCAATGTGAATTATTTATTTATACCTACCAATGTGGATATACTCATCCTTATTAGCATTGATACAAAAATAATGGTCAATGGGTTTATTTTATCAAGGAGGATGGGAGGATTATCCAAGGTTACTAAGGAGAATTTTTTTCTGATCCATTTCTTGTAAGACTTCTCGAGCTGATTTTTTCTACAGCACGTGATGGTATGCCTCATGATATAAAACACCATGATAATTTTACTAAAATATACATAAGGACTTACTCCAAATCTAATAAACAATTGAAAATAAAGTACCAATGATAAAAACCATGATGAAAATGTTGTTGTATTAATATGGATGGACTCAAGAATAATGCACAAGGAATCACCTAATAAACACATATAGATTGAGTCGAGGCATAGTACTGAAAGCAAACAAACAACAAACAACTAAGAAAAAAAACACAAATAAAAAGATTAAAATCAAAATCAAAATAAAGCATCCTAATGATGGTTTTTCCCTAATAGGGTTGATTGAGGATGATTGACTAAGCTAAAATAGGACAAATGTTTTTGTATTTTGAAAACTTTGAATGCTTTTAGAATTTTGACGTATCTTAAATCATTAGAGATTCATAAAATACTACTCATAAAATGGTAGTAATTTTGGATTAGGTTTATTTTAAAATGTCAAGAGTGTATGGAAAAGAGGGACTGAGCTGACCTCAATGGGAATCAATCACAACTTACATAGTCCCATTAGGACCTCAAGTCATAGTAATTCTTCCAACACAAAATGTGGTGAGATCAAACCTAGTAACAACAAGTTATAAAAATTAATTCAAATATCAAGTCAACAAATGAAAATAGTAATGGAAAGGTGATGTGGTAATGCATGATAAACATTATTGTTCTTAATTTTCCCATAGGTGGTTATAATTAGGACAAAACTTCATAGGTATATGCTAATAATATTCCTATATGTAGTTATAATTAGTAAAACAAGGTGTAACATGGATTTTCCCATAGGTAGTTATAATCCATGACATCAATCAATCATAAATGAAAGATAACTTGACAAATCCACTGTCACAATACTTTCATAAATAATCATTTAAACATAGAATTCTAAAACTTCTAAAACTAGATTAGAATCTCCTCATAAAAGGTGTACAAAGAACCAAAGGAACCAAGATCAAAATGAGATGGGTAAGACAGATAAAAATAGGAATGGCATGGTAAAATGGAATATGGTATGGTTTTTTTTAGGATGATGATTGGTCTAATTTGATACAATGGTAATAGGGTTTCCCAAAAGTGATAAGGTGAGATAAGTAGTAGGGTATGAAACAATAGCAAGAGGAATTATAAATGAAAATGGTAAGGTAAATGGAAAAATATAATGGCAAGGTAAATTTTTTTGGCTAGGTATATTTTTTGGCAAGGTATATGATTATGGTCAGGGAAAAGGCAAATGGCATATGATTTTATCATTCTTTCTAATGTGGAGATGCATCTCCTAATTATCATATAAAACAAATAAAATAATAAATCATGAAAATTTCTAGCCCATACCTCTTCTAAATAGCTAATTTATCAATAACTTGCTATAGATTTGGACTCCAAAAATATTCTTGTGATCTTTGTTAGTCATTAATTTTATTTCCTTTAAATATCAAGACAAGGTATCTTTGTAGCCTCTGTAAAGGAAAGTGTGGCTAGGGATGATAAATAGGGATAAATAATGGATGATAATTTTGATTTGTCAATGGAAATGTGGATGATAATGGAAAGTATGATGGTTGGCCAATAAATGAAGATCAATATTTTTAAGTACACACAATGTTGTTGATTCTAGATTTGACATAACTTTGGTTATGGTGGGGCTAAAAACTTTTGAATATGCTCTTGATAGGACCACCAAATTCTTTTGTTGTTTGAATTGAGAGTATCTACCATCTAATTATGTTGAATATTAGAAGTTGTATTGATTTCATCTTTGATAATGTATTCATCAAGTAGTGAAGAACTATTGTACTCATCTATTGGTGCCTCGATGAGGTTTTCACCAATGAAGTTGTCTTGATTGTCCCATAGTGTCTCTGCGAAGGTTTCACTAAGGAATGTTGAGTTTTGAATTTTATTATCTTCTAGTTCCTCCAAAAAGGTTTCTCTAGAAGATGCTAAGTTTAAACTTTAATGGTCCCCTAGTACCTCCAAAAATGTTTCACTAAGAGATTGTTATTCTTCTACATGAATGTGGTATTAGTCCCCATGATATTTTTCAAGTGATATGTCACCATGGATGCAGTTCAATAAAACGTGATTCTTTTGGTTCTAATCAACACTTTTGGGAGGTGAAATGTCACTAAAATGGCTATATTAGTTGGTGTTAATGGTATGTGGAATGATAATGGAATGGGGAGAAGCAGTGAAATCTTCATAGAAGATACTAAGAGAACTTGTGTTAAATCTAAAGTAATCATCCTCAAAAACCATAGAAGGATCACAAATGTATTCAAATTGATCTGTGAGGCATGCACAACCAATATTATAATAACCATGAACATATTCTAATTTTCAAGTTGAGTCTAAATCAAAGGACTCTAAATCTGATGTTAAGACTAATATTGATTCTACTTTGGATGCTAAATATAATGTTGGTTCTAGAATAAAACCTAAATTCAATAGTGGTTCTTCATCTGGTGTGGATGCTGATATAATGATTTCTTATTGAATGTTTGGTTTTGGATAAGTGATGTCCTATGATGGCATAATGGGATCTACAAACATTGGTTTGTCAAAGTGAGACTCCTCAATAATGGGGAAAAAGTCAAGAGATAACTTCTCATAAATTGGCTTGTCAAAGGGAGGCTCTTAAAAATAAGCATATTGTCAAGGTAATGATTTGACAAAAGGTTTTTATAATTATTAAGAAGTGACTCAACAAAGACTAAATTGTTAGAGTGAGACTTATCGATAATACGAATATTATTAAAAGGTGATTCATCATAGGTTGACTTGTCACAAATGGTTGGTTCAACAAAAACATCATGGCTTGGTTAGTTCTCTTGGCCTTGGTTTATAATCAGTTGTAAAATGCCAATTTTGAATATATCTCAGTCCTTGAATGATTAGCTCAGTTGGAGAGGTAATAATTGGATTAGTTTTGGTTGGATAATTATCAAGGGTTTTCTAATGTGGGGAATAGTTGGCAATAGATGAATGATGGTCAGTGGTTAGATAAAGATAGGCTTAACAAAGGTTAGTTTATGGCCTAGGATGGTAAGTATTACTCATTGAGTTATGATTAGACAACCTTATTGGGATGAGTTACCATACACATAATGGCTTAGAATAGTAATGTTATGTCATTGTGAAGCTTAGTTGTTTGCACAATCCAAATGATGAGGTCCTAGGATAGAAATGATAGGGTGTTGTGAAGCTTGGTTGCTCATACAAGCCAAAGTATGTGGTCCTAGAATAGTAATGGTAGGGTTTTGTAAATCTTGATTATTCACACAAAACAAAAGATGAGGTCCTAGTATAGAAATGGTAAGGCACTGTGGAGTTTGGTGGCTCACACAAGCCAAAAGACAAGGTCCTAGTATAGTTATGGTATTCCTTGGATGTGGTGGAGCTTGGTGACTCATGTATTTTGAACGAGGGTTAATGGTATAGGTATAAGAATGGATTTTAGGATTGGTAAGATGGTAAACATCATACATCAACTAGCCTAAATAAGGTACCACTGAATATGGCTCTTAGTTTTGTTCTCTAGATTGAAGACTGTAAGGAGGATATGGATCCATCTCTCAAACTACTTCTTCACTATAAGGGTCTTGAATAAAGTCAATTTTTGTTTCTATTATATCATAACATGGATTTTACATGACTTGACCATAAGTGTATCAAGACATATCCACATCAATATTGAATGTTCCACAAAAGGCCTAGAGTTCTACAAACTCTGAAAAACAATGTCCAAAGGACAAATGGTTTAAACTTCATCTAACTTGGTCAAAAGATGGAGTTGTATCTCCAAAAAGGTATATGTTAAAACTTGGTATAAAACACTCTAAAATCAAATGTCTCACATAAAATGTAAAGTGGTTGAATAAAAACCGGCATGCCAAACTCTAGGTACAAAGTGTCTCAAACTAGTTTAATCTAGGAAAATAAAATTTACTAGGTATTTTGGCCAAACATAGTGTCAAAAGCTAGGATAAAAATAGGAATTTGCTAGGAATTTTGGTAAAACAAGCACAAAATATAGAATTTAAAAGTAAGGTGAGATTTAATCTAAAAATTCTGAAATACTTTGGCATAGACTAGGCATAAGGAATCAAAATTGAACTTGGTCTATTGGAATAAGGCATGAAACAAAAGGAATATGGATAGAGAGGTTATATCTCCCAAATCTAGGCACAAACACTAGTTTTCAAATTGGGTAAATAATTAACCTAAATTACACAACCCAAAAGAGAAAGATTAGTGTCTAAGCCCAAATTAGATAAGGCATAAATAGAAATCATTTAATGTTTGGATTTGAACTTGTCAAGGTTAGTTGAAAACTCAACTTAGGAAACTAGGATTCTTTGATCAAACAACATGCTAGACAAAGATGAATGGCATAATGCCACTAGGTAAAATATCCCAAAGGCACATGTGACTTTAGTTTTTAAAAATGGAATTTGGCACAAGGCAAACAAGTCTGTGAAGTAATTCAAATAGAATAATGATGTTATCACACTCTAAATATATGATCAATGGTTTGCTTTAAAACTCCAAGGAATAGAAATTTAAAATGAATTGGGAAGTGTAATGATACCCTTTCCAATCAAGTGACACACACACAAAGATTTTTCAAAAAGACTATGGAAAAAACATGTGATAAAGATGGCCATCATAATTATAGACACCATAATTATGTCACACACTTGCATGACTCCCTATGTCAAAACCCCCTTGATCCCCTTTTAATAATTAACATTCCTAACCCATGTTTTCACCTTAAAATATTTAATTAATTTAATTAAAACCCAATTATGCCACCTCACCTAGCCACCTCATCCTAAGACTAATTCTTACCCAATGAGTCACCTTGAGAGTTACTCTCCTAATCCTAACTACTTATGACTTGTTCTCACCCCTAACATAAATTCCTAACAAACTACATTCTTCATAGCCTCGTATTTTTACCATTTTCTAACTAACACCACACTTAGCAAGAGAAGAAATAGAAAATGGGATAAAAATATCCCTTTTACCTATTCTCATACCACCAATGTTGGTCAACCCTTGATTAATGTCAACAGGATCGTCAACATCGATTACTTAATAAAAATTCCAAATTGGTATTGAAGAATCAAGAATTCACACATAGGATTTTGGCAATCAAACCATCCTATATTCATTTTTGACATCTAGGCTTACCATTACTCTGCACAAATTGATCCAAATTAGGAATTTATACATTGCATAGAGCTTAAACTCTTGAGGACTAGCAACACACACTTGTCTTGTTTATTCACCCATTGTTTCACCAAGCCTCATCAGAGTCATCTATCTAGCTATTATAGTTCACCCATTTCACCAGATAAGTATATCTCAGTGTTTTGTAAGTATTTAAAAAGTAATTTCATAATTTCTTTACATTAGACTATTTATTATTTCATGAACCCTGACTCCTTCTATGGAGGAGTTGTAAATCTCCCCACCCACTTTTCTCTACCCTAGCTTACCATCTCTATATCTAGAATCACCTGAGTCTTACCCACCTCCTTATGACTCTTCCCAACCTCATAACCTAACCATACTCCCATTCTCCCTCCTATAAAAACCTTTTCTAACTCATTTTAATATTACTACCCAAACTGACATTAGTGACCCCAAACTGACATCAGTGACCACAACCAACATCGGTACTTTAATCGATGTCAATTACTATGTTTTTTAACTAGTACCCTCAAAATCACATAACAACCTTCCCAAAACATAGACCTAACTTATCAACCTGCACTATATTATCTTTTGCTACACTCAAACCTACAACATGATAAATAAAACTCTAACACACTCTCTCTCTCTCTTTACTCTTGCATTTATTTTAAACTTTTTTAAAAAAATAGTGGACTGTCATCCCAAGGGAGTTTCACACTTCTTAGAATAAACACATAACTTGGTAGTCTATACATATCTTCACTAAAAACTATTTTGTGTGGGTTTTTCTTATCTATAGGTGTCTTCCTCTATAGCCAAAGAGGGGAATATACAAAGTCTAGAATGGTGCACACTTATCTGGGTTTTAATCACTTATCCTTGACTCTCTTTCTTTTCTATTTCTCTTTATATTTGAATATAAAATAACTTTAAAATTTAGTGAAACATTTTGGCACACCTGGTGGGACCCTAGAGTTTTCCTGGAATCGTTATTGTCTAGCTATTCATATAGGTGCACCATAGTGAAATTTTCATTCATTGCACTTTCTCTCTTTATCTTTCTCAAAAATGAAATTTTGAACTTTTTATTTTTTGTTTAAGGAAATAACTAAAATTTTACTTCCCTATCATTCTCCTCTTATTTTGCCTCTAAAATAAATTCATTATTTTCCTGCAAGATAAAAAGAATACCTTCTTTTGTTTGCCTCTTTTAAGCATTAGGATAGTGAATTTCATCCTCTTCCCCTATTCACCATTATTTTCATCTAAATTTAAACATTTTTGATTTGGATTTAAAAATCAATACATTTCATTATTTTGATTACTACATTTAGCTCACCTAGTTAAATAAAGCATCATGAATAAATCATAGAACACAAATGTTACACAACTAGATCACTCTCACAAAATTAAACATCTAAACTCAATTGAGATAAGGTCCATTGGGATTTCATCACCCAGTGGATCACCTTACCCACCCAGTGATCCCACTTATATTTCACCACCAAGGGATTTGAAGACCCACTCCATTCTTTGATAGAGTATAAACTCTAGACAAGAGGTATATTTTGGCTAAGCACACTAGCTCAGCTTTAGGACTATGAAGAATGAGGAATAAGCCTTTATAATAAGCCATGTACCTAGTCTAATATAGATTTATATTGAGCACCACTAAAATCATCCTTAGATTTCTCATCTAGTACCTATTTCTTAAACCAATTTTGCTCTCACACTTTTTAAGGCATAAGCCATCAAGAGACTAAAATTAATTCCTACAAGTTAATGTTTAGTGGCTACATGTTCCTTTTCTAATTCTTTTTGTCTTCTATATTTTTGAGTTAGTGAGGATGTTTCCTTTATCAATTCATATAATTTAGGAATTTATACCTCTCAAATTCTATTAACCTCTAGTTTTAGGTTTTCTGTGTGTCCTTTATCCTTGCACGGACCTATTATGTCCTTTGTTTTACCTAGATTTCACCCCTAGGTTACCAAAACCTTAGATTTTTCACCTTTTTGGATTCCACAATAACTAACATCAGTAAGGAAACTAATGTTGGCAGCCCTATTACCTATCATCATTGGTCAGATAACTAATATCAGTGATTATGTGTGTTTATAATTTTTAGCCTGCTTAAAATAACAAGCTAAAATTACCTACCTACCTACAATCAAACCTAGTTTTTTGATATATGTCACTAATACAGAGTCTAAGGCCTACCTTTATGCCTTTTTCATGGTCTTGATGTGTAGCCAAGACAAAATTATTACTGATTATGCAAGTTGACAACCACTCCCACCTTCCCCTCTCCTTTCTGATTCTACCATGGAACATACTTCAGCTACATAGAATACTCCTATGACTACTAGTCTTAACCAGATCCCCCTTGTACCTAAAGGAGATCTTAACTTCATAAAATTTCTTGACAATAACATCGTATCCCTTTAGCATTATCTCACCACAAGCCAAACCCGTAATACTGTAAGAGATCCCCTTTATGACATGCTAACTTCCTTGATGGAGATAACTACAATCTCAGTGGTTTCAAAAAATTCCATCTATGATCACCCAAACCAATACTTCAACAAGTGACCCAACCATCAATAACCCTCAAAATTCAACCACCCCAACTGCTCAGTCTCATCTTCTTAACCCAACTTCTATAGTGGCTCCCTTAGCCTCGCAACCATAACTAGCCTAACCATGTCAAACACCATTTCAAAACTTGGTAGTGCCTATCCCATCAACTCTTCCACCCATAATTATAAGATTTGAAACTCATCCTTAAAGCTATATAACTATGCCAATAACCCAACCTCTAGTGATGGCACCCAATCAAGGCATTGTCTCTAATTCCATAAGATAAGCCTCTTTCATTTTTTCCCCTCAACCCATGACTCATTACCAGTATGTTGAATCTACAATACCACAATGTGTGTCATATCCTATCTCTAGATCCCTTTAATCACCCTATAACTTATGGGGTGCTCCTCACACCAATCCTCCCCCTGACTACATGAAGATGTTGATGGGTAAGATGTCTAACCTAGAAACATCTATGTTAGGTTCAAAGAATGTTTTATCTTATGATCAAATATATAATGAACCCATCCATCCTTTTATCCTTATTTAACCCTACTTGATGCCATGAGAAATCCCTAAATTTATGCATTTCTAGATTGAGGACCCATAATAGTACTTATGAGCATTTTGACATGCTTATTACCTAATAGGGCATGATGATGCATTATTACTTCTCACTTTCCCTATGTCTCTTTCAGGTGATGCCTTGGATTAGTATAGTTCCATAACCTGGTACTCCCTTTTCTCATTTACCCAACTTGCTTAAATATTCTTGGACCACTTCTCTATCAATATTTCTAAAAAGGTCTCTATTATGGACCTTTATTCTATTAGATAGTTTAACGATGAGTCTATTGCTAACTTTGTCACTCATTAGAGAGGTTTAATCAATCAGCTCTCCTTTTCTTTACCTCAACCAAATCTTATCAAGATTTTATTGAGAGCATGTTCCAAACACATATCTTCTACCCTCCATGTCCAAAAATTTTGCATATTTAACGAACCTTTTACAATTCATAAAAGTTAGGTATTTCGGCTATAGATGAAGATAGGGTTAAGTTGCATAATAAAAATACCAACTCCAAAATTAATGACTCTTCCTCTAAACCCTCTTCTTCTAATCAGAATTCAAAAGGCTCTACCAATTTCATGGTCATTAAATCATCTTCTTCCACCATAGTCAACTAGTCTAGGCCATCCACCTTAAAAAATTTGACCAAACAATTCTAACAATGGTATGAACAAAGATAATACACTCTTATTAGAGATTTGTACACTTCCATTTTGGATAAAATATTGTAGTAAGGAGATATTACCCTTCCTCAAATTAGACCTCATATACATTTTGATCTCTCCCATCCTATCCCAACTTGGTATAAGGAAGATGAGTTTTATGGCTATCATCAAGTTAAACACCACAATTCTAACAACTATAAAACATTCAAAACATTGTTCAGGATATGATTGATAAAGGTGAGCATATCTTAGATAACCTTAACATTCCTACTAACCAAATCATGGATGTGTTTAAACAATGTTTTCCTAACCATTCACTCAACCAAAAAAATATTCAAGCCATGATCGATAACTCACCTGATCATGATATTCATATGGTTAATATGGTCTTTTTTTTACATGTAGTCTAACCTCTCCCATAACTAGAGGAGCATGTTTTACCTATTCATATTCCACAAATAGAGGAGCCTATTTCACCCATCCCTCTCCCATGTGTGGAGGAGCCTCTTCTACCTATCATTTTACCACACAAGGAACCCACAATGCCTATTCCTCTTGTACCTATTTTGCCTTTTCTCCTACCTTAGGAAAAACATGCCATGCCCACTCCCCATCTACATGTTGAGGGAAGAATAATTCATATGCTCTACCCTCTTGAAGTGTCTTCTTCACGTAATTCTCCTCCACCAATGGAGGATAGTTCCCCATCCACTCCTCTTTCATATATAAAGGAATTTGTATTATCTATCCCTGCACTAATCAAGGGACCTATTGTGTCTGCATTCATTGAACCAATTTTACCCCTCTTCTTTCTAATAGATGAGCACACCTTGCCTACTCCTCATCTTCATTTTGGGGAGTAATCATACCCATGATTTATCCACTAAAAGATTTGACTTCACCAGTTCTTCCCCCACCTAAAGAGGACCATGCCTCTTCTCTTGTCTCAGTTGAAGAAGGCCTAGTTGTGGTTTTTACTCATCTTTGGCTTGAACTAGTAAAATCCAACACCTTCCCTCTTTTCCAATCACTTGAGTATTTTGTATAATTAACTATAATTCCTATGCCAACTTCATCTAAACCCTTCTCATGGTTGGTCAGATTTTTAGACTTTCTTAATTCCAAGAAGCTAAACCACTCAACATTTTTGGATTGGTTTAAAGCTGCCTATCCTACACAAAAAAAAATTCATCCTCTACCACCAATCCTTTTGCTACCATTTATCCCAAATTTTTTGACAAAGATAAAATTTCTTTGCTTGGACCATTAGAAGCATGACCCTCTACATCAGAACCATCACCATCACAGGCATCTACTACACTAAAGCAAATCAAATCTTTGGGTGTTTTCCTAGTGGTTAATCTAATTCATCCATAGGTAAAGTTACAATTGAATATTCAACCATGAGTTGGAGCTCCATGGCTTGAACCAAGGAAGAATTTTAAGCTTCCTAGACCTCACCATTCCACTCCTCCTCTACCCTCAACTTTTCCTTTAATCTTGGGACCCCATCCTTCCACTTTATTTGGAGTATTCTCTTTCCAAGCAAGACAAAATACAAAGCTACCTCCTATTTTGCCTCTACCACTTAGTGGCCCTTACACATCCAACACCTCAACACCTACAACTAAAAAAGTATCAACAAAACTAGTGGCTATGCCTTTACCTAAAAGGGTACCACACAAAACCATATCCATGCCTTCTAAATCAAATAAGGTGTCCACCCTTATTATGAAAACAAGCACTAGCCCACTAGCAAACTCTTAGGCCTCTCTCCTATGCCAATTGTTGAACTCCTCCATCATAACCCTTCCTCTAATCAAGCCTTATCAACCTCTTGGACCAAAACCATCTTCGTTTGATGACCACAAGTTTGTTTATATCATCATTCAACTGGACATGATACAAAAAGTTGTAAATCTCTCACAATTATTCTCCAAAAACACTTTGATATGAACAAACTTTTCATTATGGAACCTCTTTATAACCTCATAGTTATTCTTCCAGTTGCATCCCAAACTTTACCAACCACCTCACCTGAGTCCAAGAATAATGATGAGGTTGTGCCTCCTCCACCACCTTCTCTGCCTGTGCTCTAGATCAACATAATTAATGTGGCCACATGGTCTCAAAATTAAAAGTATAAAGGTAATGAAAAGGCCACCACCCCTTGGACTCATCCATTCTCAAAATATGCTTCTCTACCAAATCTCAAGATCTCTATTCTTGATGCCCCCCAACCCACATCTTCACAAGTCATTCAAGACTCAATGATGAAACAACTTTACCAAACCCCTATAAAGATGTCTTTATTTGAGTTAATCTAAAACTCATCCAAACATCACCAAGCCTTGATCAAGGCTTTACAAGCTATTGAGGTACAATCTAATGATCCTCAACCTATTACAGCTTTGGTGGATTCTCTTAATATTATTGCCTTAGTTACCTTCAATGATTCAGATTTTGGCTCTTCACCCTAGAGACTAGGACCCTACACTTTTTATCACTACATATATCAATAAAACTCATGTTAATAGGGCCATGATTAATGGAGGTGATAGTATTAATATTATCTCTACTTATGCCTACAAACAACTATCACTTCCTGATAATTACATGTCACATTCTGATGTGATACTCCA
The DNA here is from genome assembly GCA_037957365.1 of Torreya grandis. NCBI lineage: Eukaryota > Viridiplantae > Streptophyta > Pinopsida > Cupressales > Taxaceae > Torreya > Torreya grandis. Next base: position 2,143,873 of record JARHVA010002094.1, on the reverse strand, counting down.
TTCCTTCAATTATACTACAACAACTACTATGGGTACTATATTTTTGTATATCTATGTGAGTTCTCATATAATCCTTGAACTCTTATATGTTATTTAAGGAGACTTCTAGTACAACATATTTCTTGGATGGCCTTGGATACATGTCATGGCATGTGTACCCTCAACTTTACACTGGTGTGTCAAATTTGAGCATGATGGGCAAGTGCATGCTATTCCTACTAACCTACCTCCTTTTAAAACATGCAACATGACTTATCATCCCAATGATGTCCTCATTCCATTCAGAACTTCTTCCTCTTCATATTCTTATGTTGAAGCTTCAACAAGCTTGACTACCCTAGTTACTTAGATACTAGCGACACAAATTCCCAATAAGGACACCATGGAAGAAACTTTCAAATGCCTTTCACTTGGATAATATCACTTATTAACACTTGACATGTTCCATACTCCACAAGAGTATGAAAAACTTCACATACACCCCACTTATGATCCCTGTATTGGGATGGTCATCCCATATGGTCCCCCCAACCTTTGAACTAATCTCATAGATGGGTGAATTGATAAGGCTCCTAATATTGAAAATCCTTCCTCTTCACGATAACCTTTTACCTATTATTTCTCTATCCTAGGCAAACCTAGTTTTTCTCACACCTACCTTTGTAGGTGTACTTAGAAAGGATTTAGGTTAGGTCATTATGAGCAAGTTTCTCATACACCCATTGAATACCCCACCAATAAGACCATAAAAGATGCCAACAGGTGGTATGGTATGAGTTTTTATGAACCAATGAAACCCATCAAGGTCTCTCATATTGAGGAGTCACTATCTCCTTCTCCATCCTCTCCTCTTCCCTCACCATCACGTATAGAATTGAAGGTATCCATACCTCCTAATTTTTTTCAATCCCTTAACCTATCATCTAGGTGAGGAAACAAGTTCCCTTCCTCTCATTCATCTTGAAATGATTGAAAAAGATTATCCCATTATTAACACTATCCAATGTCAATATGATGTTGTTATTCTCACATACATGGGTGCATATGATTCCTATATCTAATGATCACTTCCACAAAAGTGACAGGGGGAATTTGCATCTACACTAACTACCATGATTTAAACTTTTCTTTTCCAAAAGATTATTTCCCTTTACCAAGCATCGACCAAATTGTTGATCTTACATCCGACCATGAGATGTTATCTCTTATGTATGGGTTCTCAAGCTATAATTAAATCATGATTTCTCTTGAAGATCAACACAAGACCTCCTTCATCACCCCATGGGGAAATTTTTGTTATCAAGTCATTCCTTTTAGCCTTAATAACACTGGTGCTACCTACCAATACACCATGACTTACATTTTTCATGACTTCCTACACAAAATTATGGAAAATTATGTGGATGACTTAATTGGAAAGTGTAAACATCACCAGGATCACTTGGAAATTCTCAAAACCATATTCACTTGTATCTTCCAATATAACATTCATCTAAACCTAAATAAATGCATATTTGGGGTCTTTTAAGTAATATTTTAGGCTTCATTGTCTCCCTCTATGGTATCGAGGTTGACCCTACTAAGGTTTGGGTGATACTAGAAATGCCTCTACCCACTAATCTTAAGCAATTCCATAGCTTACAAGGCAAACTTTAGTCAATCCACCATTTCATCTCTTATTTGTTGGATCGATGTCAACCTTTTCATCATCTACTTAAAAAGGATGTCTCCTTCCATTATAACATGGATTATCAGAAAGCCTTTGACTCACTTAAAGGGTATCTCCTTTCCCCACTAGTTCTTATTCCCCCTAAAGAGGACCATCCTTTCTACCTCTATATTATAAAAAAAACCATTCCTTAGGTGCTATGATTGCACATTGAGATGATCAACATAGAAAGCAAGTTATTTACTACATAAGTCAAATGCTTATTAATTATGAAACTCAGTATACTCATATCAAAAATCTTTGCCTCACATTGATCTTCATAGCTTCCAAACTTCACTACTACCTTTTCAATCACAAAACCTACATTGTCACCCATATTAACCCCCTAAAATATATGCATTCCAAGCCATACCAAAACTAGCATGTGTCTCATGCTCCTTACTAAGTTTGACTTGGAATTTATCCAACAAAAGTCTATCAAAGGGAAAATAATTTCCAACTAGTTAGTTGATGCCCCTTTACATGACAACCATCCTTCTAACCTCAAATTCCCTGATGAGTCTATCAAAATTCTATCCATTGATGACATCTCCTATCAAATTATGATGTTCTTTGATGGGTCTAGATCTCAACTCGATGGGGGTGTAGGGGTCATCCTCATCCATCTTGATGGCAAGCCTATGCCTCTATCATTTAAACTAGATTTTGAATGTTCTAATAATATGGCCAAATATGAAGCTTTGGTCTTAGGGCTTTAAATTACCATTTTCCTGGGCATCAAATCAATCAATATCTTTGGTGATTCCAAACTAGTGATTAATCAATTTAATGGTTCTTACCTATGCAAAAGTGAAATATTACTATAAACATCATGTAGATGAGCTATTAAAATCATTCAACCATTAACTCCTACATACTACTCCTTAATCTACAAACAAGTTTTTTGACATGATGGCTTCCCTTGCCTCACACATTACATCCTTTCCCTCTTCTTTAAAAATCTATGTCACTGTACATCACCTCACATTATCCTCCTATGTGTCAACTAACATCCTATTTGTGGGTAATGTTGACTCTAATCTACATGATGTCTGGTACAAATAACTTGTTGACTATCTCACTTATGCTATCATTACATCAAGCCTTTTCATTAATGGGAGACATGCTTTCATTAAAATTACTACTCACTACACTATGCTAGGGGGCTTCTCTACAAATGAGGCTTTGATGGTCCCCTCCTTAGATGCCTCACTCATGCTAAAATCCCTTTTGACATTAAGTAAGTCTATGATGGGATTTATGGTAGACATTTTAGAGGGAATTCAGTTGTCAAACACATCCTTTAACTTGGATACTATTGGTCGACACTCAACCAAGACTATCAAAATCTTGTTTGGCATTGTGTCAAATGTCAACAAAATACTAACCTCATTCACAATCCAAGCCATGCCTTTCAAGTCACCAGAGTCTTTTATCCCTTTTCACAATGGGGTTTGGATGTAATTGATGAGATTAACTCTCATTCATCTCTCTAGTATCATTTTGTCATTATTGCTACTAAATTTTTCACCAAGTGGGTCAAGGCCATTCTTCTCATCTCCACTAAGGCTAACAAAATTATTAACTTTATCAACCATCACATCATCTATCATTTTGGTGTCCCCCATAAGATTATTATGGACAAAAATAAATCTTTTAAGAATATTACTATCTAAAACTTTGTGATGCTTTTGGCATCAAATTAAGCTTCTCATCACTATATTATCCATAAGCAAATGGACAGGTAGAAGCTTCTAACAAAACCTTAACCAAAATACTCATAAAGGTAGTCAACGATATTGGTAGAGATTGGCATACGCATGTTCCCTTTTCTTTATATATCATACTAGCATTTGAACCCCTACGAGTGCTACACCTTTTTCATTGGTCTATGTGATAGAAGATCTTTTGCCTCTCAAGGTCCAGATTCCTTCTCTTCACATTTATCTACAAGACATACTTACTAATGATAAATTTCACCAAGAACGTTTGGCACAACTTGAGCTACTCAATGAATACTACTATTAGCCCTTAATCACCTCCAAATATATCAAGAGCATATAAAATGTGCTTACAATAAAAACCTTAAGGAGTGAGATTTCAATATTGGAGATCTTGTCTTAAAGGAAAATCAACTTGTGATAAACATGGAGAAAAGAAAATGGGGAAAGTTTGCTCCTAATTGTCTTGGACCCTACATCATAACTCATAAGTATGGCTCAGGAACCTATTGCTTATCTTCTCTCAAAGGCAAGCCATAACTTGAGCCTTTAAATGCTTTTTACCTATGACCATTCTTTTGTTAATCAAGTGACGCTTCACTTTGTGTCTAACTTGAGTTTGTCCCTTGAGCAACCCTATTACATTCACCTCCCTTCCTCTTAACCCTTATTCCTACACACTTAGTTAACCTTCCAAGTGTTATGGTTTTTCCCCCATAAAGGAAAACCTCTAAGCCTCTATAGTCTTATTCATGACTAAAGTCATATGTAAATATATATATATATATAGGGGTATATAGGAAAATTATTATTTATCAGGTCATGATTCTCAAACATAGACTGATCCCTTGAAGGATAGCTATGTAACTTCTCATTGCTACTATAAATAGAATGATCCCTAGAAGGATAGCTATTAAAAGCTTTAAAAAAATCTTATACCACTCCCTTGAAGGATGGATAAGCTAAGCTTTATTATAAATAAAATAATGACTTATAAGCTTCCTACATTATTCAACTTCACAAGACCTCAAGGCACCAACAATATCCCAATGAAGGCTTCTCGCATTGATCAACCTACACACAAAAAAGAAATGAAAAAATTTAGTCATGGACTTGCCTATAGTATATCTCAGGTCACTTATAGAAGGGGTATACCATCCCCACTAAGAAGGTTACATTACCCAAACATCCTAGTTTATTTTACCTTTTTCCCCTCTCACTCCCTCACAATCAAGGGACTTTGAACTCACTTAACACAAGGTGATCATAACATTTCTCTAACAAATGAATGGTCAATACTATAACAAATGAATAAGGCTCATACTCTTGTGCCTATTCATATGGTCATTATGGTCCTTGCCAATGCAATAGCATCATTCCCCTTTCTTTTTTTATCACATGTTAATTTCTCTTTTATGGAAGTATCTCACAACAAAATTTAATTAGCTTCTTGCCTACCTACCAATCTCTATTCTTATATCTTAAAGTTATGTGTTTAAGAATACTATACTTGCATATCCATTTCAAGCAATGATCCTAAACAATATCAACACACATCATGGTGTATTAATAATACATTCTTCAATCATCACACTCTAATAATACTAATAAACCATTTTCCAACTAATTTATTTCATACAACCTCATGTGAAATGTAACCCACATAGCTTCTCTAAATAACAGTAAATCAAGAAACTATAAATTCAAACAACTTATTTTCAGCATACATCATCACATATATGGAAAAATTCTACAATTAAATGAACTACTCAATTATGCATGTACCATCAAAAATATGGGAAATACTAGCATAACACACTATCACTAACATAACCACAAATGACATCACATAAACCTCATACATAATATAACATCATGATAACATCCTAAAATCTCATACTACCAAAATCTCATATCTATATACTAAATATTAATATACATCAATGAATCATATCAATGGCATCTCTCTCTCACCATACATCTCTTAACTTCAGCTCATAGGATGGAATATATATAACAAAAAAATCACAATCTAGTACTCAAAATACTCAAGGCTATGGTCATGGTCATGAAGAGGTAGTATCATCACCACCATTTTCCTATCTATGTCTATGTGAAATAGAGGTCATGGTGCATCTTTTTGATCTCTCTAACTCTCTAGCCTCAAAATATCTCAAAATCTATGACAACTACTTGATGGCTCTCTCATAATATGCAATCTCATCTAAAGCAGTGTTGTACCTCGCTAGTGGCATAATTTATGATGGACCTATCAAACCTACTATAAGACCCTATGGTGATGCTTATGATTGATCCTATATTGGTCTTTATGGTGGACTAGGGGGGAGCCTATACTATTACTCTCAAACCATCTCTCTCTACTATCAGTATAGTAACCTATCCCTATAGTTTCATCACCTATCCCTATAGAACCACAACCTACACTTGTGCTACAGTCAATTAGGCCTATAGTGTCATCACCTATCCATGTAGGACCAAAACATATGCTTGTGTTATATCTTATACCTACATAGTTGTATCCCTCTCTCTCTTAACTCCTTATAAATCTAGCCATGGTCTCCTTAGAATGATAGGGTGTAACCCTACCCACCATGCTCGATAAGCCATATAAACCTTAGATTTATCACACCTATTCATATTGATAGCTTCTCAAAATATGGCCCATTTATCTCCTAGGGAAATGGAAGGGGTTCCTCTATATCATCCCCCTTATACCAAGGAATAGTAGGAGGTACATCTTGTAATAACCCAAATTGTCTCCTAACCTTGACCATAGGTATCATCTCCAAATCTCTAGCTAGCCTTCCCCTAACCCATATCATACTTTATAAACCTAAAAGCTAGTCTACCTATCCTCTAAATGTAGGATATGTCAAGTAGGGCCTCTAAACAATATCTGATAGAATCAATCCATCCATCATCTACTTGTAATAATCAATATCCCTCACAATGCCATCTACTTGTGTATGTGACATGTTATCTCTCCATCATTTGAAACCAAACCTAAAAATAGTCAAAATTATGAATAGTAACCCTAATGGATGTGTCACCATAATGTGCTCATATGCCCAATAATGATGTAAATTCCTAACACAAATACTATATCACCATTGTAACCTCACACCCCATAACTCATTGTATAGTTGTGCAAGAAAAGTTGGTCCCCATGCAAAGACTATATACTACTCAAACATCTATTCCAAAACTTTGGTCATCACCATAGGTAATATCCCTCCATCCACATTAGGTAGTGCATACATTATAATGCCTATCATCATTAGGATAATAAGGTAGCATTACTCCTCATCGATAGTGTACAATGGCTCATATGCAAATCTCAACAAATGATAGGTCACCTCACTATCATTCTCCCTAAATTATGTGGACATATGAATATCATGATCTTTCCTCAAACATGTGAAGATATCCTCACCCTAAAGTGATAACCATAAAATCTTGTATACATCCTGTTACATCACTGTCAACTCTCTAATAGGTAGATGGAAGGTGTTGGTGGTGTGATCCCACCTGTTTATCAAATATACCATCAAGCTAACATATCATACAAATACACAATATTGTCATACTCCTCCTAACCCTACATATTCCATGTGCTTCCACTCATCTGTGATCACATCTCTCTTCATCCTCATTAGCAGTGTAAGTAGTCGATCTCATAATGTCAACTCCTAGTTAGCATGTATCCACACAAACAAAATCACTCCATCAAGCTACATACCTTAAGTTATAAACCTCATTTTTTCATCCCTTTCCATTTGAGAGAACTACATTAGACTGAGGCCCTAATCTGGGCTATGTATGTAGCATTCAATTGACATGAGGTCTTATGAGGCTAGCTTAGCCATCTACCCACCTAACTATCTATCCCATTTAACAACTTCAACTCTAGGCCCCATGGCCTATATTTTAAACCCTAGGCCAATAATTATATTCTAAGCCTCTAGGCCCCATGGCCTATATCTTAGACCCTAGGCCTAATGGCCTATATTTTAAAACCCTAAGGTTTATGGCCTATTTTAACCTACTTTTTCTTAACCACTTACCTTAACAATTTTACCTAACATCTAACCCCTTTTTCCATTCCCTTTGGGAGAACTACATTGGCCTAAAGACCTAATCAGGGCTATGTAGGTAGCACTCAATTGACATAGGGTCTTTTGAGGCTAACTCAGCCATTAGGTTAGTCCACTAATGCACCTATTCAACTAGGGATGTAGAATTGGTCCTAATAACTCCTAAACATGCCACTTTAGGTTTTTTAGTGACTAAAATTAGTTATATTTTGACTGACATTAGTCTTATATGCTGACATCAATGTCGATTGTTAGCTGATATTGGTGTCATGTCAGTCGACATTGGTAGACCCAATCAACATCAATGACTCATTCAGCCCTATGGCTAAATACTTTGCACCCAAATTTTAGGGTTTTCTTATAAACTACCCCTAACCCACCATAAATCCACCCAAACATACCCTTACCCCATTTAATAATCCCTTACTTACCCTTTATCCCCTTCCCCTAACTAACAAATTTTGATCAAAACCTAAATTTAAAAACAATAAACTCAAGCCACTTCCTACCTCATCTCTTTGTCTCCTCTAGGTTAGAATGGATATCACTTATTATGGAGTACCTCTAACTATGTCCCCTCATCCCTCTACCATATCTATCCACACCAACACTCCCTTAGTTAAACCATGGCCCACTAAGTGCTAAATCACATCCTCACTCTCACACACTCTTCTCCACCAATCACCTCTCACCACCTTACCACAATAAGATAAATCTCTAGATGTTTTATGTTAGATGATACTCAAAGCTTTAGTTTCCTCTAATCCACTATCATAAATGGATTTTGGTGGGCTACTAAACCCCTTTTGTCAAGTTTGGTCACCCAAAAACATTGATAGTCTTGCCTTAGGCCATTGATGTCAGCATATTTCCTACTGATATCAGTGACTTGATCGATGTTAGTATATTTCATACTAACATCGATGACCTAATAAATGTCATCCACCTTAAAATTATGGTTTCCAACCAAAACTACCACCCTTTGCTAAATCACCCTAATTACAAGCCTTTAGTGGTTCAAATGGACTCCTTATGGGGAAACTTGGAGATCACATATATCTCCTCACCCATGACAACCAACCTTAGAAATCACTTAAATTTCCACCTATGATGATTCTGACTAAATATCACAAATATCTCCTTAACCAATGACCCTTTTGAGAAAACCTTACCTTGCTAATTTTGACCACTTATGCTACCATGCTATAGTTGGCTATTATATGCACACATGTATATAAGGCATTTTCAGATCAAGACCTTGCCAATTCCATCACCTATAACTTATTTTATTTTCTAGGAGCACTTCCTACCTTGGATACTTAGAGCACATAGACCATTGGAGATACAACTTTGATTGTTTTAATCCCATTAGCTATCACTAATAAGCTATGATTTGGTTATTTCTATCCAAGTCCTCCTCGCCTTTACATGTTATTGATTGTGTCAACTATAAATACTAGTATTATATGTACAAAAAATGATATTTCCATGTTCACACTCAACATTGACCCATCCATTAATTGCCTATCAAACTGGTACCCAATTTTAGATTGTCCTCTATTGATTCCCATTTTGAGGGGGGGATATCTCATCACATACCTAGATCATCCAACTCTTATTTTTATCTCACAACTTTTCAATACAAGTTATAAGATAAAAATGGGAAAATGTAGAAAATAGAATTACATCACACACTTGCATGAATCCCTATGTCAAAACCCCCCTTGATCCCCTTTTAATAATTAACCTTCCTAACCCATGTTTTTACCTTAAAATATTTAATTAAGTTAATTAAGACCCAATTATGCCACCTCACCTAGCCACTTCATCCTAAGACTAATTTTTACCCTCTGAATCACCTTAAGACTTAGTCTCCTAATCCTAACTACCTATGACTTGTTCTCACCCCTAACATAAATTCCTAACTAACTACATTTTTCACAGCCTCATATTTTTATCATTTTCTAATGAACACCACACTTGGCAAGAGAATAAATATAAAATGGGATAAAAATATCCCTTTTACCTATTCTCATACCATTGATATTGGTCAACCCTTAACTGACATCAACAAGATCACTGACATCAGTTACTTAAGAAAAATTCCAAGTTGGTATTCAGGTCACAAAAATAAAAAATTCATGTTTAGGCTTTTGGCAATCAAAGCATCCTACATTCATTTTTGAAATCTAGGGTTAGCATTACTCTACAAAAATTGATCTAGATCAATAATTGATATACTACATAAAGATTGAACTCTTGAGGACCAAAAACACATGATTGGCTTATCTATTCACCCATTAGTTCACCAAGCCTCATTAGAGCCATCTATCTGGTAGTCACAATTCACCCATTTTACTAAGTATGTCTTAGTGTTTTATAAGTCTTTAAATAGTAATTTCATAACTGATTTACATTATATTGTTTATTGTTTCATAAACCCCGACTCCTTTTGTGGAGGAGTTGTAAAGCTCCCCACCCACTTTTCTCTACCCCAACTTACCAACCCTTTATCTAGACTCACCTGAGTCTTACCCACCTCATTACAAATCTTCCCAACCTCAAAACCTGACCACACACCTATTCTCCCTCTCAAAAAAACCTTTTCTAACTCATTCTAATATTATTGCCCCAACTGACATCATCCACCCTAAACCAACATCAATGACCCCAACTGACATTGGTGAAAAACTAACATCGGTCCTTTAACTGACATCAATTACTATGTTTTTGAACCAACAACCTCAAAATCACCTAACAACCTTCCCAAAACATAGACTTGACTTATCAGCTTGCACTATATTATCTTTTGCTACACTCAGACCTACAACATGGTAAACAAAACTCTAATTCTCTCTCTCTTTACTCTCTTTACTTGAATTTATTTTAAACTTTGTTTTAAAAATAGTGGATTGTCATCCCAAGGGAGTTTCACACTTCCTAGAACAAGCACATATCTTGGCAGTCTACACATATCCTCACTAATAACTATTTTGTGTATTGTTTTCTTATTTATAGGTGTCTTCCTTCATACCCAAAGAGGGGAATCTACAAAGTCTAGAATGATGCACACTTATCTAGGTTTTAATCACTTATCCTTGACTCTCTTTCTTTTTTCTCTCTCTTTAAATATAAAATAAGCTTAAAACATAGTGAAACAATAATGCCTCCTAAAACAAAGGAGTGATGTATAAACAAAACTCATTTTGATGTGTCATAACAAATAAAATATATAACTTATATTCCAAAAACCATGTAATAAAGTATAAAATAACACAAAACACCTAAGTCTAAATGTCCTAGATCCTAAAATTGATAAGGTTGCATACTACTATCAAATTCCATCAATATAGTCACTCTTGAGAAGATTTTAAGTGTTAATCCAAAAATAAAAGTTCATGAAAAGTAGGTTTTTTAGGCCCCCTCTTCTCCCAATAGTTTATACTTTGACATGGAACTTCAAGATACTCACCCTATATCAAAATTATTTCATGGCAAGTAGGTTATTCTAAAATTATAGGTTCACATGTCTAGATGGTCCTAAGTGTGGTTAACACTAAAGATGCAATCATGTCAATTGAGTTAATACTAGATAACTTATTGTGCAAGGGTCTATTCCTTTTCATATTTATTCCATATATGTACTTATTAATGGAATCCCTTGGTTAGTTAGACTTGACTCAAATTTTCATTATGATTGGAGAGGCTAGCCACTCATCCCCCTGGAAATCATAGTATCCATGTCCTAATTTATAAACCCCACTATGGAGTAGGGTTGGTATAATATTTGGAGATGAAACCCTAGGTTAGTGCACCATTAAATAACTCAAGAGGAGGCTATGAACTCTTTCTCACAAGATAATATGCATGAAAATAAATGACAAGTGAAAATACTTTAGGGTCATATTTAGATCAACTAAACATAAAAATTTGAGGAGAGCCTTAGTGATGTTCTTTTCATGCCTTTATATAAGGCACAAACGTAAATAAATATCTATTTCAGTCACCCAAGTTCCCTAAAAGGGATGGGGGAGAGCATACACACATCAATAAATTTGCAAAAATAAATAACTTTAAAAGAACAAGCATAAAATTAAATAGTCTTAAGAGTATGTAATCTAAGTGTGAGTGTTTATTTTAATGCACCAAAGTTAAATGTTTATGAAATTTATCCCCTTGGATTTTTTTTTTAAATCTTGAAACAAAATGAAAATGATTTAAACAAAAATATTTTTAAAATTCCAATTTGAAATGTGAAAATTGCAAGTCATAGTTGTTATAAATGTCTCCTTATGTGCTTTGGGTCCTAGAAAAAGTGTTAGAGGGTTTTCAAGATTTTTTGAAACATTTATGCAACTTAAAGGTAAACTGATAGCATGTTTTGAAAATTTAGGAAAAAACACATGGTTTAAGGAAAAAACATCAAAAATGAAGTCTAGATGACCACAAACGAAGATTTGAAAGATAGCCTATCAACCTATTATTCTACATAGAGACCGATGTCAATTTAGGGTGATGCACATATAGGTCAATATTGATTCTCAATGAATCATCGATTAGGAAGAATTGATGTTGATTTTTTTATAATCGATGTTAGTATCTATGTAATCTATGTATCACTAAAAAATAGAATATGTGAAAAATAATGTTAAAACTTGGATTTTAAAGATTATCAGGTGCTCAATAGAAAAACTAAGAGCAACATTTTCATCTCCTTTCTATATGGGATGCTTAAAGGTCCCACCAGGCATGCCATTTATGATCATAGGAATATAATAAGGGAGGTTAGTAATATGTTAGTTTAAGCAAAAAAAACTCAAAGAAATATACTAACACTAACACTTTCAAGCTTAGATCTTCAGGGTGAGCTTAGTTAACAAAAGACAAATGAAAACAAAACTAAAATGCAAAAGACAAAATATCCTTTAATTTCCTTGGGAGCTCTAAATGTATTGTTGAGTGTCTTTCTTAGTGTGTGCATCAAAGAGTCTTTGTCAATGGAGCTTGTGTAGCTCCTTATCTCCTTGGCATCATGGCTTGTGTTGTGGCTTGGCTCAATATTTTTTCATTACAACCTTACTTGGTAGGAATTTTCGCATTATAATAGTACTCTTATCAAATCCTTGAAGTCATTTGTGCATGATAACTTTGCACCGACATAACTTAAATTTCAATAGGTAAGGCATTATATTTATAGCCTAAATATTTACTCTCACCCAAGATGAGTTAGGATTGAGTTAAGGTTTGGAATGGGTTCAAACCTAACCTAGGTGAGCCAAATATAACCCTAGCAGAATTAGTAGTTATTTAGTAATTATTATTTTTAATGAATAGGCATGGGTCTCTAAAATGAGACATTTTAGGATATTTCCAAATATCTTGACAACTCATAAAACTAATGATGAAACGCTAGGATATTTTTAATTTTTCAATTTCCTTTTTTAGATATTCATTAATTTCAAATGGATAATTCAACTAGGCATTTAATTTTGTTTGTCTTGTTAATTAATTTTGATGAAACCTATTAACATTTTCAAGATTTTATTTAAGTGTGAAAGTTCCCCACTTAATAGTTCCATAAGTCAAATTTATTGTTGTGATGCCACAAGGTGATTATGGATGAATATGTGAGATGTTATTATTACATACGATAGGATACCCCAATTAGGAATGTCTCAACATTATTCTAAGCTTTGATGAATGATGCTCAAAAAAATTATAAATGTTTAATGATTCTTAGGCTTAATTTATAATGGTTGGTAGGAATCAATTTGAAGTCTAATCAAAATCCAATTGTATCTAGTTTTAAGTGTCTAAAAATTACATTAAAAAACTTAATTAACTTGCCTAAGTAAAAATTCTAAATAAAATTAGTGAATTTTATTTATCAAAAAATGAATTTTTAGTCAAATATGAATTCAAAGGTCAAAATATCTAATAATGTGATTTATTAATTCTTAAATATTCTAAAATGGTGAGTCACAACCTCATAAATATCTAAAATGAGTTGTCATGTCTCATAATTATATAAAATTGAGGTGTCAATATTTCATGAGTACTATATTAGTTATTAGATACATAGATTACATAGATACTAAAAAAACATAAGTAAATTACCTCCTTTATCAAGTTTGATGTCCATTTATTGGATAAAGGATGTTTTTGCTTAGTTTATTACATTAGAGACTCTTTTAAATGTTTCTCCATGGTGGTAACACTTCTCCAATGGTCACTTATGGATTTGTTTTACTATTGGCTTGGGTTGGTGTGAAGCTTGGCATAAAATGGGCATTATAACACCACTATTAATGGTTTCTTGAAGGCATTCCTATAGAATAACCTTATATACACAAGCTTGTTGGCATATGGTATGGGCACTTGTATTTATAGCTCTAATAACTAACTATAACCCTAGGGAGGTAAGGTTAAATTCTAACTTGATAAAGGAGGTAATTTACTTATGTTTTTTTATCTCTATTTTGTGATCTTGTTCATTATGTTATGCTCCCCCTAGTTTTTAGGCAAGAGTGTTTAGTTCTATTATATTTTTATGCATGGATTTTTATCATTTTTATTAATAAGGAACTAATCAAAAAATTTGTGCCATTTAAATTCCTAAGATACATGCATGATTTTTGATTCCCTATTGGTGCCTTGTTTTGACTATTTTTTTGTGTAAACCTTAGACCTCCATGTTTTTAGGGCATCTAATTGGAACAATTATCAAAGTATGATTCTAATGGGGTATGATAAGCATAATTAAATCCACACTATGATGATAGTTGCATACATATTAATTATTTGATGAGGGATCAAATATGATGTAATTCTCCCCACCTAAGTGTTGGTATAAGTGCAAGTGAAGCTAGAATGAATATCAGCTTGAGTACTTTGAGTGTGCTTGAGATTGGAAATTTGAGTAATATAAGCTTAATAATATTATAGATGAGTATATTTATAAGTAGAGAATAATAGGTATTGATAACCTTGATTGTGCACAACTTGTTCTATGTTAATTTTTGTTATTGCATCTCATTTCCATCTAATGATTAATGGGATAAAATTCATGTATGTATATTTTTATAGTGCTTGTGTGGATCTTAAAATAAATATAGGCTAACCCTAGGTGGTTTTTATTTTAAAATATATCTATTGGTGGCCAAAGGTGGAGAAAATACAATGAAACCCAAATTAGGACACTAGCACCATTGGCATTACTTTCCAAATCATGGTGTTAATGTCTAGGTGGTATAACTTGAGGCACTAGGGGCCATGATGCTAAAGTGAGGGTCTATAACTACTTCATGTATATTTAGGGATACTTGTGGTTTGTATGAAGGCTAGATAAGTGTCTAAATATACCTTAAGATAGGTCTAGGGATAAGTTAGGTATTGGTGGTCTCAAGCAACACTCATAGAACTTAAATGTCATTTTTAGATGATTACGTTGATCCATGTAGAGCAATCTTGGGCCTGTAAAAACTCCAA
This sequence comes from Torreya grandis, assembly GCA_037957365.1. Classification (NCBI taxonomy): domain Eukaryota; kingdom Viridiplantae; phylum Streptophyta; class Pinopsida; order Cupressales; family Taxaceae; genus Torreya; species Torreya grandis. Next base: position 2,128,841 of record JARHVA010002094.1, on the reverse strand, counting down.
AGGATATATCCTTGGCCACTTGTATATTATAACTATATATGTCCTAAAGGGATCCAGGTAATGGAATTATGACATGTGACATGAACCCTTTACTTTGATTTTATACTTCCAGAGTTATGGTTGAATAAAAAGTTACCAAGTGTCACATATTCTAAGCTCAAAAGCTTGAAACCATTAGACTATGAATCATCAGTGTTAATCCTTTTGGGATTCTTGTTGAAAAAAATTTCCAAGTTTCAAATTCTCAAAATCATGGAAATTTGGAACCATTAGACTATGAATCATCAGAGTGTCTTAATCATTTTGGGGTTCTAGTCGATGAAAATATGCCAAGTGTCAAACACTTAGAACCAAGGAAGATTGAAACCATTAGACTTTGAGAGCTTGGCACTATTAACCGAATGAATTTTTTTGTAAAGTCTCTATGTTCTTGAGTTTATGAAAATGCACCACATGATGTGTTTTAGAATCTTGGGGAATTAGAAGACTTAGAATTTATTTTGAACTTTAAAGGCTCTGTGTAACATTTTAATGCCATCTATCAATGTTTTAAAATATTGGGATCTATCCAAAGACAATTTTTTTGAGAAAGTTAAAGGATTTGGAAAACATTATAGCATGACATGTCACAATCCTATGTAATAAATGAGAGGCTTAAGCATGGGTGATTAACAAGTATCATTTGATATTCCTTTGATCATATAGAACACATAAAAAAATAGGATGAAAAAGATATTAGTATCATTGGTCGATAAATTAGAGAATCAATTTTGAAAAGAACTTATGAAAACCTAAGGTTCAAAATAACTTAGAATATTTTTCAAGCTTTGATTTTCATGATTCAAGTTTCTATAAATTTGGAATCATAAAAATAACCTTAGACTTTGCATGAATAACATCATATTATGGACTTATAAGGTCTATAGGGCTCCCAAAATAGAGGTTTCCAATAATACTAGGTCCCTATTTGAAATTTTAAAATGGAGTGTGTGTGTGTGTGTGTCTGTTAGGCCACAACAGATAATGATTCACAGGGAAAAAAACTTTTGAGTATTTTGAGAACCTAAATTTTAATAAGGTCTCACAATAGAACTTTAACCCTACCTAGATAGAAATAAATAGACTAGACCTTGAAATAAACTCTTTTTTCCTCATGCAACATACTAAACCTTTCATTCTTTGGGCCTACATGTGTATTACTATGTAATTAATGCCTTCTTGTCATGAGAGTTTGACCAAGTCCTATATAACATTATATGTTTCATTTTGACCTTCCAATTTTACAACCAAACAAGGGAAGATTAGGCATTATTTTGTTATTAGCTATACATATATATCCTTGAAAAAGATACATTTTATTACACTCAAATCCTTACTCTACTTCTAGTTAGGCATCCATAACCCTAATAGATATTGCTTGAATCACCTATCCTCTATCAGTTTGTATGATTGAATTTTTTTAAGCATAGATAGATAAAGTTTGGGAACCACCATTGATTGGGTGTATGTAGAAGAATTTTTTTTTTTTTCAATATATCCCTATCAGTGTATTTCCAAATCTATGTTTATTATTTATCTTCCAATTTTTATCATGTAATTGTGTAATCAGCCTTTGGAGATGAAAAATCTTTCTAAAATATGCATATTATATTAGAGTAGATTCTAAAATTCCAATAATCTCATTCAATCTAACTCTACCAAGTCATGTTACATACCTTTATCTTAGACCATCTAGTAATGTTAGAATAGATCTCTGTAAATAATAATCATGTGTTTTTACCTTATCCCTTTGTTATTGGCATATCCCTTGTGAATTTAGTATATAAAATTGGTCCATCTGCTCTACAATTTTAAAAAAGTAACCTAGAAAGTATAATAACTAATATACTAAAATTAAAATGTAGGAAGTAGGAAATATAATCTAGAAAGTAGGAAATCTCTTATAGAAAGTAGAAAAAATATTATACTTATGGTCTACATATTTACTTACAGTTCACTCTGATTCATCTCTAATTGGATCAGACATGAAGTAGTGCTTCAAAAACTTTCTGTTGACTAGAAAAGTGAGGTCATAACTTTGAAGGTCTTTCAATCAGAAAGCATTATTACCTAGGATTTTTATGTTTGATGAGCTCTAATCCATAAAGGTGTGAGATTATCATGTTATCCCTTATTTTCATGTGATTTATCATATAAAAGCACTAGGTTTGAAATATTAAAGGCCATGATCTTGGATCTTTTGTCAAACCATCGCTTGATAATATCTTGATGTGTGTTGAATTTGTGTAGTGATTTAGTTTTTGTATATTTTAACTGGACTATATCAATCAGTCTATATTGAATCCTCTCATCTTCACCCATATAATCATGCATGAATTGGTATGTTGGTATGTACAAAGTAATAAGGAAGACTAGTTATTGTCCATACACCACTAGAAAAGGTTGAATCTTGAGGGCTTACTTATGCTTATTTTTTAATACACATAATGCATATTTCCATAAGAGATGACATTCTCTTAGTTTATATTGTGTTGATTTCTTAATTCTATCCATCATATTTTTATTGGTGAATTTAGCCACTCAATTTCCCTATGGGTAGTAGTTCGAGGAGAGCTTGAACATGATTTTATTTTCATAGGCTCGCTCTATAAATTTAGAATATTGAAAATCTAGACCATTATCACAAATGAAGGAAATGGGAGTGCCAAACCTAGTCAACATATTTTATTTTAGAAACTAGATGACATTGATTGATCTAGAATTCTTAGTGGATACAACTTTTGTCTACCTGGTGTAGTAATCAATAACTATGAGGACAAAATTATATCCTGCTAATGAATTTGTGTTTATCACCCTTATAAAATCAAGACCCCATTGGACAAAGGGGCATCCTTCAATGAATGGTTGAAAATACATGTTATCATTCACTTATTTATTTCTAAACACCTAAAACTCATGGCACATCCTAAATTAATTATAGGTGTCCTTAAAGATTGTAGGCCAGTAGTATCCCATCCTCATAATCTTATGGGTTATAGTTTTGTTAGAGGGATGTCCACTACCAATATTTATATGTAATTTATGTAAGATATCCTTATCCTCTTCTTTTTAAACATAGTTGAGATAGATATCATATTTTAGAGAAATAAATTTTGATGTAGATGGGCTCCCAAAGGAATTATTACAAATGGTTGTTGGAATTTGGAAAATTCATGAAAGGGTGAATGAATAATACATGGAGTACTACCCCCCTCTTTTTATTAGTTAAAATTTATGATGAATTTCCATGAGTGGCATTTTTTAAGAAAATCATTCTTGTTTTACTTGTTGCCTCATGCTAGTGTGTTTCTTTTATGTCAGGGCCCATGTTGTACTGTATATGGGCTTTGCTTTTTTGTATTTTATAATTTTCCTTCTAAATTTTTACTTTTATAATTTTTTTCTATGTTTAAAATTATATATGGAATATAATTTGTTATTATATAATAAATTATGATTTTTTTTGCGGGGGGAGTTATTTTTGTATAGGATTCCTTTATTAATCATTTAGTGAGCTAATTTGAGCCTAAGGTCTCATCTAGACTCTCTATTTAGTTCAATAGGACATGTACCTATGAGTAGGTAATGGATGGTCTATGAGTACCATTCACCCCTAGGTACCTAACTTTTTTTAATTTTTTCAATGTTGATGTGTGGATCAGTTTCACCCAGTAGCTAAATGATTCCATGGCCTCTCACCACATTTATTGGTATAATCTCGAGATCAAACTCTTTTAGTTTTTCCATCCATTTGCCTCTTCTTACACCCAACTCATTCTGGCCAAGCATGAGCTTGATAGCTGGATCTAGGATGATGGAAAATGTCTTTTCCTTAGAATATAATGCCTAAATTTTTTAATAAATTTAATTAAAACATATATTTATTTGTCAACCATGGAGTATTTCAACTCTACATCCTTCATATTGGTGCTCATGAAGGCAATGTGATGTTAACTATCTTCCATCTTTATGTAAGTGTTGTAGCAATGGTATGTTCTGAGGCAAACCAATAAAGATAAAAATCTTTATTGAACTTAGGACTAATAAAAATTAGAGCTTGGTAATTATAATCTTGATTTTCTAAAAAAAATTATTGGCCTTGGTTGTCCATTAGATCTTGGAATCTTGTTTTATCATAGCATTCAATAGCTTAACAATATCTAAAAAACTAAAAATAAATTTCTTTACAAAGTTAAACTTGCCAAAGAAATATTTTAGCTCTTTCTTGATGTTAGGTGGGATCAACTTATAAATATCCTAGACCCACTTCGGATTGATGGAGATCCTATCTTTAGTGATAATATGACCCAAGATCTTTCTTTCAATAATTCTAAATATGTTTTTCTTTAGATTCAAAGTGACCCCATATCTTTTAAATTTATTTAATAACTTTTGTAAATGCTATATATGATTAGATATTTATTTTGAAAACACAATAAGGTCATACATGTACATGATAATACACTTACCCACCAATCCTTGAAAGGAAAAATCCATTATTCTTTGGAAGGTATCTCCCATGATAATTAGGCTAAATAACATCCCTTTATATGTGAAAGTTCCCCACTTGGTGGTGAAGGCAGCCTTCATCCTATCTTTTATTTCAACCAATACTTGATTGCAGCCTAAGAATCCATCCAAAAGAGACATAATCATAGATCCACTTACCATATGAATCACCTCACCCAAAGAGGGTAGAGGGTAATTATCCTTTTTTTAGGCTCTATTTAGGTTTTTGAAATCTACACAAACCCTAACTTTCCCATTCTTCTTTATGACTGGTACTAGATTGGCTACCTAGGATAAATTTATAATTGAAAAAATAATTTTGTCATCTAGTAGTTTTTGTGCCTCAGTTTGTATGATAGGTTCCATGATTGGATTCATTGGCCTTTGTCATTTCCTAAAAGGTCTATGCTCTAGATTCAAAGGAATGGTATGAGTGATCACCCTAGGTTCAAATAATTTTATGTCATCATATGTCCATGTAGTGACATATTTATACTTTAGAAGAAATCTCTTTAACCTTTTCTTTTCATTTTTTGTGCAACTCAAGTCTACATTCACAAACTGGGGATGTTATTCAGTTCCTATATTCTCTTTAATGAAATCTGACTCTATTACTTTTGGATATTTTTTATTTTGGCCCTAAGTATATACATCAAAAACCTTGTTCCAAGGAGACCATGCCCAAAGGGATGTAGTTATCCTTTAGTTTAAAAATTCCATCTTATCCTATGTCTTCCATCTACATCAGCTTGACATCTTCATTTATTATCTAGGCTTTAAAATCTCTATAACTATTCATGAAATGCATAATTTGTTAATCATTTTAGAAGATATGTAATTTGTCCATGTTGTCTAGGATAGAATGGAAAGGAATAATATCTATTGAGAATTTTTACATTTTAGACTCCTAGAGTCATTCCAGATTGGCAACTAAAGTTGTTAATGAGCCTGTTGTTTGGTTATCTTCCCTTTGGATGGATTTGATACTGACTACTTCAAATGTCTCAATTAGGTCCCACACTTGGTGTTTTTACTTCTTTAAATAAGTGAGTTTGAAAAAATATTTATTCATAATCTAGTAATAACCAATTATGAGTCACCAAATATTTGTAGTTATTTGGCATTATGCTTTAGTATAAACTAAAGGCCATGAATTAGGGCTAAATAATCATCTCAATTTTTTGTGCATGGGAGCTATAATATGTAAGTAGCTAAGTATTTATTTCCATATATATCTATAAATTCCACGTCCATGCCTGAACCTTATTTTGATCTAACTCCATCAAAGTGAAGAGTACATAGTAGAGAAGGACCTTCAAATTATTGTTCATGTAATGCATGTTCTTTTCTAGTAGTAAATTTATACACACTTACATGTGAAGACACAAAGTCTACTTTCTCATTAGTGGAGTTATACTCCATAATCATATATTTCATCTTCAACTCTTAGTCTACTCATATTTGGTTGGCCACTCATTTCCAAGGTAGCCACGTGTGTGAGAAATTAGTGTCCATGTACCCATTTAAGGTGTTTAACCAATCTCAACTCAATAATAGACCATATACTTATGGAATGTCTATGACCAATCAATGGTTTTTTGAACATGTGGCTCAAATGCAAACTAGATTTGCACATTTTTTAATTTATTAACACATGGGATGGAAGATTTGTCTAATTAAAGTATGAATCTCTTTAACTCATTAAGAGTTAGACCCAACTTTTGGTAGATAGTTATCAACATTGTATTAGGTGAGGCTCCTGAATCAACCAAGAAATTATGTATATTCTTTCTAAATATTTAGATAGTTAGCATTAATGATGGTACTTCAAGTTTGTCTTTACATGCCATGACATTGGTATGGGTAGCCTTAGACTTGTCAAACATCCTTCCAATTAGATCTTTAAGTAATAGCTCTCTTTTCTCAATGATCTACTCCAACTCATGTAAGTTGATATTATCCTTTATTTTATTCATATCCTATATAATGTTGTACCTTCCTCTATTATGTAGTTTTGTGGTCTATAACTACTCATATCTCTTGTGAGGTAGTGGATTATTATTAGCCTTAAGATGTAGAGATGTGGTAGTGTTATTATTTCAAGATGTGAAATTAGTGAAAGGATGTTTATTATTCAAATTATAATTATTTATTACTTGATGATACTAATAGAAAGCATGGATCTCATTAGTGTTGTCCTCTGGTTCATTATTATCTTCTTCTAGGAATGGAGAATCACATATCTCAAAGATATTGGTTATGCTTAAATGCCCTAAACTAGTTGAAGAGGATGGTCTTGCCTAATTTATATAACCTTCTTGCCTATCTATATCCATTTGAAATATCTTGAAGGATTTACAAAACTTGATGCAATCCAAATCACCATATTTTTTAGTGTTATGTACATGACACTAGTTAGGAAGGGATTCTTCCATGTTATTCATCTTTGGTCCCCTATTGGGTGGAACATATTCTTTTTGATTATTTATGGACTTATTGAAAGGTATATTATATCTATATAATACAAAGTTCTAATTAGTGTTTTGGCCTCCAATGTTCCCCATATGCTTTTGCATGCTTATAAATTCATACTCAATTTTTACACCACCCTCTAAATTGATTTTAATTCTATTTTTTTAGAATTATAACTAGTACCTTATGTCATATTAGTATTAAATAGTATTAATAATTGATTCAAGTTTTTCTAGTTAGGGGTGGAATTATTTAGGAAACCTAGGTGTTGATTAGGTTGAACCTAGGTCAAAGGAAATTGGCTCTAGGTCAGGTTATGATTTTGGACCAAATAATTTTGGTTTGTATCAAATTTGGAATTAAATCTTGGAAAATAGGACCAAGATTGTGAGGGACCAAGGACTACAACTGATGACTCAATTGCTTATCTATGTTGATAGATTTGACATAGGCCAAGGGCAATGTACCAACATTTTCTACTTTCTGGAGGAAAATTATATTCATGGGATCTAGAGTGTTTTTGTACATTTTGAGAGCCAATTTCTCTTTAGGTTAGTAAGTAGTTTCAAGCTTGTTATAAGTCTTTTGAAATCTAGCATTAAAGACTCAGATTAGCTCATTGGGCTCTCACTTCATACTGGTGAAATATTGATAAACAACACATGTACAAGTGACCTAAAAAAATTATGTCAAAAATGTACCTAGGCAATGGGTCTAAGATGTAATGGAACCTTTTAGATATTCAAAAACCAATCACTAGCCCCATATTGGAAGTTAAAGGGAAATCGTCTACAATCCACATCTTCAAGGATTATATTCAAGATTCCCAAAGTAGTTTTAAAGGCATTGATATGTTCTTCTGCATACCTTCATCCAAAGGGAGAAAATTAAAGCAAATATTTCTCAAGGTTTCTAAGTAAATCATGGATAGCTCTAATAACATTGATAGCAGAACCTCTTAGACAAGTTAGAGACTAAGGGGGAACTTGTTATTGGGCCATCAAGAGTTATAGAAGATGAGATTATCTACCTAGAGATAATGATTGGGATCAGAGTGTTATCCTTACTCCTTTATCATATCTAAATTTTATATGGGTTTCCAAAGGTTGTAATAGAAATTTATTATCTAAGGTAGACCTTATTAATCTTCTAGGAGAATCTAGTGTAACTCAAGTGATTATTTTCAAATGGAATAGAGGTAGAGGTATAACCCTCCTTCTAGAATCATATTTAGTACCTCTTGATTTGGGTTTTATGCACACCATAGAGACCTTTATGAGGTAGCCTATAACATTTTAAGATCAATTAAAGATTTCATTCCAAGGCATGAGATTTTAGGTATTTAGTTTTACACCAACCTATTGGTGGAATAGCAATAAATAAAGTAGGTTGTTCACCATGGATGGGTCAAATATGGATGAAACTAAATAAAATTAATATGGGTTTAAGGATGATGTTTTTAAATAAAATGAACAAGATAACAAAAGGAAACTCAAAACAGAGGGAAAGGAAAAGTAGAAAAGAGTTATGTGGACCACACAAGAAGGAAACCTTTCAAGAGAAACACTTGAATTAAAAAAGGACTAGAAAATAAAAGACAAATATTTTTGTATCACACCAATAATAAAACACAATAAGGATTCAAATGGAATGAAAACATAGTAAACTTAAATATGTAAAATTAAATGTTGTCATATTTGTTAGATTATTATTGTACATCTACAAGGGGATTATAATCATCATTTAAAAGGCATTCAAATTAGCTATAACTTAAAGTGAATAACTATATTAAAAAATATAAATTATGCACAATAAAATAACTAAGATATCATAATGATAGCATGTCCCACACAATCAATAAAATTGGAGAAGAATCAACATTTGCACATCAAGATCAAATTAGCAGAATATCTCAGAATTTCTTACTAATCTTAATAGCCAAAATTCTCCTCCTTTAGGGATTGGGAGGTTACAAGTATAAATAGGCTTGGTATGGGGAAGACCTCATATCTCAAGTTTTTTATAAATTTATAACTCCAAAAATAGAATAATGTGTTCTAAATCATGAAAAATATGTATGTATGATGATAATATTTATAATAGACTCTTCAACTAAAAATATAATGCACATATAAGGCAAGCAAGTTAGTAACTAAAGTTACAACTTTATTAGAACATGAAAATACATAGATATATTAATCAAGGTGTTGATGTGGTACTGATGGCTAAGTAATTTGATGGATTAACTGATGTTTCAACTAAAGTAACCATTGAGGGGTTGAGAAATCAAAATTAGGCTTATAAGAGTTTGCAAGACCATAAATACTAAAAATTAGGCACCAGAGTTGTTGTGGCAATATTGATAGTTAGTTGAGTACTGGGGCCTAATTCAAAAGTTACTTCTTTTGTAATGAGTTTTTTAAATAATGCATGTGCTACATCGAACTCTTATTTATGATATCAAAATTAAGAAAGGAAATTTTGAATAGTTTTTTGGATTTAACCATCAACCTTACTTATTCAAATTTTGAGCTCTTGAATTCTACTCAAAGTGCTTCAATTCTTACCAACCTATCTTTAGTAGAATTAACCAATTGTAAAACTTCAAAATTGGTTCTATATATGGCACCTTTAACTTCTTCCTTGATGTTATTTATAACTCTTAAGAGGAGCTTCTCAAAATTCATCTTGTTGACTAACTCTCATATATGAATGATCACATTAGTGACCCTCATGTCCCTCAAAATATCTAAGGCCTCACTTTCATGATTAAAAAAAAGTCCTAGTAGAGTCTTCATTTATTATGTCAATAGAGGGGAGTATCCCTTCTTTCAATTGCATATTTAAGGCACCAAGATCCATCCATGTTGGTTATCAAGTTTAATTGGTTGTATGCATTGGTTCTTAAACATTGAACCAATAAATTCAACCTCTTCTCTAATTCTCTCATTTGATGCCAAAACTTGGGTACATTTGCCTTATTGGATTGGCTTCCTACCTTGGAAAATTGAATGTTATTTAAAATGTTGTACATCTTAGTGGCTACACTTTACACACCATTAATTAATTCTAGAGGAGCATGTATAGTTTGTCTCTATTAGAGTATTTTCTAGATTCCTCTTTTCTTTGGTACATTTCCTTCATGGTTGCACCATAAATATCCAAAAAAATAGATAAATATTCATTATACTTGATGGGATCATTAGGATTCTTCTTGGGTTTCTTTAATAAATACAATAAATTTTCTATTTGTTCAAATTCTATCTCTTCCCTTATTCTCATATTCTCCACCTTCTTCTTCTTCACCCTTTGAATGACTTTACTCTTCTTGTCAAACTAGGTAGAGACTATATGTAACTCTATGAGGACAAAATTTTGTCTCTCATCATTTTTACTCTACATCTCCTTTACCCATTGGTGAATAATGAGTTCCCTTGTTTCTTCATCTAGACCTTAGTCTTTGGATATCGAATGTGTAGGAGTCATAGGAGGGGTTTCATTACTAGTGGTACTAATGATGCACTTATTTGAATAGGTAATGAGAGATGTGGGTAAATAAATCTCTCCCATAGTGATGGTTCCTTTATTGGAGTAACCTTAGCCACAAACTTGGTAAATATTGGGATCTTCTCAATAATCATAGTAGTTGATGGCATGGGTGATGATTTAGGCATTGGTAGATCTAATTGAGTTGATTGTTTCTTGAGACCTGGTGGAATTTTAGTGTTATAGGTGGAAAAATTAACCTTAATTTGAAAACAAACCCCTTTATTCAATGCCTTTATATACATTGAAGGAGAAAGAATGGGTGTATTAATATAACTAGACAAAAGAATACTTATAATAACTAGAGGCAAGTTTGTAGATGGAATATTTTCTATGGAAATAGATGAAATAAGGGAAGAAACTAACTCACTTATGTTCTAACTTTGTTCTTCTATGAGTATTTTTTAATCTAAAGAGTTAGTTCGAGTTCTTCCTTGTTGTAATATTTCTAAACTCATGGCCTTAGACTTCTCTAGTTCTACTTATTTATCATCTAGGGGTGCTTCTTCACTCATTTCTAACCTTACACCCTTCACTATTTCTACATCTTCTTCTTCCTCATTAGTTGAATACTCAACTAAATATATTACTATATTAGGCTCCTCTTTCTCTACTTCTTCCTCCTTGTCCTCAACAAGGGCCTTTTCTATGGTGGGAAGACCAAATGATGGCATTTATTCTAATTACTTTCCTTGGAGGAGGTAAGAATATATTTGGGATTCCTCTAGTAAGTGACTATGGGAGGAGTGGAAGGTCAAGGATATGGTAAAATAGCATAATGAACCTTACTTTAAAAATGAAACCATTTCTTTGGGGCCTTTAATTACATTGAAAGAGAAAGAATGGGTTTATTAATATAATTAGACAAAATAATACTTGGGATAGTTGGAGGCAAGTTTATAGCTAGAATATTTTCAATGGAAATAAATAAAGAAAGGGAAGAAAACACCTCACTTATGTTTTGCCCTTTTTATTTTATGAGGATTTGTTGGTCTAAAGAACCATCCAGAGTTCCTTCTTGATTTAAACTTTCCAATCTCATGGCCTTAGCCTTCTCCAATTCTACTTCTTCATACTCTAGAGGGATATTCACTGATTTCTAACCCTACCTCCTTCATTCTTTATACATATTTTTATCCCTCATCATTTGAATACTCAACTAAAGATATCACTTTCTTGGGCTCCTTTTTCTCTATTTATTCCTCTTCCTTCTCCTTATTAAGGGACTTTTTTATGATGGGAAGACCAAATGATGGCATTTATTCTTTTTAATTTCCCTTAGAGGAGTTGGAAAGATATTTGGGCTTCTCTAGTAAGTGATTATGGGAGGAGTGGAAGATGGAGGAGATGGTGAAAAAACTAAATAAACAACAGTAGTGGAAATCACCACTATAGGTGGTGGTGAAGGAATGGTTGGTGTGATAAAAATATTGGGGAAAAAGGGGATCAAAGTTGGAACGATAGGGAGAGTTTGAGGAAAAGTATCCTCACTGATGGTTGTGTAAGTTGGTAAACTTACCTAAGGAGACTTGGGAGAATCATAAATAGTTAGAGTAGATGAGATTAAAGCCAATAGAAACTCAAGGAGACTACCCTAATTAACCATTGTAATGGGTGGTAGAGATGTTATAATAAATGTGCTCTTCCTTTATCCATTTGAAGGAGGTGTAGACTTATTCATTATATAATTTTTTCTTAGAATTTTAGAAGTAGTGTTTAAAGATGAAGAGGACAATCACTGACCTGGGAGACCTTTTAGAATTTTCCTCCTTATTTGAGGGTTAGACTCCCTCTAGCATCTTGAATCAGTTCTTGTATTTTTATTTGTTCCCCTATAAGAGAGTGTGGTTGATCTTACACTTGTGAATCTTGTGACTAGGATGGAGGCCATTGATGGATCCATGCCCTTTATGCCTCTTTTTCTATAACTTTAGGATCATATTGAAGGACTTGAGCCCAAATAATGGACATTGACTTTTCCTTCATCTTGGTCTATACCTCCATGTAATCTAATGCATTTAGAAAGATGACATCATGGTCATATTATTGGTGATGATATCAAATGTTCACCTTATCTTTTTCCTTGGATCACACTCCTTAAATATTTCTACCTTCATATTATAGTAATTCCTAGCCTTGCCAGCCTATATGAAATGTGACCTATTCACATATTATAGCTATATAATGATTAAATGAGTTTTAAAGTAAAGAGATAAGTGTTTATGGACTAATTATTCATTAATGATGTTATACATTCATAATGTTATTTCGTGCTTTGTAATTTTATTTGGTACATAGTGTGGCAAGAATAATGGAGATGTTCATGTGCCTTCTATCATGATGATAGTGACATCAAGGTAATACCAATCAGTAGTCCCCCATTTTTTCAAGGATTCTCCTTAGCTTTTTAAATAACCTAAGAATCAAAGTGTCATGAATTTCTTGAAACACTTGAGGATATACCTTATCACATATACTTTGAATTTCATTAATGATCCTGTATATGAATATAAAAGAATAATCCTCATCGATCATATTCCCTAGGTATTCTATTAATGGTAACCATAATTACCCATGGGTCTTACAAATTGTACCAAATATTAGATCCAAGATCCAATAAATAAGACATCATAAATAAATTTCCATCAGCTGACCTCTAATCAAGATAAATCATTTGTGTTTTTAGCATGACACTTATGATCTCCCCAAGGTGACTATTTTCCATATGTTAAAAAAATGTCTAATAGTGTGTCCCACTCAATATGTATATATTAAGACCTAGGAAAACTATATAATCAATTTAGGAGATCCATAGCTATCCTAATTCATGATATAAATTTGACAATATAATTGGATGAAATCCCTCCCTTCTGGTTCATCCTTTGGCTTTTAACCAGCCATTATTTCAGCTTTCCATTTATGGTATTTTGTTTGAGCTAGACATTGGTCAAGACTTGGTTATATGCAATCTCAAGGATAAAAAGTCTAATATACCTCTCAAATGCACTGCCAAAAACATAAACATCTATGTTTTTATTTTTCTTAATATGTAGACAATCCCCAAAAAATGGTCCATTAAAAAATAAACCTCTAAGTAAGTCTATGCAAGGCATTACCTCTAGTTTTATTATTTCTTAGTAGAGGCCTTATGATTTAATGTTAATTAGGTCAACTATATATTGATTTTATTATATATAAATTTTATCTTGTTTATAATATGAAACCACATATTTCACTTTATCTCATAGCATTGAGTAGTAAAGGAAGTTAAAGTCTAGGGCACTATTCTCAAACATAGTATCCAAACATTCCTTGTCTGAAGCACAATAATACATGACAAGAGCTTGAGGACAAACCTACTTTTAATAGGATCACATTGTTTCAACTCAAATTATATAATTCTTCTTATAAATTGACTATTTCATTCTAGCAAACTCACTAAGAAAATCAAGGCTTCTCAAATGTTTGAGGGCTCAAAATTATAATACTTTATCAAGAGAGTAATGGTAAAATAACTTTAGTTCACATATATTTTACATATATCACTCTAAAGTCTAAGTCTTTAATGCATTCATGTGTCATCAATTCAAATAATTACATTTACATTTGATTCCCATTTCAATTTTAAATGTGCTAGTTAGCTTTGTTCAGTTTACTTGCTTGCCAAATGGCAACATTTTTTTAACTTCACCCATCTAGTCATCCTTTTTTTAAATAAATATCACTTCATATTTTATTTTCTATTTTGGTTTTCTTTCAACATTCTTTATGTGTACTTTTTACATGTTCCCTTTAGCTATTTTGATTTATACCTTTGTTTTGTATGCTCAGGAGTCACAAGTTAATGTGATGGAACCATGTAGAGAAATCTTGGGCCAATGGGAACTTGGAAGGTCAGAGTCTTGGTTAATTATATATTATAACTGTGTATGTCCTAGAGGGCTCTGAGTAATAAAATACTAGCACATAGCATGACCTTAAAGACCCTGAGGTTTGGAGACTCAGGGCCATGGGACCATTGAACCATTTTTTTATACACTTTCAGAGTTGTAGTTGAATGAAAAGGTGCCAAGTGTAATATGTTCAAAACTTAGAAGCTTGAAACCATTAGATTTTGAATCATCAGACTATGTTAATCCTTCTAGGGTTCTTATTGATGAAAATATGCTAAGTGTCAAATGCTTGGAATCATAGAAGCTTAGAACTATTCAATTATGAATCAAGACTATGTTAACCTTTCTTGGGTTTTGATCGATGAAAATATGCCAAGTGTCAAATTTTTAAAATCATAGAATCTTATAACCATTAAATTTTGGGAGCTTAGACCTATTAGTCGATTGATAATTTTTGTAAAATCTATGTGTTCTTGGGTTCATGAGAACACACCATGTGGCATGTTTTTAGAGCTAGAATATTTGGAAGACTTAGAATTTCCTTTGAAATTTAAAAGCTTTGTGTAACACCCTAATACCATCTATCAATGTTTTAAAAGTTTGGTATCTATATGAAGACTTTGAAACTTTTTAAGAAAGCTAAAGGCTTTAGGTGCATTAATAACACCACCTATCATAATCTTGTGTAATAAATGAGATGCTTGATCGTGGGTGATTAACAAATCTTGATTAGTAGTCCCATGATCATATAGAACATGTAGAAAAATTAGACTAAAAGTTATATTAGTATTGTTAGTCAATAAATCATAGCATTAATATTGAAAATAACTTAAAATATTCAACCAAGATTTTATTTTCATGATTTGAGTTTCTATAAATTGAGAATAACATAAATAACCTTAGATTTTGCATGAATAACATAATATTATGGACTTATAAGTTCTATAAGGCCCCCAAAATATAATTTTCCAACAATGATGGGTCCTTGTTTGAAATTTGAAACTAGATTGTGTGTACTAGGGCATAACAAATGGTGACTCACAAGGAAAAATAGCCCTACGTATTTTGAGAACCCATTATTTCATAAATGTATCATAACAAAACTTTATCAATACCTAGACCATAATAAATAGACTAGACCTTAAAATAAACTCCTAATTACTCATGTAACATATTAAACCTTTCATTCCTTGGGCCTAAGTGTATGATTCTTGTGAAATTAATTCCTTATTATCATGAAATTTTAGACCCAATCTTGGATAAACACTGTAGGTTTCATTTTGACCTTTTGATTTCATAACCAAACAATAATGGAAACCTAGGCATTGATATACTACTAACCAAGCATCTATATCCCTAACAAAGATACCTCTGATTTGAATCAAAACCTTAATCTACTACCAACCATTCATCCATAATCTTGATAGAGATTAATTCAATCACCTATCCTCTATTAATTTATATGACTAATTTTTTTTAGTAAAAATATAGAAAGGTTGGGAACCACCATTGACTCAATGTATTCATAAGAAAAAAATATTTTGATCTATATGTCCCTGTCAGTGTGTTTCCAATTCCATGTTTATTATTTATCATCAAAATTTTAGCATGTAATTATGCATCCAACCTCTAGATATGAAAAATATTTTTAAAATTTTCATGATTATATTATAATATATTCTAAAAGCCTAATAAGCTCATTTAATTTAATTAGAACTCAACTAAGTCATGATACATACCTTTATCCTGGACCATTTAATACTATAAGAATATATCTCTATGAATACCAATCATGTTTTCTTATACCTTGTGCCTTTGTTTTTGTCATATCCATTATGACTTCGGTATAGGAAATCAGTCAATATGCTCTACAATTTAAAAAAAATTAACCTAGAAATCATAACAACTAATCTACTAAAAATAA
Organism: Torreya grandis; assembly: GCA_037957365.1. Lineage (NCBI taxonomy): Eukaryota > Viridiplantae > Streptophyta > Pinopsida > Cupressales > Taxaceae > Torreya > Torreya grandis. The sequence goes on along the minus strand of JARHVA010002094.1, from coordinate 2,112,458 downwards.
AATGTAGGAAGTAGGAAAATATAATTTAAAAAATAGGAAATCTATTCTAGAAAGTAAGAAATCTATTCTATAAAATAGGAAATTTATTCTAATTCTAGTCTATATCTCCACTTATAGTTCACTCTAATTCATTTTCAATTGGAGTAGCCATGAAGTAGTTCTTCAAAAACTGTTCATTGATCAAAAAAGTGATGTCATAATATTAAAGGTCTTTTGTTTGGAAGGCATTGTTACCTAGGATTTTTTATATTTGATATGTTCGAATCCATAAAGGAGTGAACATATCATAATATCCCTTATTTTTATGTGTTTTGTCCCATAAAAGTGATATGTATAAAATCTTAAAGGCCTTGATCTTAGATCTTTTACCAAACCACTTTTTGGCAATATCTTGATATTTACTAAAGTTATGTAATTCTTTAGCTATTGCATCATCTAATTTAACTATCTCAAATAATCTAGATTGAATCCTTTCATCTTCACCCATATACTCTTGCATGAATTGGTATGTTGGTATCTTTAGATTAATAGGGAAGACTGGTTGTTATCCATACACTAACAAAAATGGGCAAGCCTTGAGGGCTTAGTTATGTCTAGTTATATCTATTCATAATAAATCTTTCAATAAGAGATGTCATTATCTTGTTTTGTCTTATGATGATTTCTTAATTGTATCCATCAAATTTTTGTTGGTGGATTCAATGATTATATTTCCCTATGAGTGGTATTTAGAGGGGAAATTGATCATGATTTGATTTTCATAGGTCCACTCTATAAATTTATAAGATTGGAAAGTTGGACCATTATCACAAACTAAATAAATAAGAGTATCAAACCTGGTCAACATATTTTATTCAATAATCTTGATGACATTAATTAATCTAGAATTTTTGGTGGCTATAAATTATGTCCATGTGGTGCAATAATTAGTAGCTATGAGAACAAACTTATGTCCTACTGAATAATTTGGGTTTATCACCCTAATAAAATTAAAACCTAATTGGGCAAAGGGGATTCGTTTAATGAATGATTACAAAGGCATGGTATCATTCAATTCTCTCTTTAGAAATACCTAGCACTCATTACACCTCATATCATGATTGTAGGTGTCCTTCAATATTATAGGAAAGTAGTATCCCATCCCCAAAATCTTATGGGTTGTAATTTTTCTAGAGGAATGTCCATTTAAAATATTCTAATGTAAGTTATCTAGGATATCCTTAGCCTCTTCTTTTGAAACACATCTATGATAAATACCTTCATGTTTATTTTTGTATAGGATTCTTTTCTTAATCATGTTGTGATTTGATTTGATTTTAATGGCTCACTTCTACTCTTTATTCAATTCAAGAGGACATGTTCATGTGAGTAGGTAATGGATGATCTATGAGTACCATTCACCTCTAACTACTTGAGTTTCATTGATCTAATTGATTTTGAAGCATAGATCAGTTTTGGCCATTAGTTAGATGATTCCCTGGCCTCCCACCATCTTTATTAGTCTAATCTCAAGATCAAACTCTTGTAATTTTTCCATCCATTTTCCTCTTATTTTGACCAAGTCATTTTGGCCAAGCAAAAGCTTGATAGTTGGATATAGGATGATGGTGTATGTCTTATTCCTCAGAATATAATGCCTAAATTTTTTGATATCTTTGATCAAGGCATATATATGTTGTTAAATCATAGATTATTTCAAATCCGTGTCCTTCATATTTGTTCTCATAAAGGTAATGAGATGTTCACTATCTTCCATATTTTGTGTAAGTATTGTAACAATAATATGTTCTAAGGTGAATGAATAAAGATAAAAATATTTGTTAAAATTATGACTGATCAAAATTGGAGCTTGGGTAATTGCAACCTTGATGTCTTGAAAATATTTCTTGGCCTTGATCATCCATTAAATCTTGGCATCCTATTTTATCATAGCATTCAATGGCTTAACAATATCTACAAAACTAGAAATAAATTTCTTTACATAGTTAGCATTGCCAAAGAAATATTTTAGTTTTTTCTTACTGTTAAGTAGGGTCAACTTGAAAATGGCCTAACCCAACCCTAGATTGATATAGACCCCATATTTTGTGATAATGTGACTCTTGATCTTTCCTTTAGTAACTCTAAAGATGATTTTCTTTGGATTCAGAGAGATCCCATATCTTTTACATCTATTAAAGACCTTTTGTAGATGTTATGTATGATTAGCTCTTTCTTTTAAAAACATAGTAACGTCATCCTTGTGCATGATGATACACTTCCACACCAGTCCTTGAAAGGAAAAATTAATTACTCTCTATAAGGTATCTCCCTTATTAATCAAACTAAATGACATCCTTTTATATGTAAAATTTCCCCACTTAGTGTTGAAGACAGTCTTCATCCTATCTTATAATTCAACCAATACTTTATCGTAGATCAAAAATCCATCCAATAAATACATTATCTCATATCTAATTAACATCTCAATCACCTCATCCAAAAAGGGTAGAGGGTAATTATCCTTTTATTAGGCTTTGTTTAGGTTTCTTAAATCTACATAGAATCTAATTTTCCCATTATTAACTATAACTAGTATTAGATTGGTTACCCAAGTTAAATGACTAATTGGGAAAAAAACATATCTATTAGCTTTTATATCCCAATTTATATGAGAGGTTAGAGGATTAGATTCACTAGCCTCTATCTTTGCCTAAAAGACTTTTGCTCTCACTTTAGGGGAACTATATGAGTAATCACCCTAGAGGTAAAGACCTTTAGGTCATCATATGTACATGAAATGACATATTTAGAATTTGTAATAAATATATTCAACCCTTTATTTTCAATTTTTGTGCAACTCAAGACCACACTTATAAACTAGGGATGTTGGTCAGTTCCTAGATTCTCTTTAATGAAATTTGAATATATTGCTTTAAGTTGTTTTTACTTTTAGGCCTAGGGATATACAGTGAAAGATCATTACAAGGATATTGTTTTCACTTGGATTTTCACCCTTTGATGAGATTACAAGGCTCTCCTCATCCAAGTGGCACAATGAAATCACCTCTAGGCTTTTGGGCAGCCTAAGGAATGAGGTGAGTCTCTAAATAGGGCTAGCTCCCTTGATATACCACTATGGATAAAACTATAACTAAACTAAGGGGTGAAAAGGGAGAAAAAGACTAAAATAAAATATAAAATAATGGAGGTGATACACCAAATTTAATTATGACATCCAACCATATGCATATTACACTTGAGACCAAGCAACAAACCAAACATACACTCTTCCAATCTATAACTTCTCACATCAATGTTACATTATGAGGTCAAGATGAACATATAGGATAAGGAGGAATATACAAGAGGCCTTTAATGGCACATGATGAAGATAAAAAGTCACTTATCCTTTAATATCCCAAAATACTTCACATAGCCTACAAGAAGAAGTTTTCCAACTGCAAATAGGTTGTAAGATGAGCTAACATGTTAAGGAAACAAGAGGGTCACTTAAGAAAAATCAGTCATTAAAATGAAACACACTATTAATAGTCATATAAGAGATAAAACTTAATCATTTTATTTATCAAAAGGTATAAAAATGAGCATGGCTTCACCATACTCAAGTGGAGCATGGAATACATTGCCAAAATGGCCAACTCTTATAGAGTTTGAGAGAGAGAGAAAGAGAGAAGTCCAAGGGTCACAAATAAACTTATAAAGATAATATAAGGATTTAATTTTGCATATGAGAAGTATTTTCTATGAACCATTCAATATCATGAGCTAAAAGTGTCATCTCAAAACATCAAACTCTTGCAAAGCAACCTAAAACTCCTTTTTTCACCAAAAAAACCATCATTATTAGGCCTATTTGAGTGAATTATAACTAATACAAGGTAGGTAAAATGATTTAAATTAAAGGGGAGGATCTCATGAATTCCTCTCCATTAATTGGTTACATGCATGGTCTTTTGAAATCACCTAAAAGAGAGCCATCATCACCTACACTCTAGGAAACCTCCTTCTCATGCACCTTGCACACTTCTCTTCAAATTTAGCTTTCGTTGTTAACTAAAGTATGAAAAATTTATTGGTTAAAATGTTTCAATACTCTCCATTTATTTTTAATCATCAAGGGCACCTTAAAATCACTTTACTTGAATATTTCCTCCTTATTATCTAGCTTGCCCAATATGTTAGATTTGACTGGCTGAGTTGAAGCACCAAGTTGGGGCACTTATAATATTTTTAATGGAACTAAATGAATATTATTAGTTATTATAAGTTTTAATATTTATCCCAAACTTTGTTTCATCTCTTAAATCCTCTTTTAGCCTATAAAACACATAAAATAGTTATAAAAAACCTATTTTCCACCCATCTGTACACACTCATAATGTTTTTAAGTAACCTATGGGAGTCCTATACAACATAAAATCATAATTATGGAAAAATTATTTCATTTTTATATCTATCCAACTCCATTTTCCAAGATTGGTCCTTAGCAAGGGTTTAGTAGTGTTTTAGGCCTATTTTTGGTCTTAAAGTTGGTTCATAAAGATCCAACATCCAAGTTGCCAAATAATTATAAAAATTTGGCATTAAATACCCATACTAACCTCTATTAAATTTTATTTCTCCCATTCATATCCTCATGAAAGATATGAGCTTTAAAAGATGACCTAGCAAGCTTACTTCCCTTCATTTCAATAGGCTTGATGGGTTTTTGAACCAAAATTAGTTTATTAAAGGTTTTTATTTTTCTAAAAAATCTTGGAAACTTATATAATTACATCAATAAAATTTTAAAATATGTTTCAAATCATTTCTAAGGTAAAAATTGTGGATGACTTCCTCTTTGCTCACTAGGCCTTAACTTTAATCACTAGGTCTGACTGCAATGTTTGATGCTTTGGACCTTCTTTTTAGTTTTATTGAATTCAAAAACATATAACACAATATTTATTACCATATTATCACCTCCAATCCATTTTAATGTTCACTTAGAGCTATAAATGGCATTGGTATCTCATTTGGCTTCTAGGACTTAAACCTTGCTTTTAGGCCTGATTGTATCCTTGAAAGTATAAAGCACCTTATTTGGTTTAAATCCTTCCTAAATCATTTAACATATTTTAATATATGTATCTCAACTTCATAAATATTTTTGAATTTTCCATAGCTCTTTATTCATCCCTTTTACCTTATTCAACAAAACTATCACTTTGTGCTCAAAGAGAACTACCCCCTATCTGAGACAAAACAAATGGTACTTCCCTTATTCTTCCAAAAAAATGGGAATTTTATGGAATTATAATATTTTTTAGGACCTATAAAAAAAAAATTAGATAAATTTCATATTTGTATCCCCTTTAAAAATGAGAAAATCTGAGATAGGCTTGTTGGAAACTTAGACTGTGCAAGGTTATTTCAAAATGGCCATGTGATGCATTAATAGAACCTTTATTTTATCTATCTATCATGGAGGTTATATAAGATTATAAAGATTTTTATGAAGTTTATTTTATTATTAAATCCACTCAACCTCTAATATTCTCTACTCACTCATTAAATGAGGCAAGGCTAGGTTTCTTTTGCATGACTATATTTCCCTTTTGAAAATACCCCTGCCTGCAGGTTGCATCGACTCCATGAAACTTTGTTTATGGTGTTTGGTGAATATGCAATTCCATTTTAGTCTAAATTATCACTTAATAATACTTATTTTCACTAAGAATAGGCCATAACATCCATGACCATTATGCATTAGCTATTGTCTACTCACAGTCATTTGCCTTGATTGTAGGTGGAATTTTTACCTCAAACAAGTTGGCTATAATTATTGAGAGCATAAATTGAACATCATAATTGTCACTTATCATTTTTATATACCTTTATTCACCTTTAAAATTATTAAATACTCATCAAAATCTCATGCCAACTCAACTATTAGTGTACCTTATTATACATGCACATTTAGGCATTATACAGACTACTAGGGGTACATGAAGTCTAATGACACCACGTTTATCTTGTGTGGATGATCTTTAGGTCATAATATTTCACCTTAAAAAATTTTAATCCTCCAACCATGGTAAAAAATTTCACATTTTAACCTTGATGAAAAGTCTCCTCCTCCTCTTAAGGCCGTGAGAGTGTATTTGGACTTAAATAAATCTAAATGAGCTTATTTTTCATGACCAAGAGTTGATGGAGACAAACATGGAGATAATGAATATTTTATAGGCATTATACATCATGAAAACCATCCCTTAACCTTATTTCAATCCCCTTGATATTAATACTAAGTTTTTTGTCTCTTGACTGAGACACTCTTCTTTTTGACCTATAGGTCTTTATGAGGCCAACTGAGCTTGGTCATGGTGTTGGAGATATTTATTTGAACTCCTTTCATGTCACAAAAATAAATTGTCTATGTTTTATTTACCTTAATACCTTTAAAAACACCAAATCACCATTTATTAGCTCACTATCAGTTAAGGGGGTGTTTTATTCCTCTATATGGACTGAGGGTGAGCATTAGAGGTCATAATACCAAGTACCATTCATTTTAAGACTCCTTTAAGTCATGAGTGTCCATTGAATAATTTTAAACCAATACCAATGTTGTTAAAATCTATAATGGTCAAAACTTAGAGTATAAGGTCACTTTTAGGTTACACTTGTGTAGGTGAATACTGTCTAGTTTTAGAGTCTTCAAGGGCACATTTAGACCTCTAGAATACCCTTCTCCACTTGTCATCATCCCTTAAAAATTTTCATACTAATTTTAAATGTAAAGGACTAAAATATTAGTATAAATATATGTTGAAATTCTCCTATCAAAGTATATGAGATTTATTAAACCTCTTAGACCTCTATTTGATTCTTTTAGGGACAAAGGCCCTAAAATCTCAGTCATTTTCATGTTTAAAGGTTTACTTGCTTCATGTTTCCAACATGACAATTAAAATGAATTATGATTATATTTTCATCATGATAATATTCTATTAATTTTTTCACTACATATCTCACACTCCATTTATTTCTTTATCTCTTTATTCAGACCACTTATAGGTGGTGATTCACAGGTCTACAATAATGAGGAAACCTCAAATAGTGAACAAGAAACAATCTCCTAATGAGTTTTAAATTAACTTGAAATAATTAAAATTGAATCCTCATACTTATAAGGGTTTTTTAAAATCATTAATATATCCCATTAAATATGAAATACTCTCCCAAGCACCTGTAAGCAAGCATATTCATGGCAAACTAAAAAGGTAAATTATACATGATTGTAACTCTAAGAACATTTAAATTTGAAATTGAGATTATAAGTTGAAATGATATTAATATAAATTTAATAAAAAGATAATTAATCTATAATAACCATTTAAAGCCATGAGAAATCATGAAATTCCTTAAAATGAAGGAAAATTACCCATCAACCTAGAATGGACTAGTCTACAAACTTATGGTAATTTACTCATCAAAACACATTTTAACATGAAAAAAATAATGGGAGGCATGAGGTGACATTGAAAAAATCCTCTATAGAAAATATAAATTATTGGTTTGTATGCATTTGTCCATAATGAAGGAAAACCTGAAGGGTGCACCAAATAGCTAGCAAATTTCCATAGTCTACTTCAAATGGATGGTTCATGAAGCATAGTTGACCATTTATCAAAATTATTATATTTATTTTAATTTATCTTATTTTATAATATTCCACCAAAAACATTTTTCCTAAAACCCTTTATGTTTGTTGTACCAAGCAAAACCTACAAGTCATTTCTGCATGTCTTAAAAGGTGAAAATAGAGCAAAATGGTTTTGACAAAGAAATGTTAGTTTTAGATATAAAAAAACATTTATTTGAGTTTTTTTATATTTATAATCACATTTACATATTTTTCAAGTGGCACACTTCCCAAGGAGGTCATACAAGTGCCACTTTCTCTTTATTTTCTTAGAAAACTAACTTTCTTCTAAACAACATACCATATTTCAATTACAAAAAAATTATTTAATACTTTTGTGGACACATGGGCAATGGAATCACCTATTTAAAATTTCACATTTCCCAATAAACCCATACAAAGCATTAAATGCACTATTTTTTACCTTAAAATGACCCAAGATGATAAATGGACCTAAAAACTAATTGACCAAAGCTAGTACAAAATTAATTGACATAAAATGACCTATAAAACACCTCATAACAATAAATTATAGCCATAAAAATCAATTTTTTTTACTAGGGGTGCCCTAATTTGACCAAAAAGTCAAATTTGGTCAACAAATTAGTGACTCATAGGGGTAGAATATCTGATATACTAACTAGACCAATAGCCTTATCAGTACATTGGTCTTAAGATTCATATAAGGACTGAGACAATAAAATACTTTGACCATTTACCACCAACCTTTGATCAAGACAAGACACTAAGACTACCTCAACCATACAAAGCAAAGTGCACACACAATGAAGAAAGTAAAAACACAAGACACACACATGTGCTCTAAGCACTTAGGAGAAGTAAAGAAAAATTAATATGTAAAACCAAAAATGATCATACCTCCCTCATAGATCAAAATCAAAGTTTTAATCATCACCTTCTTCATGAGATGAAACATGATGTAAAGCATATTGCTCTTTGGATTGGGTATTTAATGGATCAGACTTATTCTTTAGCACTTCAATTGGCATGATCTCAAGTATACCATATTCAAATAGGTCTATAATGTATAAATATTCCTCTTTCATCCAAATATATTTAGCCTTTTCATGTAGATCTTAAATTAAAACCTCACATGATGACTGTACAAGGCATATGTTCTTGTCTCCCATGGTGATCTTAATAAGATTAGGCTTCTCCTCGGCTGCAAGCTCTTCTATCTCATCAAGGATATTTTAAAACTATATCTAATATTTTTCATTGTCTTCCATATAAACCTCTACATTCACCTTATCATATGCTTGATCTCAACTTGATAAAACTCTTCAAGTTCTTGGAGTAACTCTATTTGTAGCTGCCAATCATCCTTGTCCTTTTTGTCATCTAGAACCATTTTTTATTATATCTTCTCCTTTTGATGTATGATATCATCAAGATGGTTTTATTCATGTTATATTACATCATCAAGTTGCTTCATGATATCTGGTTCTTGACTAGTAGAAAGAGCTTTCTTTTCATGTTTGATTGAACATTCAATATCATTTTTCAGTCCATATACAATCTTGTCATCAAATGGGTAATATTTTGGAGAAGGATAATATTTAACCAACTCATAAAAATCCTTTCATATGTAATTTAACTTTTTCCACAAGTATTCTTCCTCATGATCATCTTCAAGAGCTACTACTTCTACCTTGGTCTCATGAAGCTCATCTAAGACTACCATCTCTTGAGAGATAACTTGAAGGTGTTCTCTAGCCTTGATAATACATTTCAATTCATGCTTATGATTATCATATTCAATATTTGGATCATATTTAAATTCTTCTTCAAGGGCTTCAAGATTTTCCATCTCTTTCTCCTTCATGGTGATGTCAAGACTAGGCATCTTAAAATCATGTGATCTATCCCAATGAGGATGCCAAGGAGGTGAGTTTTATTCAAGAAAGAGTTCTCATTATTTATCCACAATTTGATCTTCCTTATGTTACCATACCACAATTCAATCAATAAAAATGGTGATGGGTTTATGGAAATATGAACTATTTGTTGGAGGTGGCACATAGAACTCAAAATTAGATTTAGGATGGAGTGTGGAGGCTTATCCATGGGCACACATCCTTTCCAACATAGAGACATTAGCTACTATATTTTTATTTTGTTAACCAAGGGGGGTCTCTATGGTGATTTAATCTTCATAATCACTCATGAAAGCCTCTTGATCAGCCATGAATTATATTTGTTCTTCTTTACTTGCCTCTCTCAAAATAGGTTCCTCCTTGAGAAGGGGTGAAGTGAAAGGTTTATGGATAGGCTCATAGATTTGATGTGAAAGATATAGAACATGAGATGTAATGAAAGGTGAATGAGTTGAATATGGAGTGTGGAAAGAAGGATAGGTTTTATGAGTGGATTTGGAAAAGAAGAAGGCACTAGTGAGCTCATATAGAAGTAAATCTTTGGGTTGGTTAGAAGGAGTAGCATCATCATGAGTGGGAGTTTCACTTTTCCAATGATATCCTTGTGTATACTCCATGGAAAAATTTGGTGTAAAAGACTCATAATAATAATATTGATTTTGATATGAATCATAATATGAATGACAATGCTCATATTGAGGTTGATAGTGAAGTATTTCTTGGTAGCCATTCTCATAAGATTGTCCAACAACATGGTGTCCATATGGAGAGGGAAATGAAGGACAAAGTTTGGTTCATATAAATTTTAATTTTAGGATTGATACACTTCATGACAAGGCTGATTATAGTCACACCAAGGCTCATTGAGAACTTGTTCACATTGATGGGGAATGGCACAAGCTTGGAAGGTTTCACCAACTTGTAGGGAACAAAACTCAACATAAAAGTCAGCCATGAAAATTTCATTAGGAATCAAGGACATAATAAATTATTATCAATAATATTCAAAATAATACCTAGGTTTCTTGAGGTGAGATTATACTAATAAATTAGTCTTGCTAACCCATTACTATCGCTACTATCCATATTATCTTTAGGATACATGTTATAGGTGAAGTATAAAATTAAATTATTTCTCTCAGATTGTAATCAAAATAATACCATGCTAATATGGATAATAATTTCATCCTAGGATAACCTATAACATAAATATGGTCAGTAGTAAAACATTCAGTGTCACCATCAAGATTTGTAACTTGTATGATATAGGATACCCACTCAAGCCAATCAATATATCAAATGAAACTAACATCCAAAATATTTTCTATTTATTTTTTGATTAGTATTGATACTTGTAGATTTAATTTTATGATTTCTTACTTATTGACCAATTGATAAAAATTTAGAGTTGTCATTGATGCTTGAATAGATGCCTCTAAAGGCTGATGTGTTGAAGGACAACACTAAAAATCCTCCAACTCTTGGAACAAAAGTCCCATAAGGAACACCAAAAACTATTGTCACTTTGATTTTCACCCTTTGAGGAGTTGAAAAGGCTCTCCTCATCCAAGTGGAAAAATGGAATCACCTTAAGGGTTGTGGGTAGCCTAAGGAATGAGGTGAGTCTCTGGATAGGGCTAGTTCCCTTGATGTACCACTATGGATCAAACTCAAACTAAAATTGGGGGGTGAAAATGGTGAAAGAGAATAAAATAAAATCTAAACTAATGGAGGTGATATACCAAATTTATTGATGACATCTGACCATATGTTTATTACACTTGAGACCAAATAACAAACCAAACATACACTCTTCCAATCTACAACTTCTCACATCAATGTTACATTGTGAGGTCAAGATGAAAATATAGGATAATGAGGAATAAAAAAGAGGCATTTAATGTCACATGATGAAGATATAAACTCAATTAATTCTTGACATATCCCAAAACACTTCACATGCCTTGTAAGAAGTTTTCCAACTGCAAATAGGTTACAAGAAGAAGCTAACATGCTAAGGAAACAAGAGTGTCAATTAAAATAAATCATTCAAATGAAACACACTATGAAAATTAATATAATAGGTAACACTTAGTCATTTTATTTTAAAAAAATGTATAAAAATGAGTATGGCTTCACCATACTCAAGTGAAGAATGGAATACAATGCCAAAATAGCCAACTCTTATAGAGTTTGAGAGAGAGAGAAAGAGATAAGTCTAAGGGTCATAAGGACACTTTTAAAGCTGATACAAGGAGTTAATTTTGTATTTGATAATGATTTGGGATGAACCATGCAATATCATGAGCTACAAGTGTCATCTCAAAGCATCAAACTCTTGCAAAGTGGCATAAAACTCCTTTTTTCACAAAAAAATACCTTCATGATTATCCCTATTTGAGTGACTTATAACTGATCCAAGTTAAATCCAATTATTTAAATTTAAGGGGAGGCTCTCATACATGCCTCTTAATTCATTGGTTTCATGCCTTGTCTTTTGGAATCACTTGAAAGAGAGCTATCATCACTTGTACTCTAGGAAACCTCTTTCTCATGCACCTTGCACACATGTCTTCAAATTTGGATTCAATTGTTCATTAAAGTCCATAAAAGGTAGTGGTTGACATGTTTCAATACCATCCATTTCCTTTTAATAATTAGGGGCACCTTAAAATTACTTTACTTGAATATTTCCTCCTTTCTATCTAGCTTGCCTAATATGTCAAATTTGACTAGCTGAGTTGAAACACCTTATTGTGACATGTATAATATATTTCATGGCATGAAATTAATATTAGGCGTTATTATAAGTTTCAAGGTTTATCTCAAACTTGGTTTCATCTCTTAATTCCTCTTATAGCCTACATAAAATAGTGAGAAAAATCCTATTGCTACCCCCATTTATACAACTCATCATGGTTTTAAGTAGCCTATTGGAGTCCTCTACAACCTCCAATCATAATTATGGAAAAACTATTGCATTTTGGTATCTATCCAACTCCATTTTCCAAGACTGGTCCTTAGCAAGGGTTTAATAGGGCTTTAGGCCTATTTTTGGTCTTAAGGTTGGTTCATGAAGATCCAACATCCAAGTTGTCAAACACTTCCATAAATGTGGCCTTAAATAACCCTAATAACCTCTCATAAATCCATTATCTACCATTTATATCCTCATGAAAGATATGAGCTTTAAAAGATGGCCTATCGAGCTTGTTTCCCTTCATTTCAATAGGCTTGATGGGTTTTTGAGCCAAAAATAGCTTCTTCAAGGTTTCCTTTGTTCTTAAAAAGCGTGGAAACTTTTTTAATGACCTCAAGAACATTTTCAAATAGGTTTCAAAGCATGTCTAAGGTTAAAATTTTGACTGAATTCCTCTTTGCTCACTAGGCTTTAACTTTGATCACTAGGTTTGACTAGAATGCTTGATGCTTTGGAACTTATTATTAATATTATTTTATTATAAAAAATATAAAACACTTTATGTGACCCTATTTTAAGCCTCAAATCCATTATAATTTTCACTTAGAGCTATAAATGTGTCAGGAATCTAGAACATAAATGCTCTAATACCACTTGTCAGGAATCTAGAACCACAAATAGCTCTGATACCAACTTGTCAGGATCTAGGAAGCACAATTGATTACCATGTACAAGCAACTAAATGTGGAATTTAACTAGAAGTAACAAGTAACTAAAATTCAAAAACAACACAGAATATGAGAGACAATACCCAATTGTATTAATACTCTTCCAGAAAGAAATTACAATGAAGAAATGCCACACTCTTCCACACCTTATAGGCTTCCCACACCAAGTGTATAGTAATTCACTTTCAAGAGTTCACTCTCTCAATTACGGTCCCAACACACAACTCAAACATAGAGTTGGTGTTCACCTCCAACCAATCAGCATCACTACTACCAGTACCACTAGTCAGTATCACTACTACCAGTACACAAGTACTCCATGTACTCCACGACCGAGTACACACCATACTCCAAGTACACAATATACTCCAAGTAGATCTCACCTGATCTTTCTACCTATTGTGTTTCTAACCTCCTTGATCTTTCACACCTACAAATCACCCTGGTTTTGCACACCTGCAAACCTAGATCTCACATGCACACACACCTGCATATCAACTGATCTTACTTACCATGTAGATCTCCAAACCTGACCTTGCACACCTGCCAACCAAGATCATATACACATGAAGAACCCTTCTAATTCTCCAAACCAGCACTCTTGTGGATCTTTTACTAGAACTTGCACAACCTATAGCTCTACCTAATCATACACACTTAGCACCCCTGTGGAACTAGGAGGAACACACCTTGCTCTCTTTACTCTGAAGGAGCTAACCTTGCTCTTACTCAACTAGCACAAATTACAATATAGCCTATGAGTCTATTATATAGATCTCATGAAAATAATAATTAGACATCCAATTATAATAATTAGATCCATAGCTCAAGACTAAAATTAGTCTTTACATGTAAACAACCCATTCAACTAACTAACTATTCGTCAACAACCAGTTCTGGAATGCACAGGCAACCAACGTCAGTCCTTGTCTGTCTGGAGGTGACTGACGTCGGCCAATAAATGACTGATGTTGGCAACCCTATGCTCTAGATATGATCGACATCAATTTTTGTGTACCTTAGCAACTTCCTCCATGTCTACATATAGTGAAGCTTTTAGCTCCACAACCTAAAAATCTCCCACTTAGATAAAAATAACTACACTGTAGCTATACCTATACACTGTCTAATTTGTTTCCTGGCTTATATCCCTCTTCATGCTCAATCTTGAAGACCAACCACCACACATCCTATGGTGAAACACCTGTCATCCAAGTAACCTGCCATATCTAAAGTGCCTGACCCTGCACAGCATGAATCCCTACTATTGGTCCCTCTCAGATACCTGAGAACCCACTAAACCACTTTTTAGTGTTTCCTTACCAGATTGACTACAACTTGTTGACAACTCCCACTACTAGGGCAATATCAGGGAGTACACATGTACTCAACCTCATCATGTGATTGGGGACCCTATTCTGTGAACTATCTATCCATAGGTGTGCTGCCCAATTTTTCATCCTGCACTACCTTCACACAATCATCCTATGACAACATCAACTTGTGATCTTCCCTGTCTCTAGGATTACTCATACCAAAGAATTTTGCTGCTCCCAAATTCTTCATGGCAAACCACTAAACTAACCTTACCTTTAACTCATCAAAACCCTGTATGTTTGAACTTGCAACAAGCATATCATCCACATACAGTAACAGGATAATGTCGCAACCATCATCCACCCTGGTAAGATAAACAAAATGGTTACACTGACATTGACTAAATCCTTGCTTTGTCATATAACTATCACACTTGTACCACTATCCTACAGCTTCCTCAAGACCATATGACTTGGCCTTTCATCTCACGTGTCCATTCTCTCTATTCTTTAACCAAGGAATCCATTCATCTTTCAGTGCTCTCATACCAACTGGAAACCCTACCAAATCTCTTGTTTGGTTCTGCATCCTAGGAATCAAATTCCTCATTCATGCCATGCTCCCACTATTTCTTAGATCCTTCCTGCTCTATAGTGAGCAATGAGTATAAAGAAGAGGAATAACAAATTTGAGGCTTACTTACCCTTTTAGTCCTCCATATGGGCATTTGAGACTCCTTGACAACTTGGTATCTACCCAAAATATATTCCAGTGATCAACCTCAGTCACCACATAGTCTGCATCCAACTGACATCAGTCCCATGCGATTGTCCTGGTCACCGATGCCAGTTATCCTATCGATGTCAGTCACCACCAACCCAACACCACTGACTTTGCATGTCTGCACATGACCGACATCGGTGCCTATCTGTTCGATACCGATTTCCCATAACCAATGTCGGTACCTGTGTTTTCCTGTGAGTGATGACTTTTTACCCATGAGTTCTCTTTGGATCAAAACCCTATCCAAACTGCACTGCTCAGAAATCTCAGGCCACATCCACTGATCTCTGTCCATCATCTCCTCCATGAACACCAAGGCTTTCTAATTCGTAAGTATATCAAACACATCTAACTTCCTCTTAAGAACATGCATCTCCTTCTTGCTCATGTGACCAAGCCTACAAAGCCACATATTTGCAACAGAAGAAGAATCATTAATAAAAGCAAGTAGATAAAGAGTACCTACTTTCTTACCACTAGCTAATTCAAGTGCATCTGCTATGAGAGTTCATGTGCATCTCTCATCACCCAACTTTCCTATAGAAATTAGCCGCATCTCCAGGACTGGGACCTGCATGACCTTCTTCAACACCCATGTGTTGGCCATCTGCAATTTCAGCCGCACTTCCCCTTCGCCAATAAATTGACAAGGCTCACCAACCCCTCTATTTGGGGCTACATGGAAAGAGGTAATAGAATATATAAACCAAGATTCTACTTTATCCAAGGAACATCCCAGAGCATCCTATGTAACAACACCTACAATATCTACTTCTTTAATTCCTTCATGCTAATCTTCTACCAACCAACAATATTTCTTTACCTGCTCTTTCTTTCCATAACACCATAATTGACCATTCATGCTTTTCAATTCCTCCATTCTTAGCTTACTTTATTCTGCCATTGTTATACTCCCACTCAATCAGAAACCCCTGAGAGTGACCTGTAATCAAATACAAACCTACTCCCTGCAACCTTAGCTCTGATACCACTTTGTCAAGAATCTAGAACATAAATGCTCTGATACCACTTTGTCAAGAATCTAGAACATAAATGCTCTGATACCACTTATCAGGAATCTAGAACCACAAATAGCTCTGATACCAACTTGTCAGGATCTAGGAAGCATAATTGATTACCATGTACAAGCAACTAAATGCAAAATTTAACTAGAAGTAAAAAGTAACTAGAATTTAGAAACAACACAGAATATGAGAGACAATACCCAATTGTTTTAATACTCTTTCAGAAAGAAATTACAATGAAGAGATGCCACACTCTTCCACACCTTATAGGCTTCCCATACCAAGTGTACAGTAATTCACTTTCAAGAGTTCACTCTCTCAATTATGGTCCCAACACACAACTCAAACATAGAGTTGGTGTTCACCTCCAACCAGTCAGTATCACTACTGCCAGTACCACCAGTCAGTATCACTACTACCAGTACACAAGTAATCCACATACTCCATAATCGAGTACACACCGTACTCTAAGTACACAACGTACTCTAAGTAGGTCTCACCTGATCTTGCTACCTATTATGTTGTTGACCTCCCTAATCTTGCACACCTACAAATCACCCTGGTTCTACACACCTGCAAACCTAGATCTCACACACACACACACACATGTAGATCAACTGATCTTACTTACCATGTAGATCTCCAAACCTGGCCTTTCACACCTACCGACCAAGATCATACACACATGAAGAACCCTTCTGATTCTCCAAACCAGCACCCTTGTGGATCTTCTACCAGAACTTGCACAACCTGCAGCTCTACCTGATCATACACACTCAGCACCCTTGTAAAACTAGGAGGAACACACCTTGCTCTTACTCAACTAGCACAAATTACAATATAGCCCATGAGTCTATTATATAAATCTCATGCAAACAATAATTAGACATCCAATTACAATAATTAGATACGCAGTTCAAGACTAAAATTAGTCTTTACATGTAAACAACCCATTCAACTAACTAACTGTTCATCAACAACCAGTTTTGGAACACATAGGTGACCGACGTCGGTCCTTGTCTATCTGGAGGTGACTGATGTCGGCCAATAAATGACCGATGTTGGCAGCCCTGTGCTCTGGATATGACTGACGTTAGTTGCGTTGTCGACGTCAATTTATATGCACCTTAGCAACCTCCTCCATGTTTACATATAGTGAAGCTTTTAGCTCCACAACCTAACCATTATAATACACTTTATGTGACCCTATTTTAAGCCTCAAATCCATTATAATTTTCACTTAGACCTATAAATGGCATTGGTATCTCATTTGGCTTCTAGGCCTTAAACCTTGCTTTTAGGCCTGACGTATCCTTAAAAGTATAAATAACCTTATTTGGTTTCACTCATTCTTGATTGGTTTAACATATTTTCATATGTTTCTCTCATATTCTTAAATATTATTTAAGGTCCCTATATCTCTTTATTAATTCATTTTACCTTATTCAACAAAACTATAACTTTGTGCTCAAAGGGAAGTACCCCCTATCTAAGACAAAATAGGGTGTACTTCCCTTCATATTACAAAAAAAATGGGTATTTGATAGAATTATAAGAGTTTTTAGGACCTCTCACACAAAATTTCATCTCAAGGTCATATGTTTATCCCCTTCAAAAAAGAGAAAATCTGAGACAAACTTGTTGGAAACTAAAACTGTGCAGGGTTATTTCAAAATGGCCATGTGATGCATTACTAGATCCTTTCTTTATTTTTTATATCTATCATGGAGGGTCTATAATAATATAAATATTTTTGTGAAGGTTCTTTAAATCTTAAATCCACTCAACCTCCAATATTCTCTCTTCACTCATTAAATGAGATAAGGTTGGGTTTCTTTTGCATGATTGTATTTCCCTTTTGAAAAGAACCCTACCTATAGGTTGCATCTACTCCATGAAATCTTGTTTATGGTGTATATGGACTCTTCAAGGCCCTTTTATTATCACTTTACACTTACTCATACTTATTTTCACTAATAAGAGGCCAAATCATCCATGACCATTATGCCTCCACTACTATCTGCTCATAGTCATTTGCCTTGGTTGTAGGTGGCTTTTCTACCTCAAACGAGTTGGTTATAATGTTTGAGAGCATACCTTGAACATCCTCATGGTAAATTATCATTTTTATATTAATTTAGTCACCTTTTAAATGCTTAAATACTCATCAAAATCTCATGCCAACTCAATTGTTAGTGTACCCTACTGTAGGTGCACATTTAGGCATCGTAAAGACTACTAGGGGTACATGAAGTTCAATGACACCAATTTTATCTTATGTGGATGATATTTAGGTCATAAAATTTCACCTTAAATCATTCTAACCCTCAAACCATGGGAACAAATTTCACATTTCAACCTTGATGAAAAGTCTCTTCCTCATCTCAGACCTGTGGGAGTGTATTTGGACTTAAAGGAATCTGAATGAGCTTATTTTCCATGACCAAGAGTTTATGGAGATAACCATAGAGATAATTAAGATTATATGGGCATTATAAATCATTAAAACCCTCCCTTAACCTTTTTTAAATCCCCTTTGATAGTAAGACTAAGTTTCTTGTCTCTTGACTGAGAAACTCTTCTTCTTTTTGACCTGTAGGTGTCTATGAGACCAATTGAGCTTGGTCATGATGTTGAAGATATTTATTTGAAATAATTTTAGGTCACAAAAAATAAACTATCTATGTTTTATTCACTTTAATGCCTTCAAATAACACCAAATCACCAATTTTTTTCTCACTATCAACTATGTTTGCTATAAGTGGGTGTTTTATGCCTCTGTACAGACTGAGGGTGAGCATGGGAGGTAACAATACCTAGTACCATTATTTTTAAGACTGATTTAGGTCATGAGTGTCCCTTGAATAATTTTAAACCAACACCAAGGGTTGTAAAATATAGAATGGTCAAAACTTAGGGTATAAGTTCACTTTTAAGTTACACTCTTGTAGGTGAATACTGTCTAGTTTTAATGTGTTCAAGGGCACCTTTAAACGTCTATAATACCCTTCTCCACTTGTCATCATCCCTTAAAAATTTTCATACTAATTATCCATGTTAAGGACTATAAGATCATTAGAACTAGATGTAATTCTCCTAGAAAACAAAGTATAGGATATTTATAAAACCTCATGGACCTCTATTTGATTCTTTTAGGGACAAAGGCCCTAAAATCTCGATCATTTTCATGTTTGAAGGTTTCCTTACTTCATGTTGCCAACATGCCACTTCAAATGAATTATGATGCTCTTTTCATCATAATAAGATTCTAAGAATGGTTTCATTACATATCTCACACTCCATATATGTCTTTAGCTCTTTGTTCAGACCACCTATAGGTGGTGATTCATAGGTCTACAATAATGAGGAAACCTCAAATAGTGAACAAGAAACAATCTCCTCATGAGTTGTAAATTTACTTCCAAGATTTAAAATGGACTCCTCCCACTTATAAGGGTTTTTAAAAAGTATTAACATATCCCATTCAATATGAAATACTCTCCCCAAGCACCTGTATGCAAACATATTCATGGCAAACTAAAAAGGCATATTATACATGACTTCAAATCCTAGAACATTTTCATTTGAAATTGAGATTATAAGGTGAAATGAGGTTAACATAAATTTAGGAACAATATAAATAATCTATCATAACCATGTGAAGCCATGAAAAAGCATGGAATTCTTAAAAATAGAGGAAAATTGCCAATCAACCCAAAATGGACTAGTCTACAAACATGGGATAATTTTCTCATAAAAACACATTTGAACATTAAAAAAAGAATGTTTGGAATTAGGGGACATGTAAAACATCCTTTGGATCAAATATGAGTAACTGGTTTATACAAATTTGTCTATAATGAAGGAACACATGAAGGATGCACCATATAGCTAGTAAATTTGCATAGTCCACTTCAAATGAATGGGTCATGAAGAAAAATTGACCATTTCTCAAAATTAATATATTTATTTGAAGGTATATGAGTGTATAATAATCCCTCAAGATAATTTTTCTTGAAACCCCTTATGCTGGTCGTACCAAGCAAAACCTACAAGTCATTTTTGCATGTCTAAAAAGGTGAAAAGAGAGAAAATTGGTTTTGAGTAAAAAATGTTAGTTTTATATCAAACCAAATGTGTATTTTAGATTTTGGGATCTGGAGAGTCACATTTCCATATTTTACAAGTGGCACACTTCCCAAAGAGGTCATACAAGTTCTACTTTCTCTTTCTTTTCCAAGAAAACTAACTTATAAAAAACCTACCATATTTTAGTTACAAACAATTATCTAAGACTTTTTTGGACACATGGATAATGTAATCACCCATTTACACTTACACATTTCTCAAAAAACCCATACAAAGTATTAAATGCACTATTTTTGACCCTTAAAATGACCCAAGATGATAAATGGACCTAGAAACTAATTGACCAAAGCTAGTAAAAAAATAATTGACATAAAATGACCTATAAAACACCTCATGACAATACATTATACCTCTTTATATGCCTATAAATCATGTTTTTTACTAGGGGTGCCCTAATTTGACCAAAAAGTCAAATTTGGTCAATAAATACCATGCCTAAAGGGATGTGATTATTCTTTAGTTAAAAAATTACATCTTCTCCCATGTCTTCCATCTACATCATCCTAATATCTTCTTCATTTATTATTTGGGCTTTAAAATCTCTAGAATTGTTCATGAATTACACAATTTGTTGATTATATTCAAAAACTTGGAAATTATTCATGTTGTTTTGGATAGAAGGGGAAGGAACCATATCCACTAAGAATTCTTACATTTTAAATAACTAGAGTGGTGTCAAATTAGCATTTGAAGTTGTTAGCGAGTCTGTTGTTTGGTTCTCTTCCTTTAGGATAGACTTGATACTAAATTCTTTAAATGATTCAATCAACTTCCATGCTCAGTGTTTTTAATTCTTTAAATAAGTGAATTTGCATTGATATTTATTCATAATATTGTTATGAACTAGTTCTAAGTCACCAAATATTTACAATTACTTGAAATTATCATTTAGTGCAAATTGAAGGCCATGGATTGGGGCTTCATACTCAACTTGGTTATTTGTTCATGGGAACTACAAACTAAAAGCATTAAGTAATACTTTTCAACTAGATCTATGAGGTCCATGCCCACACCCAAACCTCATTTTGATCTAGCTATATCAAAGTGAAGAATCCATAGCTCATAAGGACCTTCAAACTCTTGTTCATGTAACTCATGTTCTTGTCTAGTAGTAAACATATACAAACTTTCATGTGGAGGCATGAAGTCTACTTTCTCATTGGTGGAATTATACTCTATAATTAGATATATCATATTCAACTCTCAATCCACTTAGATTTGGTTGGCCAATCTTTTCCAAGGCAATCACATGTGTGAAAAATTAGTGGCCATGTACCCATTTAAGGTCTTTGACTAGTCTCAACATAGTAATAGACCATATGCTTTTAGAATATCTACAACCAAGATATCAATGGTCTATTTCATACATGGTTTAAATGCTAGCTATATGTATACATTTATTAATTCATCAACACATGAGATAGAATATTTGTCTAATTTAAGGATGACTCTCTTTAACTTGTCAAGAGTCAGACCCAGCTTCTATTAGATAGTTATCAACATCACATTTATTGAAGATCTTGAGTTAACTTATTAGTTGCGTATATTCTTTTTGAACATTCAGATAATTATCATGAATGGTATTACTTTAGTTTTATCTTTATATACCATGACATTGGCATGGGTAGCCTTGAATTTGTCAAACATCTTTCTAATCAAAGCTTTGAGCAATATCTTTCTTTGCTTTGTGATTTGGGCCAACTCATACATGTTGATATTAGCTTTGATTTTTTTCATATATTTGACAATGTTCTACTCTCCTATGTTAGGTAGTTATAGAGTTTGCAATTGTTCATATCTCTTTGGAAATGATGGATTATTATTAGCCTTTAAATCTAGAGGAGTGGTGAAATTATTATTTGGAAGCATTAAAGTAGTGATAGGTTATTTATTCCTCAAATTGTAATTATGTCTTACTTGATGATACTTTTAGAAAGCAAGGATCTTGTTGGTGTTGTCCTCTAGTTCATTATCATCTTCTTTTGGGAATTGATGATAATAGGCCTCAAAGACATTGGTTGTGCTTGGATTCCCTAGACCACTAGAGGAGGATGGTTCTACATAATTTGTATAACCTTCTTGCCTATCCACATCCATTTAAAATATCTAGATGGCTTTACTAACCCTCAATGTAGTCCAACTTACCATGTTGTGTATTGTTATATACATGACACTAGTTAGGAGGGGTTGTTTCCATGATGTTCATCTCTAGTCCCCTATTGGATGGAACATGTTATTCTTAATTATTTTTAGACCTATTGAAGGGGTTGTTATAGCTCTGGAATCTAAAGCTCTTATTAGTGTTCTAGCCTTTAGTTTTCCCCATATGCTTTTCTATGATTAGAAATTTATTATTTAATTTTTGCACCATCCTCTAAATTGATTCTATAGAATTAAAATTGGTACACCATGTCATAATAGTATTAATTTGTATTAATGATTGATTTAGGTTTTACTGATTAGGGGATGAATTATTTATGAAACCTAGGTGTTGACTAGGTTTAACCTAGGTCAAAATAAGCTGGTTATAGTTTAGGTTCTAGTTTTGGTCTATATTATTTTGGTTTACATTTAAAATTGGTCTAAAAGTCTAGAAAATGGGACCAAGATTGAGTGGGTCTAATGACTACGACTGAGGATTCAAGTATTTATCTATGTTGATAGTTTTAGCATACACCAAAGGTAGTGTACCAACATAGGTTGCTCTATGGATCAAAACTATAGTCATGGGTTCTAGGGTGTTTTTTTCCATTTTGAGAGTTAATGCCTCTTCAAGTTGGTAATTGGTTTCAATCCTATTGTACATCTTTTAAAATCTAGCATTAAAGGTCCATATTGGATCATTGGGCTCTCATTTCATACTAGAAAAATGTTGATAAAAACCATATACATTGATGAGCTAGCCAAACTATGCCAAAAAGATGTCTTAACAATGGGTCCAAGATGTAATGGAACCCTTTGAGATATTCATAAAATAGTCATAGGATATATCTTGCAAGGTGAAGGGAAATAGTCTACAATCCACATCTTCATGGATTATATTCAAGATTCCCAAAGTGGTTTAGAAGTCCTTGATATGTTCTTATCCAATCCTTCCTCCAAAGGGAGAAAAATAAGGTAGATATTTCTCAAGGTTTTTGGGTAAATCATGGATATCTCCAAAAATATTAATATCATAACCTCTTATTTAGGATGTACCCTAAGGGGGATATTATTGTTGGGCCATCAGGGGTAACAAGACACAAGGTTGTCTAATTGAAGAGAATGATCAAGCTCAGGGATTTTTCCTTACTTCTTTATCATATCTAGCTTTTCTATGGGTTTCCAAAGGTGGTAATAACAATTTATTATCTGAGGTAGACCTTGTTAATAATATAGGTGCTTTTACTGTAACTCAAGTGATTATTTTCAAATAGAATAGAGGAAAAGGTGTATCCCTCCTTCTAGTGCCAAATTTAGTACCTATTGATGTGGGTTTTATGTACACCATAGATACATTTATGAGTTAGCCTCTAATATTTTAGGATTGATGAAATATTTCACTTTAAGGCATGATTTTTAGGGTATTTAATTTTATAAAAACCTTTTGGTGGAATAATGGTGAGTGAAACAAGTTTTTAACCATGGATAGATCAGCTATGGATGAACCGAAATCTACATTAGATGGGTGGAAGGTTGATGGTCTTAACTAAAATGAACAAGAATATGAAAGTAAACTCAAATAAAAGGGAAAGGAAGAGCATAAAAGGGGTCTGTGGACCACATAAAATAGAAACCTTTCAAGACCAACACTTGAACTATGAAAGGATAAGAAAATAAAAGACAAATATTTATTGTAAGATATTGTAGCACACCAACAATCAAATAGAGTAAGGAGCCAAAGGGAACCAAAACATAGTAAACTTTAAAATGAAAAATTAAAGGTTATCATGTTTGTTAGATTCTTATTGCACATCTACAAGGTGGATTATAATAAATATTTAAAAGTCATTAAAATTAGTTATATATTAAATTGAATAACTAAAATATAACATATAACATATACACAATAAAATAGTTAAGATACTATAATGAAATCACGTCCCACACAGTCCATAGAATCATAAAAGAATCAATATTTACACATTAAGATTAAATTAACAAAACATCTCAAAATTTCCTATTAATCTTAATATTAAAAAAATTCCTCCCTTTGGGATTGGGAGGTTGCAAGTATAAATAGGATTGGGATAGAGAAGGACTCATATCTCAAGCATTGGCTAAATTTACATGTCCAAAAATAGAACAATGTGTTCTAAATCATGCAAAATATACATGCACAATGATAAACTTTAGAATAGACTCTTCAACTAAAAATATAATGTATATGTGAGTTAAGTAAGTTAAGAACTAAATTTACAACTTGATTAAAACATGCAAATACATAGCTATCTAAATCAAGGTACTGATGTGGAACTAATGGTTGAAGAAGTCAAGGGACTAAGGGATCAAAATTGGGCCCATAGGAGTCTACAGGACCATAAATCCTAAAAATTAGGAACCTTGATTTGTTATGTAAATATTGACAGTTAGTTGAGTACTGGGTCTTGATCCAAAAAATATTTCTTTTGCCCTAAGTTCTTTAAATAATGGATGTGTTGCATTGAACTCTTTATTTATGATATCAAAATTAAGTAGGGAAGGTTTGAAGAGTTTGATGGATTCAACCACCAAACTTGATTTTTTAACTTTTGAGCTCTTAAATTCTACTCCAAGAGATTTAGTTCTTACCACCCTATATTTAGAAAAATTAACCAACTATAAAACTTTATCATTGGTTTTATATATGGTACCTTAAACTTCTTCCTTAAATTTGTTTGCAACTACCAAGAGGAAGCTCTCAAAATTCATCATGTTGACTAAATCTCCTATATGAGTGATCACATTAGTGACCCTCATATTCCTCAAAATATCTAAGGCCTCGATTTCAAAATAAGTAAAAATTCCTAGTAGACTCTTCATCTGATTATGCCAACTAAGGGAAGCATCCCTTCTTGAAATTACATAGTTAAGGCATAAGGATGCATCCATGTTGGACGTCAAGTTTAATTGGTTAAATGCACTCATTCTTGAACATTGAACTAATAAATTCAACCTCTTCTCTAATTCTCTCATTTTATGCCAAAGCTTGGTTACATTTTCCCTATTATATTGTCTTCTTTCCCTAGAAACCTAGATGTTATTCAAAATGTTGTATAATTTAGTAGCTACACTTGTCACATCATTAATTAATTCTAGAGGAATATGTATGGTTTGTCTATAATAGAGTTTTTTATATACTTCCTCTTTGCTCTAGTACATTTACTTCATGGTTGCATCAATAATATACATAAAATTAGATAAATATTCATTATAATAAGTGGTATCATTAAGATTTTTCTTGGATTTATTTAATAAAGGAAACACATTTTCCCTTTGTTCAAATTCTATATCTTCTCTTGTGCTCAGATTCATAGCCTTCATCTTCATCACCCTTTATATAGTTTCACTCTTTTTGTTGAATTGGGTAGATACTATAGGTAACTCTATGAGGACCAAATTTTGTCTCTCATCCCTTGCAGTCTAAATCTCCTTTACCCATTAGGGAATAATGAGTTCCTTTATTCCTTCATCTAGACCTTGGTCTTTGGATATAGAAGGTGGAGTCATAAGAGGGGGTGTCATTATTGGTGGTCCCAATGATGCACTTATTTGAATAGGGAATTGGAGATGTGGATAAACAACTCTCTTCCATGGTAATGGTTCCCTTGTTAGAGTAACCTTAACCACAAACTTGGTAAAGCTTTGGATCCTCTCAATAGTCATAGTAATTGATAGCACGCGTGATGATTGGGACATTGGTAACTCTAATTGAGATAATTATTTCTTGGGAAGTAGTGAAATTTTAGGATTATAGGTGGAAACCATAACCTTAATTTGAAAATGATTGACTTTATTCAAGGCCTTTATTTGCATTGACGAAGAAAGAATGAGTGTATTAATAGAACTATACAAAATAATAATTCAAATAGCTAGAGACAAGTCTAAAACTAGAATATTTTTAGTATAAATAGATGAAATAAGGGAAGAATTACCTCACTTATGTTCTAACTTTGTTCTTATATGAGTATTTGTTGATCCAAAGAACCAGCTAGAGTTCCTCCTTGTAATATTTCCAAGCCTTCTCCAATTATAATTCTTCATCCTCTATGGATGCCTCTTCACTCATTTATAACCTTGATCCCTTCATTTTTTCCAAATATTCTTCTTCCTTATTATTTGAATATGCAACTAAAGATATTACTTGCTCAGGCTCCTCTTTATCTACTTCTTCCTCTTCCACTTCCTCATCAAGGGACTCTTTTATGGTGTGAATACAAAATGGTGGAATTTATTCTAATTACTTTACCTTGGAGGAGGTGGGAAGATCTTTGGGATTCCTATGGTAAGTGACTATGGGGGTAGTAGAAGGTGGAGGAGATGGTGAAATAGCTAAAGGAATATTAGTGGTGGAAATCACCATTGTAGGTGGTGGTGAAGGAATGGTTGGTGTGAAAATATTGGTGGGGGAAAATGTGATTGGATTTGGCATGATAGGGAAAGTTTAAGAAGTTTCCTCACTGATGATTATGGTTGTTGGTGAACTTATTTGAGGAGACTAGGGAGAATCATGAGTAATTAGAGTAGATGAGATTAAAGCTTGTAGAAAATCATGGAGACTAACATGAGTAACCATTATAAGGGGTTTTATAGGTGTCATAACAAATGTGCTCTTCGTTTATCCATTAAAATTAAGTGTAGACTTTTCCTTTGTACAAGTTGTTCCCAAAATTTAAACTTAGTTAAGGATACTGGGGAGAATCAGGAGCAATTAGAGTAGATAAGAATAAATCTTGTAGAAACTCATGAATATTAACCTATGTAACCATTATAATAGGTAGTTTAAGTGTCATAACAAATGTGATCTTCCTTTATCCATCCAAATTAAGTGTAGACTTCTCCTTTATAGAAGTTGTTACTAGAATTATAGAAGTAATGTCTAAAAATGAAGAGGAAAATCAAGGACCTAGGAGACCTTTTAAAATATACCTCCTTATTTGAGATTTGGAATCCCTATGGTAACTTAAATCCCCTTCATAAAAGCTTATTTGTTCCCCTACAAGAGAGGAGGGTTGATCTTGTACCTATGAATCATGTGACTAGAATAGAGTCTATCGATGGATCCATGCCCTTTGTGAATTTTAATTTATAAATTTAGGACCATATTAAAGGCCCTAAGCCAAAATCATAGACATTAACTTGTTCTTCATATTGGTCCATACCTCCATATCCTATGATGTATTCATAAATATGGAATAATGGTCATATTCCTGGTGACCATATGAAATGTTCACCTTTTTCTTCTTCATAATATATTGGAGTATCCCCTTATCTTCTTCTTGGGATCCCATTCCCTAAACAGTGCTACTTTTAGATTTTAGTAAGTCTTGATCTTGCCAACCTAGATGAAATGTGACCTAATCACATATTATAGTTATCCAATGCTTAAAAAAGTTTTAAAATAATAAGCCAAGTGTTTCTAGCCTAACTCTTCATCAATATTTTTTTAAATTTCAAATTTTATTTCCCGCTCTACAATTTTATATAGGATATGGTGCATTAGTAACAACTATGATGTTCATGTACCTTATATATTGATGATAGTGACATTGGGGTAATATCGATAGTCCCCCATTTTTTCAAGGCTCATCCTTATGTTTTTAGATAATTTAGGCATTACAGTGACATGAATTTCCTAAAACACTTGAGGATATACCTCATCACATATCCTTTGAATTTAATTTTTGAACCTGCACATGGACATAAAATAATAATCCTTGCCAATCATGTTCCCTAGGTATTCCATTAATGGTTATCATAATTACCCATGGATATTATGAACTATGCCTAATACTACATCTATTGAATAGGACTTCATATATAAATATCCATATATTGGCCTCTAATCAAGATAAAATATTTATCTTCATCTTAACACTTATGATCTCTCCCAAGGTGACTATTTTGTTAGATTTTAAAAGAATGTCTAACAATGGGACCCACTCAACTTGTACATATGCAGTGATGGCAGAACCATATAGTTTTTTAGTAGATCCATAGCTATCCTAATTTTTGTTCTAAATTTGAAAATACAAATGGATGAAATCCCTCCCTTCAAGTTCATCCTCTAGCCTTAGACTAGCCATTATTTCAACTTTCCCTATATAATCATTTTTCTCAAGCCAAACATTGGTTGAGACCTGGTTATACATGGTCTCAAGGACTAGAAGTCTAAGATACCTCTCAAATTCCATGCCAAAAATATAAGAATTTGTGTTTTTATTTTTCTTAATGTGAAATTAAGCCCAAAAAAATCCATTAAAAAATAAACGTCTAAGTAAATCTATGCAAAGCATTACCTCTAATTTTATTAGTCTTTAGTGGAGGCCTTATGCTTTAATGGGCATAAGATCATAATATTTATTTCTTCTCTTCTAGATAAATTTGATCTTGTGCATAATACATCATCATAGATTATTCATCATCCCACAATGCTGAGTAGTGAAGGAATTTGAAGTCTAGGGCACTCTTCTTGAACACAATGTCCAAAAATTCCTCATCTAAAGCACAATAATACATAGAAGGAGCTTGAGGATGACCTTAATTTTCAAATGAGGCTATTATTTCAACTAAAATTTTGTAATTATTCATGTAAATTGACTAGTTTGGTCTATCAAACTCACTAAGAAAATTAGGGCTTCTTAGATGTTTGAGGGCTCAAAATTACAATGTTTGATCAAGAGAGTAATGGAGAAATGACTTTATTTCATGTATATTTTGAATATATCACTTAAAATTATAAGCCTTGAATTCATTCATGCATTATAAATGTAAATAATGACATTTATATTTAATCCTCATTATGATTTAAATGTGTCAGTCAACTTTGGTGGGTTCACTTTCTTGCCAAATGGCAACATTTAATTAACTTTACCCATCTAGTCATTTTTTTTAGACATTTGTCACTTCCTCATTTATTAGATATTTTGATTTTATTTTGACCTTATTTATGTTTACTTTGATCATTTTCCCTTTGGATTATGACACTTTTATGATCTATATTCAATCAGCTCTTTATATTTATAACTCTATTTTGTATGCTTTAGGGTCACGAGTTAACATGATTGAGCCACAAAGAGTAATCTTGGGCCTGTGGGAACTCAAAATTTAGAGCCTTGGTCACTTGTATATTGAAACTATATATATCCAATAGGGCTCTAAATAACAAAATAATAACATGCGATGTGATCTTGGAGACCCAAAGGCTAGGAGACTTGAGACCACATGACCATTGAACCCTTTATTTATATAATTTTAGAGTTTTGGTTGA
>JARHVA010002094.1:2052500-2072500 GCA_037957365.1 Torreya grandis | reverse complement strand
CGTATTTCTATGTAATTCCACTTACAAATGACAATATTCAAATCACCTATGACATCTAAAAGGAATCCCCTCTTAATTGAGTGTTTGAATCTAGCAATGGTCATTGATTTTTAGCTTGATGGATGTTGGTAATTCATAAATATCCATAAAAACTAGAATATGTGCAAAGGTGGTATGGTATAAATTTTAAGTGGACATGGCCACCTTCAACAATTCACCCAAGACACCACTAATGGTTGAAAGACAGTTATCTACCCAAAATTGAAGAAGAAGGTGTGGTAGTCAGACCCAAATGGGCCTAGTGGAGAGGTTTTTAGAAATAGGGTTTAACAGGGGATGCCAAGGATTCATAAAGATAAAGTGATGGTCCCAACTCCAACATTACACCATGACATGACTATACCATTACAAGACCAATTTAAGACATTATCTTAATATTGTCAAATAAACCTTAAACTTTGGTAATAAAGTTTTAGAAAGGCCTTTTAGAGACCACATAAGGCATGACAAGATTAGGAACAAGGTCAAAAAAATGACAAGAAAGTTTATACCTATAGGGGTTGACCTTTTGACCTTCAGGTCAAAATTGGTTAACAAATTGGTGATTCACCAGGGTAGCATGCCTATAATGTTCCCCATATACTTATGCATGCTTATAAATTCATACTCAATTTTTGCACCACCCTTTAAATTGATTCTAATTCTATTTTTGTAGAATTATAACTCATACCTTATGTCATAGTAGTATTAACTAGTATTAATAACTGATTCATATTTTGCTAGTTAGGGGTAGAA
The DNA here is from genome assembly GCA_037957365.1 of Torreya grandis. Lineage (NCBI taxonomy): Eukaryota > Viridiplantae > Streptophyta > Pinopsida > Cupressales > Taxaceae > Torreya > Torreya grandis. Next base: position 2,071,705 of record JARHVA010002094.1, on the reverse strand, counting down.
TTGTTTATGTTGAACCTGGGTCAAAGGTAACTAGTTCTAGGTTAGGTTTTGGTTTTAGACCATAATATTTTGATTTACATTTAGAATTGGACTTAAATATTGGAAAATAGGACCAATATTGAGTGGGGATAAGGACTACAACTAAGGATTCAATTTCTTATCTATATTATTAATTTTGACATAGGCCAAAGTAAACTTACCAACATTGGATGCTTTGTGGAGGTAAACCATTGTCATAGGATCTAGGGTGTTTTTGTATATTTCAAAATCCAATTTTTTTTAGGTTAATAAGCAATTTCAAGCTTGTTATACATATTTTGAAATATGGCATTAAAAACTCAAATTATCTCATTGGGATCTCGATTCATACAGGTGAAATGTTGATAAACAAATCATGCACTAATGACCTATCCAAATTATGCCAAAAATGTACCTTGGTAATGGGTCAAAGATGTAATGTAACCTCTTGGATATTCAAAAACCAATCATAGGTCACATCTTGGAAGGTAAAGGATAATAGTCTACAAGACACATGTTCATAGGTTATATTCAATATTTCCAAATCATTTTTGAAGGCCTTGATATGTTCTTATGTAGACCTTCCTCCAAAGGGAGAAAATTAAGGTAGATATTTCTCAAGTTTTCTAAGTAAATCATGGATAGCTCTAAAAACATTAAGAGTAGAACCTCTTAGCCAGGTTAGAGCCTAAGGGGGAACTTATTGTTGGGCCATCAAGAGTAACAAAAAATGAGGTTATCTCCCTAGAGAGAATGATCGAGCTCAGAGCATTCTCCTTACTCCTTTATCATATCTAAATTTTCTATGGGTTTCCAAAGGTGGTAATAGAAATTTATTATCTATGGTAGACCTTATTAATCTTCTAGGTGCTTCCAATGTAACTCAAGTGATTATTTTCAAATGGAATAGAGGTGGAGGTATAATCCTCCTTCTAGCATCAGATTTAGTGCCTATTAATGTGGGTTTTATGCACACCATAGAGACATTTATGAGGTATCCTATAACATTTTAACATCGATAAAATATTTCATTCCATGGTGCGAGCTTTAGGGTATTAAATTTTACAACAACCTATTAGTGGAATAGCAGTAAACATAGTAGGTTTTTCACCATGGATGGGTTAGCTATGTATGAACCTAAATCTAATTGAGATGGGTTGAAGCATGATGGTTTTAACTAAAGTGAACAAGATAGCCAAAGGAAACTAAATAAAGAGGGAAAGGAAAAGTACAAAAAGGGCCTATGGACCACACAACATGGAAACCTTTCAAGACCAGCATTTGAATTAAGAAAGGACAAGAAAATAAAATACCAATATTTTTTGTAAGTTGTTTTAGCACACCAATAATAAAACATAGTAAGGATTCAAAGGGAATGAAAACATAGTAAACTTAAACATGTAAAATTAAATGTTGTCACATTTTTTAGATTATTATTGCACATCTACAAGGGGAATTATAATCAACATACAAAAGGCATTCAAATCAACTATATTTTAAAGTGAATAACTATATTATAAAATATAACTTATACATAATCAAATAACTAAGATATCATAATGATAACACATCCCATACAGTCCATAGAATTGGAGAATAATCAATATTTTCACATCAAGATCAAATTAGTAGAATATCTTAGAAATTCCTATTAATCTTAATAGCCAAAATTCTCCTCCTTTAGGGACTAGGAGGTTACAAGTATAAATAGGCTTGGGATGGGGAATACCTCATATCTCAAGTGTTATCTAAATTTATAACTCCAAAAATAGAAGAGTGTGTTCTAAATTATGAAAAATATGCATGTATGATGATAAGATTTATAAGAAATTCTTCAACTAAATATATAATGCACATACAGAGTAAGCAAGTTAGGAACTAAAGTTACAACTTGATTAGAACATGAAAATACATAATTATATTAATCAAGGTGTTGATGTGATATTTATGGATAAATAATTTTATGGATTACCTGATGTTGCAATTAAAGTAACCACTTGGGGGGGATGAGGGATAAAAATTGGGCTCATAGGAGTTTGCAAGACCATAAATACTAAAAATTAGGCACCATGAATTTTCATGGAAATACTAATAGTCAATTGAGTACTAGAGCCTAATTCAAAATTTGTTTCTTTTGAAATGGGTTATTCAAATAATGCATGTGTTACATCAAACTCTTTATTTATGATATCAAAATTAAGTAAGGTTTGAAGAGTTTGATGGATTTAGCCATTAACCTTTCTTATTTAAATTTAGATCTCTTGAATTCTACTTAAACTAATTCAACTCTTGCCACCCTATCTTTATTAAAATTAACCAATTGTAAAACTACAAAATTGGTTCTATAAATGGTTCTATAATTGGTTCTATAAATGGTACCTGCAACTGTCAAGAGGAATTTATAAAAATTCATCATGTTGATTAACTCTCATATAGTAATGATCACATTAGTGACCCTCATGTCCCTGAAAATATCTAAGGCCTCACTTTCATGATTAGAAAAAAGTCCTAGTAGAGTCTTCATCTGATTATGCCAATAGAGGGGAGCATCCCTGCTTGCAATTACATATTTAAGGCACTAGGATGCATCCATGTTGGTCATCAAGTTTAAGTGGTTGGATGTATTGGTTATTTAAAATTGAATAAATAAATTCAACCTCTTATCTAATTCTCTCATTTGATGCCAAAACTTGGTACATTTTCCTTATTGTATTAGCTTCCTACCTTGGAAAGTTGGATGTTATTCAAAATTTTGTACATCTTACTAGTTACAATTTACACACCATTAATTAATTATATATGAGCATGTATAGTTTATCTCTGTTGGATTATTTTCTATGCTTTCTCTTTTCTTTGGTATATTTACTGTATGGTCACACTAGAATATCCACAAAAGTAGAGAAATATTCATTATACTCAGTGGGATCATTGGGATACTTCTTGGGTTTATTTCATAAAGGAAACAAACTTTCCCTTTGTTCAAATTCTATATCTTCCCTTGTGCTCATATTTACTACCTTCCTCTTCCTCACTCTTTAGATGGATCCACTCTTCTTATCAAACTAGGTAGAGACTATAGGTAACTCTATGAGGACTAAATTTTGCCTCTCATCCTTTTTACTATACATCTCCTTTACCCATTAGTGAACAATGAGTTCCCTTGTTTGTTCATCTGGACCTTCATCTTTGGATAACGAATGTGTAGGAGTCATATGAGGGGGTGTCATTATTGGTGGTGCTAATGATGCACTTATTTGAATAAGGAACTAGAGAGGTGGGTAAACAACTCTCTCCCATGGTGATGGCTCCCTTATTAGAGCAACCTCAACTATAAACTTGGTAAAGATTGGTATCTTCTCAAAAATCATAGTAGATGATGGCATGGGTGATGATTGGAGCATTGGTAACTCTAATTGAGCTTATTATTTCTCAAGATCTGGTGGAACTTTAGGGTTATAGGTGGAAACATTAACCTTAATTTGAAAATAAGGCCCTTTCTTTAGGGAATTTATTTACATTGAAGGATAAATAATGGGTGTATTAACAAAACTAGACAAAATGATACTTGGAATAGCTGGAGGCAAGTCTACAGTTGGAATATTTTATATGAAAATAGATGAAACAAGGGAATAAATTACCTCACTTATGTTTTGACTTTGTTTTTCTATGAGGATTTTTTGATCCAAAGAGTCAGTCAGAGTTCCTCCTTATTGTAAGATTTCCAAACTCATGGCCTTATCCTTCTCTAGTTCTACTTATTCATCCTCTAAGGGTGCCTATTCACTCATTTTTAACCTTGCCCCCTTCATTATTTCTACATCTTCTTCTTCTTCATTATTTGAATACTCAAATAAAGATATTACTAGTTTAGGATCATATTTATCTACTTATTCCTCCTCCTATCATCATCAAGTAACTTTTATATGGTGGGAAGACTAAATGATAGTCTTTCTTCCAATTACTTTCCTTGGAGGAGGTAAGTAGATTTATAGGCTTCTTTTGGTAAATGACTATGGGGGGAGTAGAAGGTCAAGGATATTGTGAAACATTTTAATGAACTTACTTTGAAAATAAAACCATTTCTTTAGGGCCTTTAATTGCATTTAAGGATAAATGTCTCTATTAATAGAATTAGAGAAAAGAATACTCAGGATAGTTGGAGGCAAGTCTACAACTGGAATAGTTTCAATAGAAATAGATAAAATAAGGGAATAAAATATCTCACTTATGTTTTAACATTATTCTTGTATGAGGATTTGTTAATCCAAAGATCCAGCCAGAGTTTCTTTTTCATTTAAGCTTTCCAAGCTCATGGACTTAGCCTTCTCCAATTCTACTTCTTCATACTCTAGGGGTGCCTATTCACTCATTTCTAACCCTACCTCCATTATTTATACATATTTTTATCTCTCATCATTTGAATACTCAACTAAAGATATTACTTGCTTGGGATCTTTTTTATCTACTTATTCCTCTTCCTCCTCCTTGTCAAGGGACTTTTTTATGGTGAGAATACCAAATGATGCCCTTTATTATGTTTACTTTCCATTGGGGGAGTTGGAAATATATTTGGGCTTCCTCTGGTAAGTGACTATGGGGGGAGTTAAAGATGAAGGAGATGGTAAAATAACTAAAGGAATAATAGTGGTGGAAATCACCACTCTAGATTGTGGTGAAGGAATGGCTTTTTTGAAAACAATGGTGATGGAAAAGGTGATTGAAGTTGGCATGGTAGGGAGAGTTTGATGAGAAGTCTCCTCACTAATGGTTATATATGTTGGTGAACTTACCCAAGGAGACTAGGGAGAATTAGGAGTAGTTAGAGTAGATGAGATTGAAGACTATAGAAACTTAGGGAGACTAACCTATTTAACCATTGTAAGGCGTGGTAGAGATTTCATAACAAATGTGATCTTCCTTTATCTATTTGAAGGAGGTGTAGACTTATCCATTATAGACATTATTCCTATAATTATATAAGTAGTATCTAAAGATGAAGAGGACAATCATGGACCTAGAAGACCTTTTTTTAGTTTCCATCCTTACTTGAGGGTTAGACTCCTCTGGTAGATTGACTCACTTCTTGTAAGTATATTTATTCCCTTTTAAGAGAGGATGGTTGATATTACACCTATTAATCCTATGACTGGGATGGAGGCCATTGATGGTTTCATGCCCTTTGCACTTTTTTTATAACTTTAGGATCATATTGAAGGCCATGAGCCCAAATCATAGACATTGACTTGATCTTCATCTTGGTCCATACCTCCATGTCATCAGATGTATTCAAAAAGATGACATCATGGTCATATTCTTTGTGATGATATGAAATGTTCACATTTTTCTTCTCCTTAATATATTAGAGATATCTCCTTATATTCTTCTTTGGATTGCATTCCATAAATAGTGTTACTTTGAGATTATAATAATTCTTAGCCTTGTCAACCTGGATGAAATGTGACCTAATCACATATTATAATTTTCTAATACTTAAATGAGTTTTAAATTAATAATCCAAGTGTTTATGGCCTAACTCTTCATCAATGATGTTGTAAATTTGGAATGTTATTTCCTACTCTATAATTTAATTTAGGACATAGTGTTACAAGAATAATGAAGATTTTCATATGCCTTTTATCTTGATGGTAGTGACATCAGGGTAATACTAGTAGTCCCCCATTTTTTTAGGATCCTCCTTAGGTTTTTAGATAACCTAAGCATCAAATTTTGATATATTTCTTAAAAAACTTGAGGATGTACCTTATCACATATCCTTTGAATTTCATTTTTGAATCTATATATGAATATAAAATAATAATCCTCATTGATCATGTTTCCCAAGTATTCTATTGATATTTGACATAATTTCTCATGGGCCTTATGAATAGTGCCTAATACTAGATCCAATAAATAGGACATCATATATAAATTTCCATTAGCTGACCTTTAATAGGGATAAATTATTTATGTCTTTAGTGTGACACTTATGATCTCTCCTAGGGTGACTATTTTTTATATGTTAAAATAATATCTAACAATGGGTCCCACTTGATCTATATATATTGAGAGCTAAAAAAACCATATAATTAGTTTAAGATATCCATAACTATCCTAATTCATGATCTAAATTTTACAATACAATTGGATGAAATTCCTCCCTTTGATTTCATCCTTTGGCTTTAGACCAATGATTATTTTAACTTTCCCTCTAGGGTACTTTATTCAATCCAAACATTGTTTGAGACTTGGTTATATGTAGTCTCAAGGATCAAAAGTCTAAAATACCTCTCAAATGCACTACCAAAAATATAAACATCTATGTTTTAATTTTTCCTAATATGCAGACAATCCCCAAAAATGGTCAATTTAAAAATAAACCTCTAAGTAGGTCTATGCAAGTCATTACCTATAGTTTTGTTGCTTCTTGGTGGATGCCTTGTTCTTTAATGGGAAATAGGTCATCTATAAATTTATTTTATTTTGGATAAATTTGATCTTATGTCGAATAAAAAACCACGTATTTCACTTCATCTCATAGTGTTGATTAGTAAAGGAATTTTAAGTCTAGGTCACTCTTATTGAACATAATATCCAAAAACTCCTCATTTGAAGCACAAGAATATGTATGAGGAGCTTGAAGACAAAACTACTTTGAAGAGGAGCACATTTATTCAACTCAAATTCTATAATTCTTCTTATTAAATTATTGGTTCATTTTGGAAAAATCATTAAGAAAATTAAGGCTTTTTGAATGCTTGAGGGCTCAAAATTGCAATGCTTGATCAAGAGAGTAATGGTGAAATGACTTTAATTCATGTAGATTTTGCATATATCACTCTAAACTATGAGTCTTAAATTCATTCATGTGTCATCAATGCAAATAATTACATTTAGATTTGATTCCCATTTCAATTTAAAATGTGCCAATCAGCTTTGATGGGTTCACTTGCTTGCCAAATGGTAACTTTTCATTAACTTTACCCATCTAGTCATCCTTTTTTTAAACAATTATCACTTCCTCATTTATTTGCTCTTTTGATTTTTTGTTAACCTTATTTATGTGTACCTTTTTCATGATCCTTTAGTTATTTTTATTTTTAGCTTTGTTTTTATGCTCTAGAGTCATGAGTTAACGTGATGGAACCATGTAGAGAAATATTGAGCCTATGGGATCTTGGAAGGTCAAAGTCCTGGTCACTTGTATATTGGAATTATGTATGTCCTAGAGGGATCTAGGTAAAAAAATATTGACACATGGCATGATCTTAAAGACCTTAAGGTTCAGAGAATCAAGGCCATAGGACCATTGAACCCTTTTCTTTTATACTTTTAGAGTTGTAGTTGAATGAAAAGGTGCCAAGTGTAATATGTTCAAAAATCAGAAGCTTAAAACCATTAAATTGTGAATCATCAAATTGTGTTAATCCTTATAGGGTTATTATTGATGAAAATATGCCAATTTTCAAATGCTTGGAATCGTAGAAGCTTATAACCATTCAACTATGAATCAAGACTATGTTAATCCTTCTTGGGTTCTGATCAATGAAAATATGCCAAGTGTTAAATGTTTATAATCATAGAAGCTTAAAATAATTAAATTTTGGGAGCTAAGACCTTTTATTTGATTGATAATTTTTGTAAAGTCTCTATGTTCTTGGGTTCATTAGAAAACACCACATAGTGTGTTTTCAAATCTTAGGGACTCATAAGACTTGGAATTTCCTTTGAACTTTAAAGGCTCTGTGTAACACCCTAATACCATCTATCAATGTTTTAAAATTTTGGGATCTATATTAAGACTTAATTTTTTTTTGAGAAAGCTAAAGGATCTGGGTGACATAATAACACCACCTATCATAATCTTATGTAACTGATTGTGGGTGATTACCAAACCTCGATTGGTAGTCTCGTGATCATATAAAACATGTAGAAAAACAAGGATGAAAATATATTAGTACCATTAGATGATAAATCATAACATTAATGTTGAAAATAACTTATGAAAACCCAAGGTTCAAAATAACTTTAAAAATTTGATTAAGCTCTAATTTTCATTATTTAAGTTTATGTAAATTTGGACTCACATAAATGACCATATACTTTACATGAATAACATCATATTATGGACATATAAGGTCTATAAGGCCCCCAAAATAGAGGTCTCCAATAATGATGGGTCCCTATTCAAAATTTTGAACTGGAGTGTGGATGTTAGGGCACAATAAATGGTGACTCACAAGGAAAAATACCCCTGAGTATTTTAATAACCCATAATTTTAGTAGTGTATCATAAAAAAACTTTATCAATACCTAGACCATAAAATAGATCAGACCTTGAAATAAACTCCTACTGACTCATTTAACATAATAAACCTTTCATTCCTTAGGCCATGATTTTTGTGAAATTAATTCCTTCTTTTCATGATATTTTAGACCCAGTCTTGGATAAACATTGTAGGTTTCATTTTGACCTTTTAATTTTATAACCAAACAATAAGGGAAACCTGGGCATTGCTCTTCTACCATCCAAGCATCCATAGCCCTAATATATATACCTCTGATTCCACTCAAAACCTTAATATAATAATATCCAAGAATCCATAATACTAGTAGAGATTGATTGAATACCTATCCACTATTAGTTTGTATGATTGATTTTTGTTATCAAAAATAGAGAAAGGTTTGGAACCACCATTGACTAGGTGTATATATAATAAAAAACTATTTTTTTCAATATGTCCCTATCAGTGTGTTTCTAATTCTATGTTTATTATATATCATCTAATTTATAGCATGTAATTATGCATCCAGCCTTTGGAGATGAAAAATATTTCTAAAATTTGCATTATTATTTTAGAGTAGATTCCAAAATCCTAGTAAGCTCATTCAATCTAAGTAAAACTCAACAAAGTCATGATACATACCTTTATCATGGACCATCTAGTACTATAAGAATATATCTCTATGATTACCAATCATGTTTTCTTATACCTTATTCCTTTGTTGTTGGCATATCTATTGTGACTTTATTATAGGAAATTGGTTAATCTGCTCTATAATTTTAAAAAAATAACCTATAAAGCATAACAACTAATATACTAAAATAAAAATGTAGGAAGAAGGAAATATAATCTAAAAGGCAAGAAATCTATTCTAGAAAGCAAGAAATCTATTCTAGAAAGCAAGAAATTTATTCTATAAAGTAGGAAATTTATTCTAATTATAGTCCAAATCTCCACTTATAGTTCACTTTTATGCATCTCCAATAGGAGTAGCCATGAAGTAGTGCTTCAAAAAAAATTCATTGACCAAAAAAGTGATGACATAATCTTAAAGGTCTTTTAGTCATAAGGCATTGTTACCTAGGATTTCTAATATCTAATGAGGTCCAATCCATAAAGGAGTGAACTTATCATGTTTTCCATTTTTTCATGTGTTTTATCCCATAAAAGTGCTAGGTCTAAATTCATTAAGGCATTGATCTTGGAGCTTTTTCCAAAACACTAAAAATGTCTTGATGTTTACCAAATTTATATAGTGATTTATTTATTCCATCTTCTAATTGGACTAGCTCAACCAGTCTAGATTGAATCCTTTCATCTTTACCCATATACTCTTCCATGAATTGGTATGTTGGTATCTTTAGAGTAATAGAGAAGTCTAATTTTTTTCCATACACTAGCAGAAATGGTCAAGATTTGAGGGCTTATTTATGTCTGGTTCTATCTATTCGTAATGAATATTTCAATAAGATATGTCATTATCTTAGTTTGTCTTATGATGATTTCTTAATGGCATCTATCAATTTTTTGTTGGTGGATTCAATGATTTCATTTCCCTATGGGTAGTATTTAGAGGAGAAATTGATTGTGATTCTATTTACATAAGTACACTCTATAAATTCAAAAGATTGGAAAGTTGGACCATTATCACAAACTAAATAAATAGGAGTATTGAACCTAGTCAACATATTTTATTCAATAATCTTGATGACATTGATTGCTCTAGAAGTTTTGGTGGCTAAAAATTATGTCCACTTGGTGCAATAATTTGTATTTGTGAGAGCAAACTTATGTCCTACTAAGTAATTTAGGTTTATCACCCCAATAAAATCAAGACCCAATTAGGAAAAGGGGCATCCTTAAATGAGTGACTACAAAGGCATGGAAGTATTCACTTCTCTCTTTATCCCACTTGGCACTCATGATACCTCTTAGCATGATTATAGATGTACTTGAAGATTATAAGATAGTAGTATCCCATCACCAAAATCTTATGGGTTATAATTTTGCTAGAGGAATGTCCATTGCCAATATTTTAATGTAAGTTATCTAGGATATCCTTAGCCTCTTCTTTTGAAATGCATCTATGATAGATACCTTCAAATTTATTTTGGTATATGATTCATTTTTTAATAATGTATTGATTTTATTCATTTGATTCTAAGGGCTCATTTCTGATCTTTATTTAGTTCAAGAGGACATGTACATGTGAGTAGATAATGGATGATTTGTGAATACCATTCACCTCTAACTACTTAAGTTTCATTGATTTGATCAATTTTGATGCATAGATCAATTTTGGCCATAATCTAGATGATTCCTAGCCCCCCGCCATCTTTATTGATCTAATCTCAAGATCAAACTCTTGTATTTTTTCCATCCATTTTCCTCTTCTTTTTCCCAACTCATTTTAGCCAAACATGAGCTTGATAGTTAGGTCTGGAATGATGGAATATGTCTTATTCCTAAGAATATAATGCCTAATTTTTTGATAGATTTAATCAAATCATATATATTTTTGTTAATCATGGAGTATTTCAACTTCATGTCCTTGAAATTGGTACTCATGAAGGCAATGGGATGTTCATTGTCTTCCATATTTTGTGTAAGTAATGTAATAGTAGTATGTGCTTAGGTGAATGAATATATATAAATATCTTTATTAAAATCAAGAATAATCAAAATTGGAGCTTGGGAAATTACAAACTTGATGTCCTGAAAATATTTATTGGCCTTGATTGTCCATCCAATCTTGGAATCCTATTTTATCATATCATTTAATGGATTAACAATATCTACAAAACTAGAAATAAATTTATTTACAAAGTTAACGTTTCCAAAGAAATATTTTAGTTATTTCTTTTTATTAGGTGGGGTCAACTTAAAAATGGCCTAACCCTACTCTAAATCAATGGAGATCCTATATTTGTTGATAATATGACTCATGAGCTTTCTTTTACTAACTCTAAAGATGTTTTTCTTTAGATTCAGATATATCCCATATCTTTTAAATCTATCAAAGACCTTTTATAAATGTTCTATAAGATTGGATGTCTTTTTTTTTTAAATAGTAAGGTCATACTTGTACATGATGATACACTTCCACACCAATCCTTGAAAGGAAAAATGCATTTCTATCTAGAAGGTAGATCCCATGTGAATCAAACTAAATGACATCCTTTTATATGTAAAATTTCCCCACTTGGTGGTGAAAATAGTATTCATCCTATCTTCTAATTCAACCAATACTTGATTTTATCTCAAAAATCCATCCAATAAAGACATCATCTCATATATACTTACCATCTTGATCACCTCATCCAAAAAGGGTAGAGGGTAATTATCTTTTTTTGAGACTCTATTTAGGTTTCTTAAATTTACATAGTCTAATTTCCCCAGTCTTCTTTTTAAATAGTATTATATTTGTTACCCAATTTGAATGACTAATTGGGAAAACAATTTTTGTATCTAGATATTTTATAGCTCAATTTGTATGAGAGGTTCTAGGACTAGATTCACTAACCTCTATCTTTGCCTGAAAGGCTTGTGCTCTCACTTCAGGGTAACTATATGAGTGATCACCCTAGATTAAAATACCTTCAAGTCATCATATGTACATGTAATGACATATATATATACTCCATAATCAATATCTTCAACCTTTGATTTTCATTTTTCATGAAACTCAAGCCCACATCCATAAACTAGGGATGTTGGTCAATTCCTAGATTCTCTTTAATAAAATTTGAATCTGTTGCTTTGAGTTGTTTTTGATTATAGGTATAGGGATATACATGTAAATATCATTCCAATGAGAGCATTCCCAAAGGAATGTAATTCTCTTTTAGTTACAAAATGTCATTTTCTCTCATGTCTTCCATCTACATCATCCTAATATCTTCTTCATTTATTATTTAGGCTTCAAAAGCTCTAGAAATGTTCATAAATTACACAATCTATCAATTATATTTAAAAACTTGGAATTTTTCCATGTTTTCTAGGATATAAAGGAAAAGAACCATTTCCACTAAGAATTTTTACATTTTAGACTCCTAGAGTGGTGTCAAATTAGCATTTGAAGTTGCTAATGAGTATATTGTTTAGTTATCTTCCCTTAGGATAGATTTGATACTAAATGCTTTGAATGACTCAATCAAGTTCCATGCTCGATGTTTTTAATTATTTAAATAAGTGAATTTTCACTTTTAATTATTATTGATATAGTTAACAACTAGTTATAAGTCACCAAAGATTTATATTTTCATTACATTATACTTTAGTGCAAACTGAAGGCCATGGATGGGGGCTTCATACTCATCTTGGTTCTTGTTACATGGGAAGTATAAATTGAAAGCATTAAGTACTAATTTTCATCTATATCGATGAGGGACATGCCCATACCCAAACCTTATTTTGATCTATCTCTATCAAATTGAATAATCCATAGCTCATAAGGACCTTCAAATTCTTGTTCATGTAATTCATGTTCTTGTCTAGTAGTAAACATATACTTGCATGTGAAGACATAAGTCTAATTTATCATTGGTGGTATTATACTCTATAAATCAGATGTATCATAGTTGTCTCTAAATCCACTTATATTTGGTTATCCACTCCTTTGTAAGGTAACCATATGTGCAATAAATTGGTGGCCATGTACCTATTTAAGGTTTTTCACCTATCTCAACTCAATAATAGACCATATGCTTCTAAAATGTTTATGACCAAGATATTGATGGTATATTACATACATGGTATAGATTTCAACTATATGTATAAATTTATTAATTCATTGACACATGGGAAAGAATATTTGTCTAATTGAAGGATGCATCTCTTTGACTTGTTAGGAGTCAGACATAACTTTTAGTAGATAGCTATCAACATCACATTTGTTGAAGATCCTAAGTCAACTAAGTAGTTGTGTAGATTCTTTTTGAACATTTAGATAATTAGCATGAATGATAGTACTTTAGGCTTGTTTTTATATACCATGACATTGGCATGGGTAGCCTTGGACTTATCAGACATCCTTCCAATTAGATAGTTGAGCCTTAACTCTCTTTGCTCTATGATCTAGGCCAACTCATACAAGTTGATATTAGCTTTGATTTTATTCATATCTTTGACATTGTTCTACTCTCCTTTATTAGGTATTTATATAGTCCAAAATTTATCATATATATTTGGATGTGGTGGATTATTTTTAGCCTTTGAATCTTCAAAAGTGGTGGCATTATTATTTGGAGGCATCAAAGTAGTGATAGGCTGCTTACTCCTTAAATTGTAATTATGCCTTACTTGATGATACTATTGGAAAGAAAGTATCTTGTTTTTGTTATCCTTTATTTCATTATCATCTTCTTTTGGGAATATAGAATCATAGGTCTCAAAGACATTGGTTGTGCTTGGATACTTTACACCAGTAGAGGAAGATGGTTCTGTCTAATTTGTATAACCTTTTTGCCTACCCATATCCATCTGAAAGATCTTAATGTCTTTACAGAGGTCAATACAATCCAACTCACCATGTTGTGTAGTGTTATATACATGACACTAGTTAGGAAGGGTTGCTTCCATGATGTTCATCTCTAGTCCCCTATTAGATGGAACATGTTGTTCTTGATTATTTTTAGACTTATTGTAAGAGTTTTCATAGCTCTAGAATTTAAAGCTTTGATTAGTATTCTAGCCTCTATTATTCCCCATATGCTTCTGCATGCTTATAAATTCATTATATAATTTATACATCATCCTCTAATTTTATTCTAATTTAATTTTTATATAATTAAAATTGGTACCCCATGTCATAACAGTACTAATGATTGATTCAAGTTTTACTAGTTGGGGGAAGAATTATTAAGGAAACCTAGGTGTTGATTGGGTGGAACCTAGGTCAAAGGAAGTTAGTTATAGTTCAATTTATATTTTTACTCCATAGTAATTTGGTTTGTATATAGAATTTGAATAAAAGGCTAGAAAATAGGACCAAGATTGAGTGGGGCCAAGGACTGCAACTAAGGATTTAATTACTTATATATGTTGATAGTTTTGGTAGATGCCAAAGGTAGAATACCAACATTGGTTTCTCTATAGAGTAAAACTTAATCATGGGGTCTTGGGTGTTTTTATATAATTTGAGAGCTAATGCCTCTTTAGGTTGGTAAGTAATTTCAATATTGTTGTACATATTTTGAAATCTAGCATTAAAGGTCCATATTGGATCATTGGGATCTCATTTCATAATGGAATAATGTTGATAAACACCATATAAATTGGTGGCCTAGCCAAACTATACCAAAAATGTGTCTTGATAATGGGTTTAAGATGTAATAGAACCCTCTGGGATATTCAAAAACTAGTCATAGGCCACATCTTGCAAGGTGAAAGGAAATAGTCTACAAGCCATATCTTTGTGGGTTACATTCAAGGTTCCCAAAGTGGTTTTGAAGGCCTTGATATGTTCTTCTACAATCCATCCTCCAAATGGAGAAATAGAAGGCAAATATTTCTTAATATTTCTAGGTAAATCATAAATAGCTATAGCAACATTGATAGAAGAACTTCTTATCTAGGTTGGACCCTGAAGGGGAACTTGTTCAGCCATCATGGGTAATAAGACACAATGTTGTATATCTAGACAGAATGATTAGGCTCAAGGATTTCTCCTTACTCCTTTATCATATCTAAATTTTTGATCAGTTTCCAAAGGTGGTAATAAATTTTTTTTACCTAAGGTAGAGCTTATTAATAATCTAGGTGCTTTTAGTACAACTCAAGTGATTCTTTTTAAACATAATAAAGGTAGTGGTGTAGCCCTCCTTCTAGTGCCAAATTTATTACTTTTTGATGTGGGTTTTATGCACACCATATAGACATTTATGAGGTATCCTCTAATATTTTAAGATTGATGAAATATTTCACTCTAAGGCATGAGTTGTAGGGTATTCAATTTTATAAAAATCTATTGGTAGAATAAAGGTGAGTGAAACAAGTTTTTAACCATGGATCATTAGAATATGGATGAGCCTAAATATACATGATATGGGTGGAATGATGATTTTCTTAACTAAAATGAATAATACTACTAAAGGAAATTTAAAGAAGAGGGATAGGAAGAGTCAAAAAGGGGTTTGTATACCACATATAATAGAAACCTTTCAAGACCAAAACTTGAACTAAGGAAGGACAAGAAAATGGAAGACCAATATTTTTTATATGATATTGTATCACACCAAAAATCAAACACATTAATGAGTCAAAAAGAACCAAAACATTGTAAACTTAAACATGCAAAATTAAAGGTTATCACATTTATCATATTTTTATTACACATCTACAAGGGGGGATTATAATAAATATGTAAAAGGCATTCAAATAAGATATAGCTTAAAGTAAATAACTAAATTAGAAAATATGACTTAGACATAATCAAATAACTAAGATACCAAAATGATATCACGTCCCACATAATCCATAGAATTAGAGAAGAGTCAATATTTGCACATCAAGATCAAATTAACAAAACATCTCAGAATTTCTTATTAATCTTAATAGCCAAAAATTTCTTCCCTTTGGGATAGGAAGGTGGTAAGTATAAATAGGTTTGAGATAGGTAATGACTCATCTCTTTAGCATTTTCTAAATTTACAAGTCCAAAAATAGAATAATGTGTTTTGAATCATGAAAAATATGCATGTACAATGATAAGATTTAGAATATACTCTTCAACTAAAAATACAATTTATATGAGAGGTAAGTAAGTTAGGAACTAAAGTTCCAACTTGATTAAAATAAGCAAATAAATATATATCTTAATTAGGGTCCTCATGTGGCACTAATGGTTGAAGAAGTCAATGGAGTAACTAATTTTATAACTGAAGTAACCACTAAAGGGGTTAAGGGATCAAAATTGGTCCCATAAGAATCTATATAACCATAAATCCTAAAAATTAGGCACCCTAAGTTGTCATGGCAATATTGACAATCAATTGATTACAAGGGCTTAAACCAAAATTTATTTATTTTGCCCTGAGTTCTTTAAATAATGGATGTGTTACATCAAACTCTTTATATATGATATCAAAATTGAGAAAGGAAGGTTTGAAGATATTTATGGCTTCATCCACCAAACTTTCTTATTTATATTTTGAGATCTTGAATTATACTCTAAGAGATTCAACTCTTGCCACCCTATCTTTAGAAAAAGTAACCAATTATAAAACTTCATTATTGGTTTTGTATATGGTACCTTCAACTTCTTCCTTAAAGTTATTTTTTAACTACCAAGAGGAAGTTCTCAAAATTCATCATTTTGAATCTCTCCTATATAATTTATCACATTAGTGACCCTTATGTCCCTCAAAATATCTAAGACCTTACTTTCATGATTAGTAAAAAATCCTAGTAGACTCATCATCTGATTATGCCAATCGAGGGAAGCATCCCTTCTTGAAATTTCATAGTTAAGGCACAAGGATGCATCTATGTTGGTCATAAATTTTAATTAGTTGAATACACTCATTCTTGAACATTGAACCAAAAAATCTAACCTCTTATGTAATTCTCTCATTTTATGCCAAAACTTGGTTATATTTTCCCTATTAGATTGGATTCTTGCCCTAGAAACCTAGATGTTATTGAAAATGTTGTACAAGTTAGTAGCTACACTTTATACATAATTTATTACTTCGATAGGAGTATGTATAGTTTGTCTCTAATAGAGTATTTTATATGATTCCTCTTTGCTCTAGTACATTTCCTTCATGGTTGCACCAATAATATCCACAAAGGTAGATAAATATTTGTTATAATAAGTGGGATCATTTAGATTTTTCTTGGGTTTCTTTGATAAAGGAAATAAATTTTCCATTTGTTCAAATTCTATATCTTCCCTTGTGCTCAAATTCAATGCCTTCCTCTTCCTCACCCCTTGTATAGTTTCACTCTTTTTGTCAAATAGGTAGATACTGTAGGTAACTATATGAGGACCAAATTTTATCTCTCATCCCTTGCACTTTGCATCTCCTTTACCCATTGGGGAGTAATGAGTTCCCTTGTTTCTTAATCTAGACTTTGGTCTTTGGATATCGAAGGTGGAGGATTCATAGGAGGGGATATCATTGTTAGTGGTGCCAATGATGCAATTATTTGAATAGGGAACTTAAGAGGTGGATAAATAACTCTCTCCCATGGTAATGGTTCCCTTGTTGTATTAAACTTGACCACAAACTTGGTAAATCTTTGGATCCTCTCAATATTCATAGTAATTTATGGCATGGATGATGATTGGGACATTGTTAACTCTAATTGAGATAATTATTTCTTAGGAACTAGTGGACTTTTAGGGTTATAGGTAGAAACCTTAACCTTACTTTGAAAATGAACCCCTTTATTCAGGGCCTTTATTTGCATTAACAGAGAAAGAATGAATGTATTAATATAACTAGACAAAATAATACTTCGGATATCTAGAAGTAAGTCTATAGCTGGAATATTTTTAATAGAAATAAATGAAACAAGGGAAGAAACTACCTCTCTTATGTTTAAACTTTATTCTTGTATGAGGATTTATTGATCTAAAGAACCATCTAGAGTTCCTCCTTATTTTAATATTTCCAAGCTCATTGCCTTATCCTTCTCCAATTATGGTTCTTCATCTTTTAGGGATGCCTCTTCACTTATTTCTAACCCTGATCCCTTCATTGTTTCTACATCTTCTTTTTCCTTATTATTTGAATACTCAACTAAAGATATTACTTTTTCAGCCTCCTCTTTATCTACTTCTTCCTCTTCCTCCTCATCAAGGGACTCTTGTATGGTGAGAAGACTAAATGGTGGCCTTTATTCTAATTACTTTCCCTCAAAAGAGGTGGGAATATTTTTGGGATTCCTATGGTAAGTGACTATGGGGGGAGTAGAAGGTACAGGAGATGGTGAAACAGTTAAAGGGATAGTAGTGGTGTAAATCACCACTATAGGAGGTGGTGAAGGAATGGTTAGTGTGACAATAATGGTGGGGGAAAAGTTGATTGGAGTTGGCATGATAGGGAAATTTTGAGGAGAAGTCTCCTCACTAATGATTGTGGATGTTGGTGAACTTAGTCTTTGAGACAAGGGAGAATCATGAGTAATTAGAGTAAATGATAATAAAGATTATAGAAATTAAAGGAGACTAACATGTGTAACAATTTTAAGGGGTGGTATAGGTGTTATAAAAAATGTGATCTTCTTTTGTCCATTAAAATTAAGTGTAGACTTCTCCTTTGTATAATTTTTTCCCATAATTATAGAATTGGAGTCTCAAAATGAAGAGGACAATCAAGGACATGGGAGACCTTTTATAATTTATCTCCTTATTTGAGGGTTGGATTCCCTATGGTAACTTCACTCCCCTTCTTTAAATTATATCTATTCCCCCATAAGATACAAGGGTTGATCTTGTACCTATGAATCCTATGACTAGGATGGAGTCCATCGATGGATCCATACCATTTGTGAATTTTATTTTTTAACTTTAAGATGATATTTAAGGCCCTAATCCCAAATCATAGACATCAACTTGTTCTTCATTTGAGTCCATACCTCCATGTCCTCTGATGCATTCAAAAATATGTCATAATGGTCATATTCCTAGTGACCATATGAAATGTTCACCTTTTTCTTCTCCTTAATATATTAGAGTATCCCCTTATCTTCTTCTTGGGATCCCATTCCTTGAATAGTGCTACCTATAGATTGTAGTAAGTCTTGACCTTGCTAAACTGGATGAAATGTGACCTAATCACATATTGTAATTATCCAATTCTTAAAGGAGTTTTAAAATAATAATCTAAGTGTTTTTGGACTAACTCTTCATCAATGTTGTTTTTAATTTCAAATTTTTTTCCCACTCTACCATTTTAT